>VFFE01007115.1:97950-128286 GCA_008921705.1 Burhinus oedicnemus | reverse complement strand
TTTTGTTTTGGTTGGTTGGTTGGTTCTCCCCCCCGCCCCGTTCTTCCTGACACAGTGCTTTGATCTGCCATGCAATTGGGTCAGCGCTTGGGAAATACATTTTAAAATCCCCATCTGATGTGAATACTATGCAGGAGATCCTAAATGTAAAACCTCACAGATCCTACAATAGAGCACTCTGTCCAAAAAAAAACCCCAAAAACCTGCAACAGCCCTTAACTAGCACTAAAGCAAAAGCAAAAAAGACAGATATCACTGGGCCAGATCCTCATTTAATTAAAACAGCACCAGCCCACGGAAATCACCAGCTCCCACGGAGCATTCCTGGTTAAGAAAGTCTTCGTTATTTGTTTCCAGAGCAGGAGTATGCTGATATTCAGCTTTGTGAGCTTTTAGGCCTTGTCCATGCAGGCAAGTTTTATCAGAATAATTTTACTAGCATAAACTAGCCCAAATGCTCATGCAGGCAGCTGAGCGTTTGGTCTGAAACCCTCTGTTGGTGTGCAGGGCACCCGTTCCCGGAGCCTGCAGGCTGCTAGGGAATGGGGGGATGTATCCTGGGCCACGCAGAGTCGCACAGGATCTGACCACAAGCACTTCTCGTCTGCTGGGTGCTTCTGAGGAGAAAAGCCATGTGAGATAACCTGTGCCATTGAGTCCTGAACAGCTGCAGCCAGCAGCAGGTATTGGCTAGGGTTCCCTACTGCCTCTCTGAAGGGTGTCTGCAGTAGGGCAGGCTTCGTGGTGCGTGCTCTGACTTCCCAAATGTCCTTCTTCTGCAGAGCCTGGGAGCACAAAGAAAACTTTCAGTACTGGGCAGCAATACAAAAGGTCTCATTATTTGTCATGGTGAGAGGTGGATTCTCTCAGAGATCTCTGCTCTCCAGGGGAGACCTCAAAGGGAGCCTCAGGGAAACCATGGAGAGAAGAGCAAGGATGGAGAAGCTGGAGAAGGAAGGAGGCAGTATGGGGAAGCAGTGAGAGGGCTTCGCAGCTCTGCCATGCCTGAGGTAGGCTGACAGTGGAGGAGAGGGTTGGCCTCTTCTCTTGTAACCCCATAGCCCTGCGGGCAATCAGGTTACAGCCCTGATGGCTGAGGCTGAATTTTCTGTCACTCCCAAGAGGTGTAAAATTATGGCTGTGAGGACAGAGACTCCTGGATAGCAGAGCTAATTCCGCTAGGGCATAAGCCAGCCTGCCCATTGGCACCCTTCATCTCACACCTAGAAAGAGCCGGGGAGACTCCCCAGCAGAAGTGCTTACAGCCACCCCCTCAGCAGGACACTTGCCTCGTGCTGTCCCAGGTGAGCTCTGCAGGTTCCTTTCAGTCCTATATCCCTGCAGGAATGATGGCAGTGAGGTTCAGAGAGACAGTCCCAACCTGCCAGCCAAAGCTCTGACTTGACTGTTTCTTATGAATTCCACAGCAGGCAAGAAGCCAAGAGGAATCTCAGGTTTTTTAATCCAAAAGAGGTTAAAAATCAGACATGTTCCTTCACCTTAGGTCACTGTCCAAGTCTCTGCTCCCCCTTGTTCACCCCTGTGTTTTCTCCCCAGGGTGAGTCCAGCCCTCTGTGCCTTGGTGGGACCTTCTCCCCCTCTTTCCTTGGCCTACCTTGCCTTCCTCCAGGGACTGGGGTCTACTGGGGCCTTTCAGAGCCACCACAGCAGGCTCTTTTCCCTGGAAAAAGCAAAATTTTTTGTTTTGCACAACAAAATGCAATGCGGTTAAGAGTGTTATAACCCATTTCTTAAAGCATTCTTGCCTCCCTCAGTTACTGATGAACTACAAAGATCTCGCAGTCTTGTGCATTTTGATTTCTACTGTAGGCACGATCTACAAGTCTGCCCTAAAAATTACCTTTCAGGGATAAGTGGCTTTCTACGAAGGTTTTCACTGTCTTCTGATACTCATCTTCAGTCATGTGGAGCTGGGCCACCTCCATGCTTGAAGAGCACTCTTCTTCTGTAGTTGTCCCCTCCTCTCGAGGAGGCCAGTGTGCAGCAGACACCCTGAAACCTGCTTTATCCAGGTTCCTTGCAAACATCCTCCCAATGGAGCTGTTGGACATGAGAATTAAAATTGCTCTCCCTTTCACATCAATATTCCTCTCCACAGTGCCGAAGGAGAAGATGATAATGAAGCAGGTCAGAAATGCGATGGAAATGCATACAAAGGCATAGAAGAGGCAGGAAAGGGTTGTCGCGAGTAATAAGTCTATGGCCAGCAAGAAGAAATGCTGCAAGAGGAAAATCATCGTTAGAAGGATTAGCTGCTGCCTCCTCGCTTGCAACCGAGATGAGAAATCTGCTAGGAGTCACCGTGTGCAACCACGCTGTTATAAAGCCAGGCAGCGTTGCGAAACGTGCAGAGGCAAGTCAAAACCCTGTGGGGAGGATGAATCATTTTCTGGGATAGAGCAACAATGGAGATTTTCCAAACCACGTACGTTTTCAGGAGAGAGTAGCACTGTGTTTGTCTTGGGTTTGCTGTGCACTTGGATACTTTGCTAGGCTGAAGTGTAAGGATTTGTTTTGGAAGGGCATTTCATCATGTGTCCTCTCTAGGGCCAGTGATGTCTATACGTTATTTTGAAGCAACCATTTTTTTTAAGGGATTTCTTAAAGTAGTACGTGCATGGCATTGGGAAGCCACGAAGTAGAAATAATCCCCATATCTGCTTGCCATGCTACAACTCTCTTAAATTTACCACTCGCTACTGCAGTAAAGCAAGCAGTTTCAGTAAGTCTGGAAGGGACCCAAGCAGACACAGAACTGGAAACCCTACCCCATGCCACCAGCTCTTGTTCTGCTGTAAAACACACCACGCCGGGAACGTTGTGCTGCCTGGCTGTAGGGACTGCGTCACTCCGGGAGGAGTTCATTCACGTCACAGGCGAGAGAAACGAGCTGGGTGCTGGAGAGAGAGCCTTTTTGAATGAGGACAGAGATTTTGGGGAGGGTCTCACTATTTCGCAGGCTGGCAGAGTGGCAGGCAGAGCAGTGCCAGTGCAAGGGGTGTATTTATCCCTGACCGCAGCACATGGAGCACAGCAGGGCTTCGTGCTACAGCTGTAGCCCCTGCAGAATTGGGAAGAGCCTGGGAGCTTTAGGAATGAGACTGGCAAAGGTAAATGCTTCAGTGTGGAGGCTCAGCCAGCCTCCAGCGGGCTCCAGGAGGGAAGCTCCGGAGTGAGCTCGCAGCTTCCCGGCTGCCAGCTATCCTACTGCTTTCTCTGAAGCAGCCACTGAGGTTGGAGGCAAGACCTTTCCCTTCTTGGTCTGGGCGGAGGTGCTGCGGATCACCACTAGAACCCCAATGTCAGAACCTGCTCTTTAAATAGTATCTTCCTTTTTTATTTTTAACGTGGATCGATGCAAAGGGTCCCCCCGAAAAGGTGTGTTCTGCAGGGTGAGTAGTGTTGCAGGTGGGTGTCGTGTTTATGCCCTGCTCTAACTGGAAATGTACTGGGAGCGTGGGACAGGCTGTCAGCACGACCCACATGCGTTTCACTGGTCCTTCTTGTTTGTCCTTCGTGTGAACGTGCAGGTCCCGTCGCACAGATCGGTAGCACTGTGCTATCACAGCAATCCAGCTCCAGGCGCTTTTGGGATGGAGTTGCTGCCAGCTGCACCCCAAAACCACCTTGCGCACCCCACCCAGCATGTGTATAAACACGCAGAGCTTTATTTGAAGTGGACAAAGGGATGCGAGCGTCCAGTTTGCCTTTAAATGGTTCATAAGCAGTGAGAGGTAGCAGGACTGTGTGTACTGGGGGGCTCATCTTACTCACAAAGTGCTTTTAAACATCTTCAAGTCCTTCATGCCAGAAGACCGGGCCAGGACAAGCTCCTGTCTGCAGCTTGGTGGGGTGATACCTGCCAGGCTTTGAGCTGGCAGCCTGAGCCTCATGTATTCTTGCAGTCTTGGCCAGAAAAAATTGATGGTCCTTTTTGCTGCCAAAAAAAAAAGAGAAAACCCCAAAACATTTGCACCCCCTCCTTGCTAGGTGTACTGACTGAGCACAAAAAGCCTCCCATGCGCCTCTAAATACTGGAGCCTTAAGGTCAGCCTAAAAGGCAGGAGCAGGGAGCTCTGTGCCACTGGGGAGAGGGGCTTTAATTGTCCTGTGCCACTGGGGAGAGGGGCTTTAATCGTCCTTCTCCGTCCCCACGCTATTTTACGGTTGCCCCGCCGGGGATGCCCGTGGGAGGGTTTCCTTCAGGACCGGTTAACGCGGGGCCGGGCAGTTCTGTGCTGGGGGGCCGGGCAGAGACGGCTGCGTTCCGCGGCCGCTCTGGGGTCCTTTTTCTAAAACAAACAAACAAACAAACAAACAAACAAACAAACAAAAAACCTAAAAAAACCCCAAACAAACAAAAGAAACCCCAAAACGAACAAACAAAAAAACCCAACCCACCCAGTTGTTACGAGTGCTCGGCCTTTCGTTTTAAGAAAGGCATTTTTTTAAAAAAGATGGGTTTTTTTTTTTTCCCTAGTAAATCCCACTTTTGCGGGTTCTCCAAGGCGCGGAGGGCAGAACCCGGCTCCCCCGCGCAGCGCCGCCCGCGGCGCAACGGCGCCACCTGCCGGCGGCTCGGCGGGGCCGGGGCGGGGGCGCGGGGAGAGCCGGGGCACCCTTCCCGCCCCCCCGCCCCCGTTTGGGGGTCACCCGCAGCCCTGGGTGGCCCCGCTGGAGCCAGCAGTGCCTGCAGCGGAGCGGGAGCTCGCTGGCTGCTTCCACCGCCGGACCGACAGCAGCAGCTCTTGAGAAGGGGGATAACAGTATTTCCATCCTTCTGCTGATCTTTCCCAGAAATTCAGTTCACTGGTTTTAAAAAAGGCAAACCAGCAGATACCCAGAACCACTACAAAATTTTTTATTTTTTATTTTTTTTTTCCCCCAGGGAAATGATTTCTCTGTTCAGTGCTTCTTCTTAATCAATGCATAAACATTAAAATGAGAGGCTCTAGTGTGGGTCAAGGAAACACTTCAGAAGTAGTGATTCCCGCCCCCCTGTAATGTCTGGGAACAGTCAAGACCTCAGGCCTGCCCTTGGTTTTTATCTTACCATCTTCATAAGCATAAAGATATTTTGCCAGTAGGTGACCTATGGGGCGGCAGTGACATGTCCGCTAGCTCCACTGCTGGCTGTCACCCAACTTGGGTTTTGCACTATAATTACTAAGCTAACTCCTCCAAGGGTTTCCACTGCATCCTTTCCTAAATGGCGTTAACCCTTGGGATGCTACATCGTTTACTCAGCAGATCGTGGTTTTCAGGCCTGTTCAAGAAATTACTGATTAATGCTCTGCTTCTGCACGGAGTTTGCTGTTTCTTGTGTTAAGCAAGAGGATTAAATGAATTCGTCTGCAATGTGAGCTGAGCTATTGAGTCATTCGCTCAGGTTTGCTGTGCCTCTCAGAGGAGGCATCTGGTTCTTCTCAGCAGGGTGATTTGGGATTTTCACTGGGGCAGAGGAGTTTGTGTGCTGGAGATCTCATGGCAGGCTTGAGTCCCTCCCTCCACAAATCGGTGCGTTAGAAGAGGCAGAAAGAAAGTGAACCAAACAGTCTGTCTTTAGGTCAGGTGAATTCGATAGCAGCTGCTTGAGAGGGAAAGGGAGACCCGTGCAGAGGAGCAGTGATTTTGGGCAAGGTTGCTGCTGTAGCGCTCCACCGTGCCGCAAGCTCGGCCTTTCTGCAGGGGCTGGACAAGGGGTTCCTGCCAGCCTTGTGGCAGCCACGGCACCAGGAGAGCCGCAGGGAGAGACAGGCTCTGATTCAAGGTACGCTCTTTGCTTTGAAAAAGGTCTCCAGCTGGAAAATCAACTTCTGCTAGCTCTCCTTGCAGGACGATTGGAAATTGTCATCGTGGGAGAACAGGCATCTGCTTTCGCCGCTGGGCTTGGTGCTTCTTTAAGAATATAGACGGTGATCTTTCAGAAAGGTTAGATTAGCCTTTATTTGGGGCTTGCCAAGACTGCTGGCCACTAAAAAAGGGGACAACACCTTTGTGGAGGTTCAGCATCTGTCAACTGTGGCTTCATTTGGCCATATGGTTCAAAATGCCTGTTACAGGGAGCTGTATACTTTTAAAAATCTTGAGAGCACAGTTCAATTCTGTATTAATTAGAGAGATTTATCTTAAACCTCTTTTAAGCAGATCCCAAAGCCCTGCTTATTTTCTGATCGCTAGCACCATTGTGTTCCTGATGCTACTAACTGAGCAATAAAAAGTTGCATTTTTCCTAAAAACTACATCCTGAAGTCAGATCTCCAGGAGGCTTGGAAGCTTTACAAGGGTACCACAGGGCTTTGAGGCACATGCTGGGGACCAAGGTTTCAGGCCAGTGCAGTCATCTTTTGGTCTTCCTTTTGCTGCCCACGTTACTGTGGACAGAACGATGGGCATCTCAGGGCAAGAGAAAATGGAGCTGGAAAGCACGAGCTGATGGGTTAATCGCCCTCGTAACTCAGCAGCGTTGCTACTGGGGCAGGTTCATTCTGCTGCTAGCCGTGCGAGTCGGTTGAGCTGTGCTCCATGCCGGGCTCAGCCTATTTTTCTCTCTTTGAAAAGGGAATACCCAAGTAGAAAGTATACGGGTTTTATTTTCTAAATTAAATAATTTCAATAGTGTTGAATTTTGTGTTAGCTTTACACTGGTTTCCCTACATTTTGGGTTTATTCTGCTGAGGAAGTGGAGGTACAAATTTAGTTTTTGTGATTTGGACTGCACTCAGGAGAGTTTCAGATATATGAGAGCTAAAAGACAAGTGCAGTGAGAGCTGTTAGAGTCCCTTCGGTGGTCAGCAGCTTTTTGCAGGCGCTCCAGCAGCCTTTGGGAGCTGTCAGGAAACAACTCGTATTGAAGCTGCTTCTTTTTTTTTTCTTCTTTTTTCTTTCTCCTGTTTGATTGAAATCCTTACTGTAATGCATTATACCTGCATAAAAGATAACCAGGAAATTCAGTTTGCATCAGATCAAAATTGAACTCAGTTCCTCACTGAATGAAAATTGTTTTTTAAAGCCCGAAAGCATTGTTTTGTTCCCAAGTGCAGGAATAGATTTTAATTTTTGCTTTATTTCCTTTGTGTTTGCTTTTCCTTCTTTCTCTTCCAGTAGAAACATGAAAAGAGGAAAAATTAGACTTAAAAACAGAATAAAGATGGAAGGAATGAGAAGAGGGGGAGAATAAAAGTTGCTATTTCTTTCAATTCCCTTCTTGAAAATTTTTATTGCTAGAAAATTTGAGATGTTGTTTTGATCCTAGATCAGTTAGTCCGGAGAACTTGTACATTAAGTAATGAACCTATACACAAATATTGGTATCTCTTGCGGTGCTCTGATGTGATTTTTACCCCATCCTTCAGACTTCCTAAGGTGAAAACAGTGACTAGCTAATGCATTTTCTTTTCCAGTTTGGTACCAGTACCGAGAGTTGATGATAATAAAATAATTCCTTCACTTCTTATCTGGCAGCTCAGTCTTACCTGACTCCTAAAAAAGGTCCCAGTTGCTTATTAATGGAGGCATCCAAATGTCTTGTGATGTTTGACACCACTTCCTATTCTGGTCATGAACATAAAGAAGAAAACTATCAGCTTGGGCAGATACTAAGGTCCTAGATGTTCCATTGTGATTCAATAAAATACTGACTTATTTATTTATATATCTCATTAGATGCTCTGGTACTTGTCCCATTTTTCTTTTCTAAAGGCAAATTTCCTGTCTTTTACTTGAGGCTTCTTGCTTACTGTTAAATATTGTTCAGTCACAGCCTGCTAATTGAGTTGAGCGGGAGCAGAGAGGAGAAAATAAAAAAGGCAACTAATAATGAGTGGCACGGTAGAAAGCTATAATGTATGGACAGTATGTCTGTGTCACACACACAGCTGCACTAAGAGAAGTTTAAGGACACACAGCCCTCAATATCTGAAAACCAGCGTGTGAGCACATAATCATAGGGCACATGTATCATCACAGAGTCAAACCCAGATTCCACAGACAACATTAAATTGTGAATTTGTTAACTTGTAAGCATTTACCTTTTCAGTTAAAAGTACTGTTTTTATGTCTTAAATGCATATCATTTCTTAAGTTTAAAACAAAAACAGTATGATCTATAGAAATTTCTGAAACCTTCACAAACACTATCAGCCAGTTTGGGATCCTTAAGTTAAAACAAAGTCCTGTGTTAATTAGCTTGACTAATAGATTGCCAGCAATAGAAAACTTCTGTCTTCTCTCAGATTTTGGCAGCGGGTTTCCTAGCCACTGAGGACTTGAAGCAATGTTTTAATGGTAGATCTTGCTCATTGGTGCCTTTCCTTAAATGCTTCTCTGAGTTGGATCTCAAATCCTTTAAAAAGGTCAGCTACTTCTGAAACACTCTTGCTTGCAGAAAGGGTCTCTGGTGATTCCTGGCATTCTCAAAACCTGGCTGTAGCTCTGGCCTTTCTTATTGTCTCAGCCTGGAGTTGTACCCTGCCATGAATGTCCAGCCTAGGTTTACGCTGGCCTTCAAGGCCCTCTCTAGATGGAGAACCCCTCAAGACAGAGCCATAGGCTGATCCATACTCCAGGGGACTCCCTCCATCCAGAGGCTCAGTATGCCTCAGATGTTCTGGCATCCACCCCTAGCTTCCTTTGGAGCATCCTCCGCAGCCCCCTAATGACTTGTAGATCTGCATTTTTCCCTTCCTCTGAACTCCAGCTCTAGGTTGATCCGTGGGCCAAGAAGCCAGTGTTTCAAGTGTTTCCTTATAGCTGTGAAAGCTCTTCTAAAACAGAAGGCATCTTGCCAGAATTATAATCCCAGCTGTCATGGTCTTGTAAAATAATTTGGGTTGGAAGGAACCTTTGGTGGGCATCTAGCCCAATCTCTTGCTCAGAGCTGGTCCAATTATCGGGAGCTTTGCAATGAACTTACTACAGTGGCAATGCTATGGGTCTCAGAAGCCCTCGATCTGTAGAGACATTCAAAACACAACTGGACACAGATCTGGCCAACCTGCTCTGGCTGACCGTGCTTGACTGGGCAGGTTGGACTAGATAATCTCAAGAGGTCCTTTCCAACTTCAGCCCTTCTGTGATTCTTTAAGGATCATGTTCATGGCTATCAAGTATTCTCTGCATGTGAGTGAAACACTTCCTTTTTGATTACTGGAAATAATCCAATGGGCAATTATTTGGGAAAATTAAATAGTGTTGGAAAATATGCTTTCCAGTGCTCTCTAAAGCACCTGACTTGGATGGTTGGTCAGGTTCTATCTACAGCCCTCCTGTGCTTCATGGAGGCTACGAGGGCTCCTTCCTGAAGAACCTCGAGTCAGTGTCAGGGCATTGAGTTGGCATTAAAAACCGAAAACTCTGAAGAACAGAGACCCCCAGTGGAGATTTATCAAGTTTCACTTGACATGAAAATGTTAATGATTCTCTCTAGAAAACCAGAAGACTTGCACAGGTCTTGAGAGCAGCAGGAATGCCTCGGGCAGAAGTTCTTCCACATTTTTAAGGTGACTTTAAGTATCTGGCCTATCTGTTGTGTTTGGGAAACCTGAGCAGTAGAATAAGTCCCTGCCATAAACATTTTCAAAGTTTTATGTAACTCTGTCAGCAATTACCAGTTTACAGAGTGGAACAAAATGGGTATATTTATAAGGAAAAAAAGTACAAAATTCATCACGAGTTGTTCGTTTAACAGATTGACAAATTATTCAATGGGCTTTAAGTTGGAGGAATAGAAAAATAAAGTTAAACATATAGATAAAGTATAAATAAAAGTACAGAATAATTAATCAGAACAACTATTCACTGTTTAGAAATGCAGGCGCTGCTTCCCCTCACTTGGTCAGCCCCAGCTGATTAAACAGCAAGCTCCTAACGCAAGAGGTCCTGCGTTTCTCTGCTGCTGCGTACACCGGGCCTTTAACTACAACTAGCATCTCTTAGTCATGTTTTATAAGATAAAATAAATCCTTTTCCCATCATAAATGCTGTATGAGTCAGTAATATCCCACTTCTGCAGCTGAGAAAATTAGGTCAGACAGGAGGACTGACATGATGGAGGCCACCAGGGAACTCTGAGTGGGAGTGACAATTAGGGTGGGAGAGCCCCAGCATGATCAGTTGGGTTCTGACATTTGCTGCATCTTTTCCACAGTGGAAAAAGCCAGTAGCATCACTTCTTTTTGCCATTTGAAACTGCTGGATGATGACAAGAATGGGTTATCTCTTGGGTTAAGCGCACCTTTAAATACATTTCTTAAAACTGCCAAATAATCCAACTCCCAAATTCCTTACTGTTTGACATTAATATTAATGAAGATTTTCTGAGTTAAACACACGGGCTTTTCTTGAGTGTACGGATACCAAACTGACTTAAGCTGGAGAAGAAACCATACTTGGGAAACCCTGAAAATCTTCTTTAATGAGAAGCTTATTAAATCCAGAGCAAAAAAATACAAACAGCTAATTTTCAAAATGGACACGCTCTGGTTTTTGGCTTCCCATTTTCTTCCCTGGCACAATGACAGATGTGCTTTCTGCATTCACCATAGCCAAGCTTTTCTCGAAGGTCAGGGACTGAGGATTTAAAAATGAAACCTGACTGAAATTAAATTGCTTCTGCCTGTCAACACGTTCTCTAGTTATATGTACCAGTGTATATCAGAGATATTTAGTGGTCTCTGTTACAGAGGCTTGTCTGTGCAGGAAAACAGAGGAAGCACCCTGCAGGGAACTGAGCAGGTAAAATAAACACCCTGCTTTGGATAAGCTGTTGCAGAGGATTCTTCCATACAAAAATCCCTTTTCAGTAATAACAGCCAAGCATGTGTGTGTATGCTAGGTGTCCTTTTCACCTGCGATGATCTAATGTTTTACCTGAATTAATTTCATTTCTTGTCTCTCTTCCTGAAGCCTTCCAGGCAAGTTACTGAACAGCACCAAAGATGTCATTTTTGGCAACTGGTCTGGCAGCACCGGGTCAGGGTTTGGTGAAGATGGTGTTTGTGGGGGCTTGCTTGTAGTTTAAATCCTCTTCCTTAGAATCCCAAGGATGGAGATTCCCCCATCTCTGTGGGCTCCTGCCCCAGTGTAGCAGGCCATTGCCCCCAACCATCCTGGTGGCCCTCCGCTGGCTTCGCTCCAGCCTGTCAACATCCTCCTTCTCCAGAAGGCATCAGAGCACTGTGTGTTTTCCATATATACTTGCCTGGACTTAATTATTTCACTTGGAAAATCCTAATTGCTCCTATATGGATGAATTGTGATCTTCCAGCAGTGTTTTCCTGAGTGCTGAGTTTCCTGGCCCAGCTCCCAGTCAGGGTTTGGTGCCTCCAGAGGGACTCGGCCAAGCTGCCTTCCTGAATCTGCAAGATACAGCTCGTAGCCCTCAGATAAGTTACAAACGCTTCTGTATTTTCATTTTGTTTTTATACTTTCTGTCTAAAAACCGATTGCTCCGTTGCCTCCTTCTTGCAGGGAGCACAAATCCCAGTCCTGCCTGGCATGTATCTCCTGAGCTGCTGCAAAGCCAGGCTTTCAGGAGCCGTTGTCAGAAATAAGGCCTCTTTATCTGCCTTCCTCTGTTGCTGGTATCTGTTTGAGAGAAGGGGTGAAGTGTAAAGCAGAACACACCGAGAAGCCTTTAATCGCACTGATGCCGCCATCCTTCGCTCCTCTGTGGGTCTGCTCTCAGGCTGAAGCCATCCTTAGCCGTCCTTCGTGTTTTTATAAGGATGCAGCTCTCATCAGCCTGTCACCTGCTCCATTCCTCCTCTCGACATGTTTTCAGAGTTCACGTTACTGCCTGGGAAGGTGCAGTGTTCAGCACACTCCCAGAGGCAAATCTGCTCCCCACGGTGTACGGCCAACAGGCTTTGCTCAGCCGGCGCCTCTGCCTAATGCCATAGCTGGCTCCGGGCTGGGGCCGTCAGGGGCTGCCGTTCCTCCAGCTCTGCAGCACCCCAAGCAAATCCATCCACCTATCCTGCCTGGTCATCACCCATGCTGCTTCACTTTATTAACCTCTCTAGTGCACAGTGTGTGAAGGCTGATAGCATTTTCAAGAAATAAAAGCCTTGGTAGCAGTGGGAATGGAAAATACTCTATTATTTTCTTTTCAAAGGAGAGACGAGGACAGAAGATTCCTTCCATCTGGGCTGCAAGGCTCTGCAGCACTTCGAGTTGCAGTGCATCAGGTTTGGACTTTTGCACTTTATGGCCAAGGGAGACTCACGTGGGTAGTTCCCAGAACGTCTTTCATCACATTGCAGCCAAAATGAGTAGCTCGACTTCTCTCTGTTAACTGATTTCCCTCCAAAGCAAACCTTCCCTGCCTGTTCAGACGGTGCATGGTGTTATGCCACAATATTATGCTGTTAACTGTAAACCACAGTAGCTGTCTCTGTGCTTCATGATTGAGACCTTAACTGCTGCAAACATGCGGCTGTGGTACAACGTACGTGGGCATTTTCAGTGCCCCCAGAATCTATCACAAGCCTTGCTTTTCAAGTGTGCCATTCACAGGAGAGCTCTGCTAAAATACGTCCCCATGTCCCTTTTCTTCCCAGATTAGTAGAGCTAACCCAGCATTGCCTTTAGATAGTAGAGTTTGGGCACTGGTGTCTTAGCTGCCTTGCAGCCCAAATTGGGGGGCATCTTGTGGGAACATCACATAAGACAGTAGACAGGATTATGGCATGCGTATCCTTCTGTTTCCGGAGCCCTTTAGCACTGCATATTTAAGCTAGGTCAGTTGTAATACAGCTTGAAGCAGAAAGATGAAAGAGCTGCAATTAACATGATCAAGCCCATATTTTCTTATGAACAGCAAATGCAAATGTTAATGTAGACAAGCAAAGACCTCTCCCAACCTCTGTATGTGCTAAAAATTTAGCAAGCGCATCAATAAACTCTTCATGGAGATACTCTTGAATATTTTTGTATTTTAGCCTTGTCATCAGCAACTTTTCAAGATAATTATGTTGTGTGAAATGATTACTATAGAATGAAAGAGCAAGCTCCAGGGTAGTTTGTCTCTATGGCAGTTCATTTTTCAGTGATATGAATGATGGTTTTAATCAACAGGTCTGTGCGGTGGAATAAATTCCACTGTCTCATCACTGCTTTGGGGTGTGGGCTGTTTTCACCGATAACTGGTTTTTTATAACCAGAATTAGCTCCTGCTACATCCCAGCAAAGGAAGGGACATGTATGCTGTACATGAGTAAATTATGCTTTATAGCTGATATTTGCAAAGCTACCCAAATGATCTGGATGCCCAAATCCCATCAGTGTTAATGAGCACATAATACCCAAGCCCTTAGTTGCCCTAATTGAAAAAATATATATACGCAGAGTTTAATTTGAAGTATGTAGGAGTCAGTGGATAGGCTCCTATTGATATCAAAAAGATATTAGACCTGGCATACATCAAGGATTTTAGAGACAGCACCAGCCACTTCACAACCCCAGGAAAGGGGGTTTGAGGTACCCTAGCTGGCTTGCTGCTACGGCAATATTAGAGAGGACTGATTCAGCTGGGCTGGGAGCAAGTAACCTCCAGTGCAGAGGCTCCCAAAGTGCTGCAGCCCATACAGCCTGTAAGGGGACGCGTTAATTGCAGCAATTTCAGGAGGAAGCTTGGGGCGATGGTAGCGCAAGCTGCAGCAGCTGTGTCAGGGCAGGGATGGGCACGGGGGCATTGAGAGAGCCAGAGCTGTTGGGGTGACAGAGCCAGGAAGAGCCGAGTCCTTCCCCACCCTCCTGTTTACCCCACCTGGCAGCAAGGTTCTGCTTTAGCAAGGTGGTATGGCCCGGATCAAGCCGTGTATGTGCTTTGTAGCATTAGAGGTGACAGCAAGGTAAGCTTCTCCATGTGCCAATGTATCTCAGTCCTTCTTGGCCTTAGTTGTAAGTGTGGAAAGGCAAACTGAATTCAGACACTGTCCCCAGTTAATTCTTTCTTGCTCTCCTGGAGATGCACCTCAAAGCCCCTGTTTTAATAAGTACTGAGCTGTTAACTTGTGCCCTTGCTATTTACCTCAGCTAGTGCTGAGCTGAGGATCAGTAAAAATAGATGATTACAGTTGCTCACAGAGGAGCCATTAAATAAGCCGACACTTGTTGAGGCTGGTCCTAGTAACATGTACAAAGTGTGAGCAGAGCCAAGGAAGTGACCAGGCTCTCTTGGCTCTTCTAGCATTTGTCATGTTCTCTAAAGATTCTTTTAGATGTGATCCAAAATTTCTTGATAATATTTATGCTTGAAAACCAGGCAAAATCACTATACTGTGTTTTCCAGCCCTTTGCCTAGGACATAACCAATGGATACACTCCACTACGTAATTCAACAAATTTCATTATTTGTTGATTTTTGAACACCAACAGCCTCAGTAAGCTTCACAAAATGACCTAGATGCAAAAGGCTCCGTTTCATCAATGGATTTGTAAGCAAGTGGACTTCACAGGGGGGTTACTCAGTTGTTGGTGAAATTAAACCAAAATTTCTTGTCTGAATTTGCCATTCATCTAATGAAAAAGCTGTTTTTCATTTGCTAACCTTTCAAATGTGTCCACCTGTAATTAAATATAGCCTCTCCACTAAATATTAGGACATACCACATATGTGTAAGCAATTAGGGCTGGGTATATATTTATCCATGTTGACTTTTCATTGTCTGATGCTCTAACTATAAGATTTACTTGGGTTGGGTGTTCTGATTTTATTTTCCTGGCAACTTGAGTCAAATAGCTCTTGGGTAGAAACAAGAATGCAATTAAACATGCTAAGAAGGGGACTTTAGCTGAATGAAATAATATTAAGTGTGCTGGATACATAAGCAAAACCCAGGCTTATCAGAGATGCTTTGCATTCAGTGCTGGTTTATTGAGCAAAGCAAATGTTACCTGAAGCCAGCGAACTGATTTCTTTTATGGTCTCCATGTTCTTCTGGTTTTATAACCAGCAGCTCTCTGCCTTGTCTCTCATTTGATTTACTGGAAATAAACGTCTTGATTTTCCAACTCTGGATGAACTTGTTCATTGAAAGCTAAAACAGCGAAGTAAGAAGATGCTGTGTCTGCTGCAAGTTTCTTGTACTTCAGCAAGCTCCAGTGCTAAAGGCTTATCAGATGCCCCTTTATTTTTTCCTCCTTGAGGCAGTGCTCTTAAAGGCTGCCTTTATAAAGGCAGAAATCAGATACATTCAGTAAAGGTTAACCATTCACAGTAGCGCTGTGTTTAATAGCCTTGGAGTGGAGACCAAGGAAATTCATGTTGACTTTCTGTGGTGCTTGAAGTGTTCCTGAAAACTTTCCCTTCAGTCTTCTTGAAAGCATCCCCTCTTGCTTACAGCATCTTAATGACTTTTTAAAGGATGAATAACAATTCTTTCGGAAAGTAAATCTGAGGAGCCATATGGAAAAAGAACGGGTGTAAAACTGAAAACTGTTCACCTGGGAACAAACAAACAAACAAAAAAATTGTATTTTAGCATGCAATGCATACCTCACTGGATTTTGCTAAATTGCCATTGCATTAGCACTGAATTGCAGGAGAAACACAGCATTTCAGGTAAAACCAGAAAGACTTTAAATGATTTCTGGGATATTGAATTCATAGAGACTAAGACGTATTGTACCAGCTTAATTATTTTGTAATACTATGGGTAAACCAATGGACTTGCACCTTATTTTTAACTGTATTACCTCTACTGTGTAGGCCAAATCCTGCTCTCATTTGCAATTACTGAAATCTTACTACAGGCAATAATTCTGTGTGAAATGGGCAGCATTTCAGCACTTGTTTGATGATACATGTTGCAATAGAAAACAAGCCAAGAGCAGAACACCTGGCTCTTCCTTTCCTACTATGGGCATAGAAGTGGCATTGCAAGGATCTCCACAATGAAGAGCAGACAGCAGCAGCCTGTCCACTAAGGAAGAGGACATGTTAATTTTGAGGGATTTTCCAAAAGAAAAGGACTTTGGGGGGCTATATTGGGTCAGGTGAGCTTCTGCCATCCAAAATCAATGCAGCACCTATGGCAAATGATGGTTCTCTAATTCATCTAGAATTTGTCACCTTGGCTCTTACCTGCTGACTGCTGGGTTTGAGCAGCACTGGGAAGGGGGGATCTTGCTCCAGCTGAAAGCTGGTGGCCAGGAAAAATTGCCTATCATTGCCAAGAAGACTAGATGGGGGAAGTAGACACCTCTTGCTTTTTGTTCTCCATGGAGCTTATTTAGAGCTGGCCACGGTAGACTTTAAATTGTGACTGATCCCATTTAAAGTTCGGTATTGCCAGGGGTATTTGTGCATTTTCCAGTATTAATAGTGTTTTCCAGGTAGAACATTGCTGTAGGATTTGCTTCCAACTTGCATATAGGTCCTTGTCTGGCTTCCTCATGAAAATGACCCAAATTTTGAGCTGGGAGCTCCCAAGAGCAAGGATTGCTCTCTGTGCATTGTCTATAAGGTGACTTTCCTCTGCATGTGCTCTGAAAAGACAAGTCCTCCAGGTACTCAAGCGCTATTAAGTAATACCTTGAGCATCCTTTAAAGATGCACTTCAGGGTTCTCTTGAGCATTGCCTGGGGGCAGCAGGTGGCATTCATGGTGGGAACCACAGTGCTCAAACTCTTCTGTAATGCTCTGCACACTCCCACCTCATGACTATTGAGGTCCAGGTTGCTCTGATGGACGCCTGGGCATGTGGTAGAGGGCAGAAGCACTTGCTGTAGAAGGTGATAATCATGTTTGCTTGCTTATTGTTGTCACAGCGGGGGGGGGAAGTCCTAGCAAATAGCCTCTCAGTCTTAGTAATCAGAAATGTTTGAGCTCTCCAAAATTTTACCCTTGTAAAATTGTACCTTTGCAGCCTGCAACCCCTACAGGGCTCCAGAGACTTTCTGTGCAAGCTAAATAACCAAACTGGTCCTGCCTTGGTTCTCTGCTGTTGTCTGGAAGAGAAAATGTGTTAATTTTATGGCTCTGCTGAGATCTAGCACAGGGCTTACCCTGTGCCAGGGTGTGCAAGTGATGCAGCATCACTGTGCCTGGGCAGCATGGGCTAGAAAAAAATGTAATTCAGAGACAAATATTAGCATTCCAAGTATCTCTTTAAAGTCAGCAGGTATTGCCTAGGATTATCCAAAGGTGTAACTGCCATCATTCCCCCTTTGCTACATACTGATGTCAGAGCTAGCAAAACTTCTGCCGTCCCTATCACCTCTTTGGCTCTGTGGCACGATGGAGACATCCTGGCCTAGAGGTGTTCTCCAGGGAGCTGGCTTTTCCTGTTGCCTCCATCCGCCTCCCACTGCAGGCTGCTGGCATACCTGCCCTCAGCGGGGCTAAATCCCCCGGGACGAGACACGTCACGCATCATCTCACCGGCAGCAGTACCCTTATAAGAGGGGGGAATCTCTCGTTGCCATGACAATGAGCCTGTCGGGATGAACATTTCTTTCTGTGAACAGCAATTCAAAGCTTAAAGCAATGCTGCTGCCTCCAAACACTTATTAGTGCCACAGGCAAACAGAGCTGGGCAAAGCCTTGGGACAAAAAAGGGGTGTTGGGGGGGTAGGAAAGCTGGCTGGTGCTGCGGTCCCTTCCCCGCTCGGGCTTCGAGCAGTGGGGAGAGCAATTGCTTTCTGCCTCTTTGTTCCCAGCTCTGGTACAAATCAAATCAAGCCTCCCTTCCCCCAGCAAAGCTCGCGCTAAGCTGGAGCACGCCAGAGCAAAAACGGATTAAAAAGAAAAATCATCCTTGCGGCAGCAGATGAAGAGGGTATAAATCAGCGAGATGGAGGGTGCTCGCCGCTGCTAACAAGGGGCTTAAATCAATACGGTTGGGGAGACCTAGGGTATCTGCTGAGCCCTCCTCTACCTTCTGCACCTGAGACACCAACGGGCCGAGAAGGGCAGAGGCCAAATCTGCTGCGGGTGTGAGTCCGGGCGTGCGGGACGAGCCGGAGCTGCCTCTCGCCACGCTGGAGGGAGCTCCTGAGGCAGCAAAAGTGCTGTATCTTGGTCCAGCCCTCACAAGTCAGACCTAAAAATGATGAAAGTGGGTTATATTTCAGGATGCTTTTAATAGCTGATGTTGGAAGACAGGTTGTTTCTGTTTAGGTTTTAGATCTATGAAGACTTAGGTTTTTTCCCGCTGTGTAAATAAGTCATATGTAGGTTGTAAACAGTCTTACATAGGCCTTGAACTTTTTTTTTTTTAAAACTTTTTACATACAGAATCTGACTTTCTTGGAGCCATGTGACCCTGGGAGCTAGGGAAGTGAATTCCCAGGTTGAGGGTGACACAGCTTTACGCTGCTGATTATCCTTTCCCCCATCAGCTGTCCCACAAACTGAGGCTGGCACAGGCGGGGCGGGGGGGGGAGAGATGGCTTTCAGCCAGCCCTGTCAACCCAAAAATAGAGTGGAAAGTTAGGATGAGTGAGCAAGGGCCTGCGGGTGAGCTGACGTGGGGACTGGGGACCAGGACATGCTCTTCGCTGTGGATGGTGCTCAGTGTGGCTGGTGTCAGCGCCCGCAGGTCACCTAGCAAAAGCATCCACAGGAAGAAGGGGGTTCTTGCAAGCAGGGGCAGAAAAGCAGTGGGACAGTGGAGGACTGGAGGGGAAGATTACAAATACAGAAACAAACATCTTTGCTTTGTGCAGGGTTTGGCAGCCATTGAAACGTGGCTTAAAACTGCTGAAAACTTCCTAGAGGTGAATGCAGAATAAGGACAAGTAAGACCATGTCTTTCTTGTGCTGGGTAAAGATTAACTGTGTTTTGGCACTTTTCCTTGGTTCTTGTTTCTATTTGCTTTAACTATTGGGTGCTAAGCAGTGATGATAAACCCAAAAGGCTCCATCCTTTGTGGAGGGGGTGTCTCCAGAGCACCTGGGGCGGTGAGGCTGAGAAGGGCTTACAGTGCTCCCACCTGGGGTGGGAGACCCAAGATAACCCTGTGACGGCACCAAGTGGAGCATGAAAGGGGGTTTGGCTATAAGGTGTGATCTGTAACCGGAGTCTGACGCGATGCTGAAGGACTCTCAAGCCATGGATGTGGTGCTCCCAAAAGGCCTTGAACCCAGAAAACGCTGTTTTTTCCCTGGTGGTGTTGTGCCAGCAGGAGTGGATTAAGGGAGGATTCCCTCATTTGGGAAGAGGGGACTCCTTAATCCCCAAAGCCTGGATTTAAAGATCCTGGAGAGAGTAATCACAACCAGCCAGATTAGCATCTGCTGGGGAGCCCGGCAGGAGAGGGCAGCGCGGCACTGCCAACCCCGAGGTTGGTCCTCACCCTCGTTTGCAGCTCCTTTTCCCAGGCCTGTGTCTTAGTTATACTCGAACACTTCAAAACAAAATCCACAGAAAGGAAGACATTAAAAAGTGCAGTTCCTTACTCAAGTCATGGGTGGTTTCCCGCAAGTAAGAAATGTGTAAAACATGGCTGGGGCAGGTGACAAATGACAAAGGGGTTTTTTTGTTTGTTTTTTTACAAGTGCCTTTAATATTGCTCTTGCAAGGCTCTTGCCATAACAAACTGAGTCATCCTTTAGCCAGAAGAAGAGAAGGAGGAGATGCTCATCGGTCGACAGAAACTAGCTGGTATAGGGCCATCCCCGTGCTGCCCGGAGGCGTGTTGGCCTTCAGCCATGCGAGAAAACCCGTACTTTTACTGCCTTGGTTGTGTGGGAAGCCTTGAAACCAGAGTTTGTGGCAGTATAGCCCTCATTTTTTACTTACTGTGGCTCGTGCTGTCAGGGAACAGGACCATGCTCTGCTTTTCCACGAGTATGCCAAACCCAGCCTTTTCAGCAAGGTGCAACTTCTTTCTTGTTTATTTATTTGAAACCCAATCCCTAAACCGTGGGATTTCTGTACAGATGTAGTACAAGTGAAGCATTTATCCCAGCCGAGGCATATTCCCCCTGGGAGATCCTGCGGGAGAAATGGACCGTATTGGCTTTTACAACTGGCCTCAGGTATCGCTGCGGCGGCACACAAACTCAGTGGTGTGTGTGTGTTTATCTGGCAGGAGGCAGTCGCCTCAAACCAAGTGAGGATCAGCTCCCCGACAGGTTCACCACTTCAAATTTAAAACTGCATTATTTATTCAGACAGGAATATTCTGGAAGCAAACCCTGCATCCTTTTCTGCATCCTTTGCAGTCAAGAGGAAGGACGGTGGCATGCTCGAGCCGTGGCGACAGGCGGGCTCAGCCAAGCTGGGTGGTGGGGTCAGCAGAGACGGGAGAGCGCCAGCCCACCCACCTCGGGCTTGGGAACTGGAGCTTCGCACCCTGCTGCACGTTGCCTTCTTGGTTGCATTGTTTAAAAGTTCCCTTTGGGCAATATTGAATCACCTCTCTGCACGCTGCCTTGTGATGGGGCTGGTGCTGCTCTACCCCAGCCTTGCAAGTGTGGCTCATCAGTCACCTTGGCTTTCAAGTCTAATATGGTCCTCTTCGACAGTCAAACCAGTCCCCTTTGTATAGGCCTTTGCTTTCAGTTTTCAGATACTCTGGATCTTACTCTTGCCAGACTTTGTTGTCCCTGTGATGCTGTCCTGGCTGGGGATGGTTCAGTTTAAAGCCCTCTCCTACTTCTGTATGAATCCATCCTCTGAGAGAGACATCACTGATGAAGTACATATAAACAGCCCGGTGTAAAAAAAAGCTATGTAATATCGGAGCTACCAAGAGCCTGATGCCCTTTTGCTTAAGTCACCAAAACACGCTGCAGAAGGGTAGGGAGCTATCCTGATTTTCTAATAATTTCCAGCGTGACTTTGCACTGGACAAACTGTTTCAGCCCAGATCCTCTCTAAAGAGCCGATCCTTGGACCTTCCCCTTTGCCATTCCTTGCTGAATTGAGGGTCGGTGCTTTCTTCTCTCCTTCCGTTGCACCTGCTCAGCCACGCTGATGCAGAGAGTGATTTCTGTTAGCAGGCCATCAGTGCCCAGTCTCAGGGGACGCGGTCCTGCCAAAACAGTGTGGGCACATCTCCCCAAGGGCATGGCAGAGGAACACCCCAGGTACCATCTGGCAGAGGATGCTCCATCAGCAGGACACCCACTCCCATGCTTGGGTGCCACTGGGTTGAGGTGCCACATGCTCTGTCTTGGCAGATCTGCATGACTGTGGGGTTGTTTTTTCCCTCTCTCCTGGGCCATGTTGTATTTAATTGGATTTGGATAGTAGCTTTTTTTGCTATAGACTGTGCCACTGCTCTGGGATGCCTACTCCTATAATTTATCTTTTCAATTTAAATGTTGCCAAGGAGCCGTGTTAACCCTAGCCTCTTACAGGGTGAAAATCCTTTCTATTGTTGAAAACTGACTGTGTGCAAGTCTCTGAGGACAAGCACCAGTTTGTACCATATACCAAATAGGAGCAGTGGTCTCAGTCTGGTTTCTAAATCAGGTCGGCTGACGTTAGCGAGGCAAGAAAGCAACCAACCTGGTGCTATTCTCCATCTGTGCTCAGAGAAGACCCAGAACGGTATCAGCAGAAGGGCTGCAGGGAGAGAACAAGGTGTCTTGGCAAACCTGTGCATGTGTATGTAATAGCCAAGAGAAATCCCTGTTTGCAGCAGGTTGTTTTCCACCTCTTCCGTGTGGCCATCAGAGTAATTGTAGCATACGGGGTGCTCAGAGGAGATAATGCCCAAGAATAACAGCTAATGGGGAAGAGTGGGACGGAGAAGACAAACACCTTTTTATTGCTGCCATATGCTTTAAACCCCTTCATCTCTCTTATATAGTCGTAGTGAGGAATTTTCGTGCTGCTTTAAAAGAGCCAGATTAGCAATGCCAAGGAAGTAACCGCCTGCCCATCCCTGGGATGTCTTCCTGCTCCTGCCTGCACTCAAGATTTCATCAATGCACCCTGCTGACTGTGGGCACCTTCCTGGTTTTTCCATCTTGACGAAATCAGTGTCTCTTCCCAGAGACTGGACAATCCTTTGCTTTGACAACAGACCACCAAGATAAACCCCAGAGCTGTTCTTCAGGTCCCAACGGGTGTCTGGTCTTCTGGAGAGCGTCCCGCTGAGAGGGAGGAGATGGATCTCAGCCCGCGTGGGGGGTGTCTCTGAACCTGCTGCACTGGTTTGAGCATCCTGCATTCCCCCTGGCCTGGTCAGCACAGGCTGAAGCTGATTCTTAAGTCAGGGCGCTGTTGGGGAAGGAGGGGAGGGCAGTCTTGTCAAAGCCACGATCCTGTTTGCTCTGATCGCTAAAGGTCACGAGGTGGCTCCGTCTGTCAGAGGAAGGAAATGAACGCTTTTTCTTCAGCAAACTAATTTCAGGCTTGTACCAATTCCCCTTTCACTTTAATTTAATCATCTTCGGTGTCTGATTCTACAAACATGGCTTTGTACTGCTAAACCTTTGCTGCATATTAGCAGAGAGGCAGCTGGAATTTGAATTTCATTTTGACTATAGTGAGAAACCTTCTATTTAGCACTTGGCAAATCTCTTGAATGCAGGAGCACACCAGTATATAAATGCAGGTTGCTTTGATCAGTATAATTTTGGAGGCTTAAGTATGAGACAGAGAATATAGGCCGGGTGCTGATACTCTTAAAGGAGCTATAGAAAAATCTTCTACCAGGTGACTGCAATTACATTACTCAACAATATCACCCTACTAGAATTTGCTGCAAAGAATTGTTTGTAATCAAAAAATGCTCTGGAGTACAAAGTACTTTTAATGCAATCTTTCGTAGCCTGCAATATAAGGGTCAGGTACAGAAACACGTTGTCTCAGCTGAAGGGACTGGCGAAAGCAAAGAACGGCAAGAGCTGGACTAATTCAGGGACACGATGGTGGCCGGGAAACACAGAACAAGCTGAAATGGCAGTGGGGTAAACTGCTTGCTTTCACCCCTCTTCTCCATTGGGCAACAATCCTGCTGGCTTCTTTGCTGCGTAGGATGCCAAACTAATAGTCACTCTTGGCATTAAAACACATGTAGGACTCAGGATTTGGCCATATGCTCTAACAAAAGGAAGTACTTTGGTTTGCAGCTTGGGGCTGGAGCTGGAGGCGGTCCCAGCGATTGCCTCTTCTGACAGCTCGTGTCCCTTTGAAACCTCTCCAGTTTCGAAAGGAGCCGCCTCTGACCCTGCCGACTTCGCGGCAGCTCGCACAGACGTAGGAGCCTGACTGCACCGCTGTAATTCTGGGTCGCTCCCTGGATGTCCCTGGGGTCTGGTTTTCTTCTGGATTTGCTGTTAGAGGGAGGAGTACTTGGTACCTGCGGGGTGGGGAGCAAGGGCTTCTGGCAGCTGGGAGGGTCGTCTGTGGGCTCGTTGCTTCGTAA
The DNA here is from genome assembly GCA_008921705.1 of Burhinus oedicnemus. Taxonomy (NCBI): domain Eukaryota; kingdom Metazoa; phylum Chordata; class Aves; order Charadriiformes; family Burhinidae; genus Burhinus; species Burhinus oedicnemus. The sequence continues at coordinate 104,934 of VFFE01007115.1, read as the reverse complement.
GAAAGACTTTGATTTTTAGAGAGAGGGTTCCCTTTACATAGCAAAAGTGATCTGTGCCAGAACTTAGGAGTACATGGTTTTGAGAAGGAGCTCAGGTTCTACTCTCAGCAGAAAGAGATCAAAACTAAGGTAATAGCAATTTGCTCTTCACATTTGCATAGGCAGAATAGAAAATGGAGCTTGGATGAAAATATTCTCATCAGTGTTGCGGGCATGATAACTGAGCATTTGCTGCCTCCGGAAAAGCAGTAAGATGAGGAGGTGATTCTTCCTTCCCATCGCCTCTGCTGGCTTCTGGCTTCCAAGAAATACTCTGAGCACTTTGATTTATTGACGTGCTGGGAAAAGGCAGTTAAGTTTTACAGTCAGCCAACCCTGTGAGTCCAGATCTTCTGAAACAGAAATGAAGAGAGAGCCTCCCCGTCTCATGTGTGGGGGGAAGGACTGATATTTTCAAAGCGCTGTTTTGTGATGGTGCTCTGGGACTTCAGATCTGATGGTTGCTCGTTCTCTGCTTTGGCATTGTGGCTTCCTCTACCCAAAGGGCTGGAGCAGATGTAACTGCTCAGGGAACTTCGCCAGGAGATCTCCACAATCGCAGGGCTTGGTCTGTGTTAGTCCCCAAACCCACCATCGCCGGGGCACAGCCCAGAGGACCCAACGTGGAAGGCTTCAGCACACAGCCCTCTTCCACAGCCCTTGGCGTCAAGAGGTTATTGCCATCAGAGGCTGCAGCTCCTTCCAGCCTGTGATGCCGTCTGCTCTCTACACCCACCCCTGTCAGCGGGTGACCAAGCGACCATCGGCCACGCTGCAGAGATTGTTTTTGCACCATGGCTACAGAGCGAGAGCACGTGCGATTTGATGCCTTGCGGCTTTTTGCTCTTCGGGCCCGTAGATGAGCGTAGCAGGAGATGGTTTGTCTCCGGGTGAATAGCTGACGGCGGGCCAGTTGGCAGCCCCTGCGCAGGGAGGCCCGTGTTAATAGCAGAGTTGGGGTTGATGCACGGCGTCGCTAAAACGGATTGACAGATTTGCAGAGAGCAACTTCCATGCATCCCATATGTTGCTTGGCTTCCTCTGGGTGACTTAAAAAGAGGCGAAAAAGTCTTTTGCTGGAAGAGAGTAAGAATATTTGTATACTTGGCTATTTTTAAGCATCTCTTTTTCCCCCCTCTAGCTTGACCTGATGTGGTCAAAAAAGAAAAAGGGTATCGATAAGTCATTTTAGAAGCATGCACAGATGTATTAAGTAAGTATAGTTTCCTGTGGCCCTAACAGCAGGCACAGGTAAGTCCCCATAAAAACCGAGAAGTTCTGCTCTCTAAGAATCGCAGCCCTGCCTTAGATTGTGAAAGATATAGTGCTGCTAAACAGCATGGTAACTGCTGGGGCACTCTGATTTACACCTGAAAGATTTGGCTCATTATCTACAGCAGAACTTCCTAGGAAGTGTGAAATGTAACCTTGAGGTCAAACAAGAACTTTTCGGAGCAATGCTATTTTTACTTCTCTCTGTTTCGTTTAGGCAAACACGTGCAGTACAGACCATCGGTCCTGATGAAGTGCCATTGTTTAATACTGAAAAAATGCACATTTGATCTAGTTTGCATTTCCTAAAAACTGTGTTATTGATTTGACAATATATTTTTCTCTCGGAAAAAAAAAAATAATCTGCAGTTATTTATTCATTCTTGCCCCTTGGAGAGCTCGCTACCATCTGTTTTTCTTGGCTTTGCATCACCTTTTTTTTTTTTTTCACTTGTTCTTCTCCCACTGTGCACCACTGAAGGACTATACTATACATTATCTCATAGCCAAATTATGCAGGGTATTGTAAACATGTTGTAAACTTTGCCAGCTGCAAAGTCAAGGGCTCCAAGAGATCTCGCTAAGCAGTGGAAATGCTCTTTGAAGAAACAAGGCAGCCTTTTGGAAGCAGATTTGCAGGGCAGCGTGACACAAAGGTGTAATACTGCTTTTGCAAAATGCTGGGGGAAGAAAAGGGGCAAATAAACGTGTTCTTGGATCCCTGTAGGTTTATCATACGGGCCAAGAAGTCCCTGAAACGGTATCTGCTCAGCACCCACTGATGGCACCCACCCATGGCACGGCTCCTGCGTGGAGATGCTGGGACCTGCAGGCTGTGTGCCCTGGGGCATGGTAACAGGGATCGGAGCCTGATACAGCACTGGCACTGCCGTCATTTCGGTCAGGACGGCACCGTGCTCAGGGCATGTTGCAGGACTGAAGCCCCTGCACGTCCCAGGGTTTTCCCTGGAGTTGGAGCAGTGATGTCCTGCAACCAGTGTCGTGGGAGGCTGCAAGCCGCAGGGCGTCTTGTGCTCTGCATCGCAGGGTCACAGCCCCGTTGCTGCCCTCGGAAATACAAGGTGAAGGGGAAGAATCATAGGTGTGTGAGGATACGTCTGTGTGAATCTACAAGAAATATCCCTAGTTATAAATCTTTGTGTATCTTTTCATTGTTGAACAATAAGGATATTGGCAGTAGCAATACCAGGCATTCCAGAAATCATGCCTCAGAACCATACACTAACTTGAAAACTACCTTTATGAGGTTTAGTATCTGTTCTCTTTGTCTGTCTTCTGGTGTCTGATCTTGGTGCAGTGAAGGTCATGCCTTCAAGCCTTCATCCCATGGTACGCTTCCAGAAAGGGCAGAAATCTCTGGGAAACAAACAACTTGAGCCCAGGAGCTGGGAGTGCTGGAGGAGCACTAGGTGGCACGGAAATAGCCTGGGTGACTGCCACCCTTGCAAATAGAGAGGTCAGGGGGCTGTGCCGAGCAATGCACTCTGCAGGGAGGAATCCCAAATTCCCTGAAGTCAAGAGGACTAGGAAGGGATTATAGGACCACAGAGAAGAGCCTGTTTCAGTGGACGGTGGACATGTAAATACGTGTACAGGCTGGTGATACACATACAACCCTCAGTAAAATGCAGTTTTCAACATTTGCTATAAATTCATTAGGAATGCTTTTGTGCTTGGATTTTGACTGATAAGGAAAACAAAGACATATTAAGTTTAGAGGAGATTTGAGGTGGAGCTATGAGAGTAACTGCTCCGGTACAAGAGACGTGGCCCTTAAATAGCATTTGGGAAAGAGTCCAGGGGCTGGACGGGAGCACCGTGGTGCTTGGGGTGGCACAGTCCCACTCCACCTCCAGCCGTTCTCCCAGCGCAACAGCTCGCTGTCCTCAAAAGGCTGCTGGCCACTGAGACGGCTAGCTGGCCAGGACGTCTGTCCCCAATATTTAGGGAATTCAAACCTGTCTTTTAAATCATTCCAGCAATACTTCATCTTCCTCTCCCAACAGTTAGCGAAAAGGATCACAAGTTCAGTCGTACTTACATAATGTGGCTGTGAATATCCTGTGACTTATTGCCCTATTCCTGCTATTTTTACAGGGTTAAGAGCTTAAGGGAGAAAAATGGCCCAGCTTGGTGAGATGTATTTCTTTTTGCAAAGGAAGGATGATGTTATTCCAGCCCTGGAAGTATTCTTGTGAAAGCTGTTTCTTCTCTGAGGAGTCTTTTATTACTCTTATGGGCTTATGCACTCTCATTAAGGGGCACTGATTTAAATGAGGGGCTTTAATCAACAATTTTCATCATGATTTAAATCAGCTAGCAGGAAACACAAAATTGATTATTTAAATTAATCTTGTTCTTCATTTGTACTTTTTAATTATTTTCCTAAGGCACAACCGATACTTTCTCGCTGGAGCCTAGTGCTCTTTTTTCACTTATGATCGGGATATGCTATTACCATATTTATTTAAGAATCTGCATGTTAAGTCTGAGGTTACTTAACATTTTTCATTTTATGTGCCGAACTGATGACTGACGCCTCTACTACCTGACTAATTTTAATGTTAATTTGTGTCAAGGTGCACTGCAGAGCAGAGTAAGAAACATACATTAGTTACTGTGCTCTAATTTAAATCACATTATGATCTTAAATATGATGGACAGATGGGGTAAAGGGAAGCGTACAGTTATCAAAAGTTATTCTGCATTTGAAATGGACATTTTGAACATGGGAAATACTACCTCTTGACAGCAGGCTGGGCTATTTTTAATCACCGAATCCTTATAAAAACTCATATGAGGGAAAGTGCAATCGCCTCTTCTCTCTTTGGTTTTGATCCCCGATGGTTTTCTCAAATTTGAGCAAACTGAAGGGAAGAACATCTTTCTGTGCAGCCCGAGGAGAAACAGTCTGTATGTAATGGACTCGGAGTCTCAGGAACCTCCTGATCCAGGTGGTTCAGCAAATACTTCAGTCGCTGCAGTGTCTTGATTTCATCTAAAATTCGTAGGGGCTTATTTCTATTTATTATACTATTACGGTGAAACTCAGGCTGTAATGTTCGATGCCATCGAGTCAGTTTTAATTTAAAATTATTGACTTTTAAACAAATAATGTAGATCAGTTTAAGAAATTAATAATCCTAGGCTCTCATTTTTCTGGGAAAAGAACGTTTCGCATTTTTCAGCCTCATTTGCATCAACTCTACCTCAGTGCAGCTGCAATGAGTTGAGAGTCCGTATTTCTGATTTGTACCATCAAGCGTAAGAATAAGCCAAAAGCAAAATGAACCTCTTTTGAAAAGCTTTGGGGTATGTGTATGCATATTTACATCTATTTTTCAGATTGAAGGGATTAAATAGTCGAGGTCATTCTTTAAGTAGTTCAGTTGACTTCATTGGCGAAACTAACATCCCAGTTAGATATCTGGTTCCTTGTTGGCTTCAACCATCAGGACAGAGAGTCCAGCGCTCTCTGGGGATACACAGGATGGGGTTTTCCGGCGCCGACGGATGTGTCCACCTCCCTTCAGTGTGAGTCTCAGCAGGTTCACGCTACTGAAGCTCTCTGCCACCCCTTCTCCCAGCACCACGCAGGCTGTGGGAGGATTGTTGCTACCTCCCTCCCTCGACGCCCTTGGAATAGCGCAGTGCCTCTCTCCCAGCGCTGCGGTTCGGCAGTCGTCAGCCCATTTTGCCGATTCCCTGAGACAATTTCCTCCAAATCACACTTGAGACTAAAGACAAAACAGCAAAGGATTGATATCTTCTTTTTTTTTTCCCCACTGCCAGAAGCCATATGTACTGTGCCAAGATGTGACACGCGACACCTTGCCTTACAGACACACGTCATTCATGTGGACTCAAAGCAGGGAAACCTCCACTGCCTCGTCCCACGTTATTTCTACTCTCATGCACCAGGGAAAGGCTTCAGCTTTGCAGAGAGTTCTAAGCCCAAGTTGAGGTTTTTTTTGTTCTTTAAGTTACAGTTTTAGCCTGGCTTGGGGGTTTTTTTGGGGGGGTTGTTTGGCTTTTTTTTTCCAGAAGCCTGAACACCCTTCAGTGGCTACAGATTTCAACTGATGCTTCTGGCCACAAAACTGGAAACTGGGAGCAACAGAGCAACTTCGGCACAGGCACCCAGTCAGGGGGGGCCCTGACCGGCCAGGGTCTGAATTTCACATCTAGGGAGTTTCTGAAGAGCTTTATGTCCTATTTTTGACTGCGTTTGTCTGTGTCCAGTCTCCTTCCCAGCAAGGGGAGCGCCCCTTTTCGTGCTGGTACTGCCCACAGCTGCAGTGGCTGGGTTTTGAGGCCGGAGCAGGCACTTTGCCATCCCAGCAAACACGGAACTCCACGTGCTGTCAAGACCAAAGACAGCTCGTTTCATCTCGCAGCATTAGGTAGAGCAGTAATTGAGGGGAAAGTAAAGAAAATAAGGTAGAAGCAAACATTACGGGTAATGGCACATTTCTGATGGGCTTTTTGTTGTTGTAGTTGTTAATGTAGGGGGGTTTGTCCATGCAGAAACCTGTTTAGACCTCAGGTGAGCGGCTGAGTGCCACGTTGCCCATCCCAGCATGACCTTCCCATGCAGTGCTAATGCAGACCCTCATCTTCAAGCCATTCCTGTTGTATCCTCTCTGCTCCCACCATAGAATCATAGAATGGTTTAGGTTGGAAGGGACCTTAAAGATCATCTGGTTCCAACCCCCTTGCCATGGGCAGGGACACCTCCTACTAGACCTGGTTGCTCAAAGCCCCATCCAAGCTGGCCTTGAACACCTCCAGGGATGGGGCCTCCACAGCTTCCCTAGGCAACCTGTTCCAGTGCCTCACCACCCTCACAGTGAGGAATTTCTCCCTAATATCTAATCTAAATCTCCCCTCTTCCAGTTTAAAACCATTACCCCTCGTCCTATCACCACACTCCCTGATGAAGAGTCCTTCCCCATCTTTCCTGTAGGCCCCCTTAGGTACTGGAAGGCTATGAGGTCTCCCCAGGGCCTTCTCCAGGCTGAGCAACCCCAGTATGGAGTGCGTCTTAATGCAAACATGCATCAGAGAAACTAGCAATGACATTTACTTCGACACCATTAAGTATGAGATCGCCCCTCTCCCATGCAGGGCTGCATCAACCAAGCCGGCTTCGGGTCTTTTCTTCCCAGGAATCTTCTGCTGCAGGTGCCTCTGAAAAGCACTTTGCGGTCCATGCTCGGTGTTTCTAGCAGGGGTGGTTTATGGTCATGCATGAGCACGTCCCCTGGGTGGGCGATATGTGGGTGTATGAGTGCATGGGTGGGTGAGCGCATGGGTGGGTGCACAAGATAGTGTGTGCACGGGTGGGCGGGCGCATTGGTTGGTGCATGCATGGATGGCTGGGTGGGTTGGTGCATGCATGGGTGAGTGGGTGCATTGGTTGGCGCATGCATGGATGTCTGGGTGGGTTGGTGCCTGAGTGCATTGGCTGATGCATGCATGGGTGGGTGGGTGCATGGTTTGGCACATGCATGGGTGGGTGGGGGCATTGGCCGATGGATGCATGGGTGGATGGGCGCATGCATTGGCATATGCATGGGTGGGTGGGGGCATTGGCCGATGGATGCATGGGTGGGTGGGTGCATGGGTTGGCTCATGCATGGGTGGGTGGGC
>VFFE01007115.1:45376-78842 GCA_008921705.1 Burhinus oedicnemus | reverse complement strand
GAGATTCCCCCCCCCCCCGCTCTTCCATCTCTTAAAGACAGACATTGGGAACTTGTGGTTAATTACATTACAAAATTGCAGAAAAAAAAAAAACAACTTAAAGAAAAAGTAAGTTAAAGATGATTTGTACTTGGCATAAGAGCGCTATTATCTGTCACGATGACTTTCCTAGCAGTACTGTATGTGCTGGGGAAGGCACTTTGGGGATCTGTGCCAATAAAACCCAGCCTTGGAAGCACATTGTGTGAATGGATGAGAAAACAAGCCGCTAGCAGGAACGACGAGCCAACGTGTAGCAGGCTCTAAGGGGGGGTGGGATGCGGGTTGAAGCGCAGGGGTTGGGGGCTCTGCAGGACTTGGGTAGATGCTTTGCGCAGTCACGGAGAGATTGCATGTACAGCAGGTACCGGATGATTTATCTGATGTACACTTATGCGTGTTTACAAAAAACAATTGCTCGATGATCGAGACTGTTATCTTAGTCTTTACCAAAGACATTGTAAGGATGCCAAGCGGGAAAGTGAGACCTGCCAAAATCAAGAAGTAACAGTAGAAGTTGCTGACTTTTAATTTTGAGCCTTTGCATATACAGGCAGCTCTAATTATGTGTGCTGTTTCATACACAAGACTGAGCGTGGTGCAGCAGTTGTTTCTTCATTTACCATATCTCGGTATCCGCTGGTGGAAACTCCCAGCGCCGTGGCTGAGCGAGGCAGGAGTCCCCAGACCCACAGAGCAGCCTGGGTCTTGTGGGACGAGACACACGGCCAGCTGGGCTCCCACCTCCATCAGCTCAGTTCAGTCCTTCCCTGATTTCACGTTTCTGAAGGCTGAGCTGGAAGATCTGGTGAGGCTTTAGTTTGGTGCAGCTGGAAAAGCAGAAGCTGCAGTGGGGATTGTCCCTTTGCTGGGGGTGGGGGGGGACGCCTCGTGTTACCTGGTTTTATGACCCCAGTGCCTCTGCCTGGTAAAGCTTCGGTTTCGGTACGATAATTCTGCAAACACTCTTCTTGAGTGTCAGACCTCAGGCGGCCCCTGGCCTCCTGCCTTTTCTCGTGGTGTGGGATTGGGGCCTGGAAAATCTCCTTGTGCACTTGAGAAGGGTGGCGGGATGGATGTACCTTGGTTTTGAGTTTGATCCGTGAGATGAGTGTTGTTGCAAGATGCGGCTGGGTCTCAGCTCGCTTTATATTGTATCTGGCAGTTCCAAAATTCCCTGAACTTTGCTCTTTCACTCTTATGTTTCTCTTTTCTAAGAAAGCATTGACTGTTTCTGAATTTTGTTGCTTTATATAGGCTCCTTTTCCTCCTCCTCTCACCACTTGCTGCCTCTTCTCCTCCGCCCCAGTTACTAAAATCTCTCTCCCCGATGCGTCATCTTCGTCAGCCGCGCTGTCGTTGCCCGCGGGCTGAAAGCAGAGCAGAGAAGAAGAAACGACCCCAAACCCACCTTAAGTTTTCAAGCGGCTGGAAGTTGTTTGCCGACCCAAGGCAGCGCGTGGGAGTCTCTCCTGCTCTCTGCTCCCTCCATCCTTTATCTGGCCGTGCTCTCTCCCCACTCGTGGCCGGCAGGACTTGTCCCGTGGGCTCCGCAGGGGCTGCGTGCTCAAACGAGAGTGGCTTTGCATTTCCAGATAAAAGGGACCTCCGAGTACCCCGGCGTGTAAATACCACCTGCAAAATTCCTGCGGTCAAGGTGGTAGGTGTCTTCAGGAATATGGGAAGCCCTTTGGTAGGGAGAAAAGTAATAGGAGAGCAAGGAATTTTGGAAAGATAGGTAAGACAGAGAGAGGAAAAATGCACGATGACGAAGCTCAGCTGAACCGGCTGGTGAGAAATAGTCGTTTTGATTGCTGCAGTACTCGTGTCATGATTTTCAGGAGTATTATGAATAGCTCTTACATGTCGAAAGTTTGCAGGTGGGGAATTGACTGATCCTGTCTCTCTCCCTGGAGGTTTTCAAGCCACGGCCGGACAAAGACCCAAGTGACCTGCCCTGGTCCTGCTGCGAACGGGGGGCACGGGGACCCCTCCAGCCAGGGTGAGTCTGTGACGTTGGTCGGTGTTTGGAGAGAGGATAAAACCAAACAAAAATATTTGGGTCAATGCCAAACAGAAGTATTAGGAGTGACACGGCAAATTTGTTGTAATGTAATCTGGGCTTAATCACTGTACTGAAGACTTCCAGATCTGGCAAGGAGGTTGATCTAGATAAATGTATTTATTTTCCTGCTTTTCATTTCCCGTGGATGTACATGCTGGTGTAGCTTAAAAGCATGTAGCAAGGAAGAAACAAAAGAAAGAGGACAAATTAAGTGACTGCTGCCACATTAATTATTCTGTCGCGTTTCAACTCATATTTTTAAACCTATGACTTTGAATGGGAATGTTCAAAATTATCTTTGCAATGACCATCTTTCTATCTAATTTAAAGTCATTCAACTTTACAAGAAGCAATTATGCTCCACACTAACAAATGAAAAGACACGGCAACATCAGAAAAACTGATGATTCAAGCAGTCTTTCTTACATAAAATAGCTAGCTAATCTCCTGGCTTCAGTCTTTGAGTGCTATGGCAAATACCCTCCTGAAAGATAACTTCATTCTCGGTATGCTGGCAGCCTGCTTCTCATCCCTGATTGCTCTCTGTGTTGTCACAGTGATGGTTTGGGAGTTCAGAAATTATTTTCTCTTTTGTCTCTGTAGCTCTTCTTGCACTTGCTGCTGGTTTTATCCTCCTCTTCTGCGACCAGTGAAAGCGAGGCGCAGGGAATGAGAGTTGTGTCCTGCTTAGAAAAATAAGGAGATCTCTAGACTTGCTGTTCTGCTACTCTGACTATTGTCCTTGAGGCCAGCAAGTCTGAGGTTCAGGAGATATATAAATACTGACGGGTAGTGTTGCGAGAGAGGAGTCCATCTGCAGGTATCTTGGTTTATTGGCATGGAGGTATTTGATGTATCCTGGTCCAAAAACTGAGAAAGGAGGAGAGGGAATCTGCCAAATATAGGAACTTTTTTTTTAAAAAAAAAAAAAAAAAAAAAAAAAAAAAAACCCAAAACCAAACAACCCAATGCTCAGTTTTTAAATTTTTGTTTTAAGTTCTGCAAGTCACTGTAACTAGTGCAGTGTTGCACTTGAAATCCTCTTGTGAGCAAAAGGAAACACATCTTATTTGCAAAGTCAGGAATGTCTTGTTACTGTAATTGAAATCTCAACCTTCTAATGAAATGGTTATTATTAGTCCAACTCTACTTATTACAGAAAAAGAAAAGGAAAATAAAAATTCATGCTGCAGAAGTCTGAAGTTAAATGTTGCTAAACACATACTTCCTAACATCTGTGCCTTTCTCTGCTCACCCTTCCACTGCCCCTGGGAAAAAGCAGGGTGGTACAGGGGTAAGTTTTTTGTTTACTTTTTTCTTCTTTCTTGGCTCCCCTGCAGGCATGTCTGGCTTTTTGTACTGTACATCAAAGCCTGCCCAAAAATTGAGGTGCAACCAGCAGAACTAGAGGTTCAATTCAAATTCAACCAAACAGACCAATTTCGCAGGTGGAAGTTGCTGTTTTGTAAGGGCTTTTATCCCGCTTTAGCCTTACCAACCCTGCTGTAAATTCAAAATGCCTCTTCTCCAGTGAAGCATTTCTGCTTCTAGTCTTGATTGCTCTTAATATTAATAAATAAATAAATAATGCAGTGAGTCATTGGTGTCCCGCGCTGCCTCCAGGAGGAGCATGGTGGTGGCATTTATTTTTCCTTGCTGGGAGAAGCAGGAGGTGGAGGTTGGTGGTTTCTTCCACCAGGCTCTAGGATCCACTTGGGATAATAAATATTTTTGTTTTCCAGCTTACTTTTACATGCTGTTTTTTGGAGTCTGCATCCCCACGTTATATCCATGTTTACTGTATGCAGAGTGTCTTAAACGCATCGGATACTCGTTCATTATGCTCTTTGCTACCCCAAAAACTTACTTTGCCAAGGTCTGCATTTCTTTGACTGTTAGTGAGATATTTTTTATATATATATATATATATATATATGAGGCTTATGCCATGTTGCCTATGGGGGGGTCCAGTACCATCCTGCGTGCCCTCTCTTGTCTTCCTGCACCCCGCGGTGCAGCATCCCGTGTCCCTGCTTGGGAGTCCCCTGCTGTGTCATACTGTGCCGCTGTTCCTCTGCACCGCCTGCTCGCTCCGGCATCATCAATATCGCATTCTTTGCAGAATACCTGCCTGTTACTGCTCTCTGTGCAAGCATTATGGTTATGTACAAAGATGAGCCACCTAGTCAATAGAAAAATTGCTGGTACAGCTAAACAAGCCGCAGCAAAGCCCCCGGCAGCCGCAGCCAGAGCCCGACCCTCGGCAGAGTCGGTGCTTTGGTGCCTACTGACTCATGGGATTATTTGCTGGTTTTGTTCCCCCTCTCTGTCTCGTAACAGTTCTTGACTTTGTATTTTCATCTTAGTTATTGCAGAACATTAGGTTGATGTTTATAGGGAACTGTTCATAAGGCTTTCAAGATTTCTTTCCTGATCTTGAAGTTAATTGAGAGACTGTTGCTGTGCTCGCAAAGTGGAGGTTGCTGTCCCTGCCCTGTGAGTTGGTTTGTGTTACCCCGTATTGAATTTAATTTGCCATTTTGAAGTATTTTTGACTGAGAGGCAGGCACTTCTGATGTCAGAAACTCCAGTCTCTACAGCCACAGGCCATCGAGATGATTGCCCAGTCAACGTGGAAGTAATTGGGATTTTCCATCCTTATTGTCTGTGAAGGAAGAGCGAGAGGATGGGATCGCAGCCGCTGCTCAGGTGGCCGTGCTGACACGTCTCTGCCATGCTGCCTGGAATTGGGCATGGCGTTGCAACTCACTGGGGTTCCGCTGATACCATGAGCTCACTTACCTTTGTAGGGTTGAACTTTCTTTGACATCCAGCACTGTCTCTGCTCTGTCATTTCTGTATAATCTGCACCGTGTTGTTAATCTTTTCCCTAAGAAGTTGTGCTGTACCTGTTTATCCATAGCCTGTTGTCGCAATAAGCTGCTTTTCAACGTTCCTGATCACCATTTGGCGTTTGGGTGGTCTATGATTTGTCTAAAAATATGCATCTATGTGACCTTTGTCTGCTTTACTATTGTTATATACCTCCCCTTCAGTGGGATTTGTAAGGGCTTTGTAAGGCCTGTTTGTCTCTTTTTACAAACATTACCGATTTCTGACCTTTTTTAAAATTTGAGAATTTTATGGCATTCCCTCCTACAGGAACCATTACCCTGCGATGTGCTTTTCATTTTTCCCTTGTTCCGGCTCTTAACACTTCCCTGTAATGATTTGCGTTTTCCAAGCCAGAAGCTTGACCCCGGTTTGCTTAGGGGGCGCTACCCTTCCTTGTCAAGGCTTGACCTGCTCCAGGAGTCTGCTCAAGTCCCCGTTGCTCTGAACCTCTTCCAAAACTGCTTGTTCATCCATGTTTTGAGCATTTCAGAGGATTTTACTGTGGTGTTTCAGCCAGAAACACAGAAAACAGCCCAAGTTGCACATCAGCCCTAAATTCTGCCCGCAGGGTCCTCTCCCTCCTTATACTGCTGATACCTGGGTGGACCACAGCTACTGAGTACCTCCACGGCATTTCCCAAGCGTGATATATCCTGAAGGATGCAGAAGATTGTCCCAGATTAAGGTTTTGGTTTTATGAGGCTCGTCTGTGCAGGGTATGTTTAAGCAAATGGAGTATTCATAATTCTAGATAAAATTAAGGGGGAGGGGGGAGTTGTTTCACATTTCGAATGCGAACATTTAAAACAGATGCAGCCTGCTGGGAAGCATCGCATTAAATTGCATGACTTTTAAAAAGAAAAGAACATCCATTTTTCTCAAGTCCACAATATGAGAGATTAGGAGTTAAGAGACATTTTTCGCCCACTTTGAAAGTAAATGTATTTTAAATTTAATTCTTCAGTGCAGCTGCCGCTTTCTCTCTCTGCAAAGCCCTTCTCGTGCTTTGAGCCATGTAAAGATGTGGGCTATGTGCTAATCCAGTTTAAGGTGCCAAACTTCCTTTCCATTCACAAGAGATTTTCCCCACCACCACCTTCTAGATAAATGTAGGACTGCCTTTTGTTTCAACACACCACTGGTTTGGCGAGATCTGTTGGAGATTCAGCATGTTAGAATGACTTGTGCAGGGAAAAGTATGAATGTGAAGATTTCGTATTATTTTAGAATAGGTACATCAATGTAAAATGGTGTGGAATCACATTTCTTTTTTTTCTTCCTCCAGTATAAATATCTAGTAGCGCCTACATTTTAAAAAATAAGCCAAAAGAAACTAGGACCTGTGAAAGAGGTTCATGGCACCGATGGTGCTGCTGGAGCACCCTGGGGTGGTGTTGACAGGGCAGCCAGGGGCCGTGGTGGGATGCTCCTCTTATCTGCTCGTCACGGGTGGGTATTTGTTGTAGTTACTGCTCCAGCTACTGCTTATTTGGGGCTGGAAAATCATCCTGCAGAATGGGTTAATTTGAAGATGCTGCTAAGTTAGGTGTGCCAAAATTCTGGGGAGTCTAGTGTTGCCTGAGCTTTGTTACCACCCACTGACTGCAGGAGGAATTGCCGAGGGCACACAACAGCCGGTATCAGCACTGGGAGAGTTTGGCTGGAGCAGCAGCAGGATTTTGCTGTCTCATCACCCCTGTTGTCCTGATCCGATCTGCCCCAGGGACTTCCCTCTCCCAATTCTTGCTGCTTTCCTTTGAGAAAAGTGCCTTTTTGAGGAAAACTCTGGGTGGAACCTATTCCTCTTCTCTTCATGAGAGACTATTTTGTAGATTGAGCTTGCTGATCTTGAGCTCATTAATGCTGTCGTACCATTCTGAATACATCAGCCGTGCCCATAATATGCAATCTGAAGCCATTATTCTCTATTCTCTAGAAGTGATCTTCCTTTTTTTTAATTATTATTATTATATAGCCAGCACTGCAGTCTGAGCACTTTTTCAATAGTAACTGGTATTTAGTGACTTACTAAGGTTTATCCAAGTCACAGATTCCCAGTGGATGTTCTGAGCTTGTTTCTTATTTAAAAACATCATCTAAATTCAAATCAGGAATTAACACAGTTCTGCAAATGACATTCACCCCTCTGCAGAAGGACCAGCATTAATCCTGTGCACTGCAGCAATGGCATTTCAAGCCTTGTTTCAGGGCTTTAGTGGGGCTTAAATGAGCCTTAGGCAAAGCACAGACCTCTGCAGTAGTTAGGTAGGACTAACACAGCCTACTTTGGTCACCAAGATTAAACGTGTCAGAGGGGCTGTATTAGGACGCAGGTTCCCTATATAGCCAGGGGAGAAGACAAGGTGCTCCACAAAACCTTCCTCCTGGGTCGCTTGGTACTGGAGTTAGTAGCCACAGAAAAAATCTTCATATAATGCTCTTCCTAAAGCATTGCCCCACTGCTGGAATCCCTGTCTTTGCTGGGAGAAGGGTCAGGTCCCTGTTTCACAACTCTAAGGGAACCAACGTGGTGCTGGCAGAAACAGCAGGATCTTTAGGCTGGGGCTTTCCGCTCCTGTTGAAATTCAGTTCAGATTGATCTGGTTTCTGTAGGACTTTCTGGAAACCCCCACCTTAATATATTTAAATTTTTTTGCATGCTTACTGGCTGTCATCAGCAGTACGTGTTGTTTGTGTTGCTAGAGTTCCCACAAAACCCATTGCACTGAGCGCAGCAAGCAAGTTGGAGAGCATCCATCCATCCTTCCCTCCCTCCCATGCCTCTCTAGGGTAGAGCGTGCCCTCGGCATAAAAATTGCGAAGTGGGGCTCAGAATAGAAGAGGAAGTTGATATACTTGCTTCTCCAACATCCCGCTGCTTGGAAAAATACAAACCCAAAGCAGATGTGTCATTAAATCATCTTGAATCATTGCAAACATTGCAGGAGTTCAGTACAAGCATCCATAGCTTTAAGGCACCTCTGCCAAGTGCTCTGTATCTCTGTCATAAAATTTGGATGAACTGCACTGGGTAAACTGTTTTACTGTTACCTGATAGCCCTCTACCTTTTAAAGTTGGGATTTACTGGGGAAGGATAGAAATACATTTCGGTGCATCGTGAGAGCTCACCAGAAGACTGATGTGATTTCTTGGTCCTCGTAGAGCTGCTGCCCAACATGGGAAAATTTCTGCCTTTAATTCAGCGACCGGGCAGAGGAAGCTGTCTAGTATCTGAGATTAAAGTATGTGATTATTTAATCACTGGTTAGTTAGTGGTAATGAGCAAGTATTTTGCAAAATGAGCTCTTAAAATGAATCTCTAAACACGGACGCTGGTGCTGCGCTGCTGAAATCAAGTGCGAAGTGTAGCCCTGCCATTCTCAAGGTCTCACCAGATCAGTGTTCGATCTCGGCCAGGCGTTGGTGGCAAACCTGCTGGCCAAATTACCAAGCAGCATGTGTACCGAGGTCAGGCAGAGGATGTAGCTCAAAGGGTTTCTTAACTCGTGACTGACTTCTTGTGCTTCACTGAGCTTTTCCAGCATGGATACATTCTCCTTTAATTGTGAGACTTCTGAGAACAGCTTGACAGAAGAGCAGCCAAACAATCTTGTTTTCCTTTGTTAGCTATTTTTATTTTACCTGATCATTACGTATCAAAGAGCACCGCTACCGCTTGAAATAAACATGTTTAAACATTAATAAGTAGCATAAGAGATGCTCTTTTTGGTGCTGTGTGGGAAAACATCGGCTGATTCTTGGAGGAGGAAAAAGGTAGTGCAAATGTTTCTTACCTCATGTGTTTTAATATCCCTCAATAATTACTTTGCAAGTGGGAACGCCAAGACGGGAAATTGCTGCGATCAGCTGTCCGTAACATTGCCTCGACGAGAGCCCACCTGAGCCAAGGAAGCGCAAGCGGGCTCCCGGCAGCAGCGCAGAGAGGAGTGGGAGGGTGCCGCACCAGCCTGGCAGCGCTGAAAGCGGTGCCCTGCGCCGCTCTGGAGGTGGTTAGCGCTGCATTAAGACAGTTAAGAGCACATGTTTCTTTGCTATCTATTGTAATTTCGACTATGTAGAAAGCCTCAAATACAATCAGAACATAAGGTTGCTGCCCATATTTCCCAATTTCTTAGAAACTGCCTTGTGAAAGGAAGATTTATTCCACTTTTATACGGCTGAGCATTTTACGGTACATACTGTGTTGCTCCCTATCCACACGAGATCATCGCGTAGATTCAGAAGGTGAATCCAGAAGTGACCGTTGGATCGTTTTTGTCCTTGCACCGGCATTTCGTGAGCTGCTCTGTTTCCACCCGCTCGCCTTGGCACAGGGCACGTTAAATGTTCGCTGCTCTATTTGATAGCCTGTTCAAGAGTTTAATGATTCACAGTATAAAAATACTTTCCTCGTTGGCTCTTCCTTGCCTTCAGCTTCCAGCCGGTGATTCCTTTTATTCCTTATTGCAGAGATAACAAAGCCCTTTTTTTGCACTGTATTCTCCTTTGTGAAGGGGGTTTTACACTATAATCAAGTTACCTCTCAGTCTTCTTTAGACAAGCTGAACAGATTGAGCTCCCAAGTTTCTTATTATAAGACATTTTTCTCCCATCCAGTAATTTTTACGGCTGTCTCCCGCCGTATCCTTTCCAGTTTTTCAACACCCTCTTGCCAGGATTGACCCCAAAGCTGTTCCAGGATCCATCTCATCAACCGCGGCGTATGGGGGGGGTGGGTGGGGGTGGTGAAATTGCCTCCCAGCTTGCGCGTGTTGCATTTCCATTTTATATGGATGTGGCTTAAGCGGAACGTCCCCTGTAACACAGGGAGGTTGTGCTCTGGTCTCCTGAGTATTTTTACAGGGGTGTTTTGCTACTGGCTGCTGCAGCCAGTTCTGTAGGTACCTTCGCAGTCCTTGTGGTCCCTGATAGTTTTCTCTTTTCATTGCTTTTTCACCGATTAAGAAAAAAAGTTTGACAGTGCAGAGCTGTTCCTGGAGAAAGATGAGTTACTAACTTAATAAACGCAGGTATTCCCAACGCTTTCTTATTTGCTAGTTTTCTGGTTTGGCAGCTAAGCTAAAGTTCAATTAAGTGTCTCTAACCTTGCTGCAGGGAAAGCTGGGGAGCCATTAGTTATTTTAAATCACTTTACTTTTCAATTGTCAAATTCAATTAAGGGAGAGGTTCTACTTTCATTGGAAAAGGGCAACAGCTATAGAAAACCCAACCCTGAGCTGTTCCAGGATCTGATGAGGGATTTCGTGCTTTCAGCGCAGAGTCATCTTCAGAGGTTTTGACAGTAACTGCAAACAGGTATTTGCTTATCTTAACACACGGGGACTTACACGTGCGTGTTTTTGTGCTTCGCAGCCGAGCCGTAACCCTGGAGGACGGAGCTCGGCGTCTTCCACCCCAGCAGTGCCGGAAACTTGCTTTTAGCCAGCTTGCAGAAACTGTCGTTCGCATGGGCTGCGCCTTACCCCAAAGCCACTGGAAGCAAAAGCGACGTTTCCAGGGAACCCAAACGCCTATGTGGGGGTTGGTTTTTTCCCCGTTTGTTTTAGTTTCGCTACATCCCAGAAACAACACTTCTTTCCTTCAGAATCTCATTTGTGGCTATTTTCCTGTCTGTGGGAGGGGAGAAAAGGGCTTGTGCATTCCTACATCAAAGGACATCATACATAAAGACTGGTCCCATAAAACTACGAGTCGGGCGTTGTCGCGGGCTTTGTCAGTCGCTGGTGCAAACCCAAGTAACAAACGTTGTTTGAATTCATCTGAAGCCGCTTCCTAACCAGGGACTCGGGCATTTGTGCTGGCCTGCTGCCCGTCCTGCGCCTGGCGTCACGGAAGGAGACCTCTTGCGTAAAGTACTGTTCTCAGGCTGTCGGGATTTTCCGCTGTATGACCTGTTTAGGTTTCTTTACAGCCCTCTGCAGTAAACTTTGAGCTTTCAGTAGCCTCAGAGCAGATGGTCTTTCTCCTCTTGCTGTCTCATCCCCTCTCCACCTCCAGCTAATGGCAAGAAGTATTTTTAAGTACCATTTCGCATAAATCTGGGAGGCTGAGTGACTTAGAAGCCAGCTGGGAGGATGAATGTGTCATCACTGGAGTAAAACATAGATTTGGGGAGTCTTCGTTGTGGGTTTGGTTTTTTTTTTTTTCCCAATGTTGCCATTTCTGGTGGGCCAGCAGATGGAACTGCCCACGAGGCTGTATTTATCCCTGCAAAACCAGCTGCCGCGAAATGGTGGGGCGAGGGTTGCGTGGACTCTGGTGCTTTGGAGAAGCTTGTTATAATAATAATAATAATAATGCCCCTCTGTTTGGCTTAGCAGTATTCTCCAGATTGGTACTTGTTCTTGGAAGTTGTCTGTGATTCCCACTTAGTTAATTTAAGCCAAGCTAATTGTGTAAGGTACAGCTGCAAGTTCGTATTTGTTCCTCTGAAAAAGAAAAAAAGGATCAGAGCAATTTTTGGGTGAAATGTGATTTCTAAGATAATATCTCACTGTAGGACATCTGGTGGCATCCACTGGCGTTCGAGGAATTAAAGGATGTTCCCTGCTGGTGTGGATGTGATGCCATACCCTGGATTCCCCATTAAAGCACAAATGTGGTCATTAAAGTGAGTGGCGATAGCCCTTTAGGCATCTGTCACTGGTCCTGAGAGGTCTTGGAAAGGCAACAGCTAAAAAACATGTGGACGAGAGCACCACGAGCTGAGGAACAGCCCAAATAACTTTAAAACGTTTTGATATTTGGGACAGAGAAATGTGAAATAGTGGCACCGACGGGTACGCTGTGCAGGTAGCAGAAGAAAAATAGGATAATAATAATAAAAATATTTATTTTTTTGAGGCCGAGCAGGGCAGCAGCGGGCAGAGTGAAGCCTAACGCAGGCGCTGGCGCGCAGCCTGCTCTGCAGACGTCGCAGCCACCAGGAGCAGCCGCGCCAGCAGCACAGCGGGCGCCGGGCGGCGATTGCTGCGCAGCGATTCTGTGAATCCTGCGCGTGCTGGGAAACCCTTTGGAAATGAATATTTAATACAGAAATAAAATGATTATATGTACGTGTAAATGCTGTATTTATCTCCCTGCTGCCCTATAAATGGCTGATAGCTATCAGCCCGGGAGGGCTATAATAATTATGGCTTCACTGACTTGGCTAATAAAAAATCAATTCCACTGAGATGATCCTCTGCTTGCCTTAGTGGAACGTGCTGGAAGTGTTATCCCCATTATAAGTGTGCACCTGCATGGAAAAGGGACTTGCTTGGAGTCCAGCTTTCCCCAAAAGCAGAAACTTCTGAAAGCAGTGGTTTTTCCTAAGCCCTCTCTTCCTTGGCAGCCTGCAGACACCCAGCGCTTGTGAGGAGCTTTCCCTGGCACCTACCAGACATTTTCCCAACTGAACATCTTTGGTTTGGTTTTGGTTTTTTTGTTTTGTTTTGTTTCCCAGAGGAAAACTCCAAACCAGAAACGTTTTGCAGAATTTGCGTTGCTTCTGTCATATTTCACAAGAAAAATTTTCTTTTTCCATGTGAGTGCAAGGGAGATGGGTAGAAACCAAGACTTGAGAGGGAGCCAGAGTGCAACGTTAATCCGTAGATATATAGACCCATCCCCAGTGTCCGTGTGGGAGCTGATATTGGGGCTGAACTGGGGCTGGTAACAACTGAAGTCTTCAATAAATGCTCTTATATCAACTTTCTCTATTAAGCGGAGTTATGTTGTCTTGTTTCTTAAGGGCAATATATAATTTGTTCACTAATAGACTACCCTATTTAGACAAATTAGACCTTTTTAACACCATTCTTATTAATTGCTTTTGACTGCACTGCGTTAATTACAGCAGGGTTAGGGACATTGGAATTGTAGAGAATTGTTCCCTAATTTGGGGAAAACAGACAGCACTTGGCGCCCAGCTTCCAATACGAGTTTGTTATCTCTTTATTTAAATGTGGTACTTAAACTATTAACATAATCTTGGGGTGGCTGTAATTATGTGAATAACCGGGTGGGAAGGAGTCATAACAGGCTATAAAAATAGCACCAGGGAGTGCAAACTTGTTTTTATAGGCAAAATAAAAGCAGAAGGGGAGGTGGAGATGGGATGGCAATGCTGCTGCGTCGCAGGGCTGGCATGGATGGTTATCGTGGCTTGCATCAAATACAGGTGGGGCCTGGGCATTGGCATCATCAAGCATATTGCAGCGGTTCCTGTCCTCCCAGTGGGAATTTGGGGTTTATTGCCTGTTTAAAGTGGCTGGGAGGGAAATCACTGAAGGCTTTGAGGAGCAAGGCTCGCCAAGGTTCATCGGGCACCGCCTCTGGGATATGTCTCCCAGGTTGCAGTTTTGGTCCCCAGCAGGAGCAGCCTTCCTGCCCAGCAAGATCTTCTGTTTACCTTCATTTAATTTCATTGCTCTCATTTCCTTCCCTCCATGCTGTGAGGAAGAAGAGAGCGGAGAGACTCCTTGCGGTCCCCTGCTGAAGCCGAGAAGATCCAGACCCGTTGGAGAGATAGTGAGCCCTCGCAGTACACCTGCTACTGAGTCTGGTGGAAGGGACTCTGCCGCCCACGTGCACGTGGACTGGGGTAAACCATGGACATCAGTACATTGGTTTCCTGGAGCCTGTCTGTATTATGCTATGTTTTCAAATCTCTCTGGTGCTACTAAATCAATACTTCTGCAGTGCTGCAAGGATGCACAGTGCTGGCAGGGTAACACAGCGCCTTTCTCTGTACTGCAGAAATCTGGGATCTCGGCATCTCCAACATGTTGAGGGTGTTTTTGAGCCTTCCCTCAACCCATAGGACCTTCTTGGCTACACAGTCACCTTTTAAAATTTTTTAAAGGACTTTTTCCACTGTCGGCCGGCTTTAAACCTGTTTGATTTGGAGATTTGGAGCACGTGAGTTGTTGATATCTCTACTAGCCCAGGCCAACGCCTTACCCCACGGCTTATATTGTACATTATTTGTGTTCCTGTGAAAGCTGTCTGCGGGACATGTAGTACAAAGGGTTTATTTGCTGCTGCCCGAACAGAGGCAGTGATCCCCTTACTGTCCTGCACGCGTGTCTTGAAACCGTCTTAATATACGTATCGTGGCACTTTAGAAAGTCAAATCTCTTTTTAGCCGGACTTCCTAAGGAGGCTTATGAGATCATGCTCTGTTTATATCTTCATCCCT
Source organism: Burhinus oedicnemus (assembly GCA_008921705.1). NCBI lineage: Eukaryota > Metazoa > Chordata > Aves > Charadriiformes > Burhinidae > Burhinus > Burhinus oedicnemus. The sequence continues at coordinate 64,640 of VFFE01007115.1, read as the reverse complement.
CCCTTGGAGAACTTTTGAACCCGTGAGCCCAGATCAGCCAAATTTATCAGCTGAAGGTGTTGATGGTAGTAAGGCTGCAAGGTTTTTTTGAAGCCAGATAAAGTGGTGACACTGAAGAAAAGCACTTCTGTTTCAGCTCACGGCCGTTCAGACATATGGAGTCCATGGGAAAGGCTTACAGACACCCCACCACACACCAGCCGTGGGAATTGCTTTTTTTGCCGAGCCCCAGCAGGGGCAGCCCCGGTGCAGGTCCTGCTGCAGAGGTGCCTTGGCAGCGATGGGGCTCACAGGGCTCCCCCGTTTCTGCTTTCATGGAGCTCGGCCATGCGAGAGGCCATTTGGCTGTAATTAGCAAGCTGCGAGTAGTGGAGGGGACATCACGACAGCGCACGGGCTTTCTGCAGTGTTACAGAGATTGGCAGCATTTGGGAGAAGCAGAGCAAAACTTGCCTTCTGATTTTTGCTTTGGAAGCGTACAGGGGGATCGTGAGGGTAGCAGTGATTTGGGTTTTTTCCAAAGCTCTGTGTCTTGAAACGAAGTGATGGAGAGTCTCGGATTTCTGGTTTTCACAGTAACTTTCCCACACTTCAGAGGAAATGTTGAATGAAGCCGAGCCCACAGGTTCAGGCACGAGAAACCTGATTGAAGCTGCATCTAGTCATGCATGGGTGTGTATGTACGCATGTCTGCATTTATGTGCATACGCGTGTGTAAGTGTATGTGTCTGTGTATATCTGTACACCTAGGCATGTGCTGGGCGATGCTGTGTATTTCAAGGCGTTCTAACGGCACAGGGGGATTCGTTATTTTTACTCTTGAGCTTCAGAATAGAGCGATAGGAAAAAAACTCCTGTGGAGTCTTATCCTGGGGGGCAGGCAGGTAAGTTTGGAGTACCCTGACGGCTGAACTATTCCTTACTGAGGTCCCAAAGCCGTGAACTCATGCAGGCTTCACGCCTTTTTCCTGCAGACATATGAATGATTCCCTGACCTGAGTAAAACAAAAACACGCCCACCGGGTTATATTTCACGAGCAAAGAGCTTGAATAAACCAAAGTCTTTCAGCAACAACCTCAATAAAATAAATCCTTCGCGGGGAGCAAAGGATAATTATAGGAAGAGGCTCAATATCCCCCCGCTGTGCATCTGTCAGTCATCTGCCCACGGAGAGGGTGGGAAGCAGCTCTGCTGCCGTGACCCCGTGGGGAGGGATGGGGGACCAGATGGGCGCAGGATTACATCCGCGATGGCAGGAGGGGAATTGGGAACGGCCGTGCCGGCGGCTCCGCCGCCGCAGGCTCCCGTGCAGGTACGGGGAGGTGTGCCCCGCTGCAGCGGCTTTGCTTCGCTCTCGGGGCTGCGTCCAGCCCTCCTGCGCGGAGGTTTGAGGCACACAGAGTTATTTAGAGGAGGAGGTTGTGCTGCGGGCTGCTGAGGATGCTAAATCTGTTTCTACTCAAAAAATTACTGCATTTGAGTCTGGAAGGTGGAATTGAAAATGGTTATCCACTAATCTCAAATAGCTTTTTTTTTCTTTTTCCTTAAGTTTTAATCTTAAATTTATATCTGTGTCTTACGGTTTCGATGGGAATAAGCTCTGTTTCTGTTTCACATCAGTGTTTGATGTGACAAAGGTTGTCTGATGTCTGTGTCTAATTGTAAAGGTAGCACAGAAAAGAATGCCAATTAACCCTTATTAAGTGGGGCTAAAACTTTTTGTTCCTAATTTCTAGGACACAGCTCTGAGCCCACTGTAAACACAACACTTTCTGGCAATTTAAATCACTGCTTTTCTCAGGAAAAATTAAAATATCCTAGAAGAAGTGGCAGGTAACATGAGCCAAAATGCAGCAAGCAAAACTCTCAAGTGCCTCGGTTCTTCTTAATCTCCTTTGTTATTTTTAGCCTCTTATATCTTTTGGGATCTTTGAGCTAAGAGTTGAGGTTCTTTCCATGTGCTTCTCTGATACATTTTGAACAACCTTTACGATGACCTCTCATTGCAATAGTCATCAGGGATATGTTGCATGACTCGTCCGAATGTCATTTAGCAGGAAGACCAAAGAAAAGGTTCTTCAGCAAAGTCTTTATCATCTCTTTTTTTGCCTTTTGTTACGTGCGCATCATACTGTATCCTTGACTTCCTAGGTATTTTCTTCCTTGCTGGATGAATCTTATTTTCAGCCTTTACTCTTCAAGCTTCATGAAACTAATTAAAAAATAAAAATTTCCAAAGTTAGATGTTTTCCTCCTTGGAAAACCTCTGCAGCTTGAATTTCCACTGCCTTGATTTTCCTGCTGTTTTCCTGGTAGCCTTTTGCTTGGATGGACGTGGGTCTTCAAATACTCTGTTTTCCTACCAGCACATATGCCAGACTTCAGTACTTTAATAACCGTATTATTGACTCTGGGACCTTTTGGACTCGCTTTCTCATTCTTCTCACGCAGTTTATTATTTTTGGCCTGTTAACTCTGATAGGTGGTTAAATCTAATTATATGAAGTTGAACTTGATTATTTAACCTTAATTAAACCACTCTGGGTCTCCATTCTTCAAATCTCTTGAGAAAGAATTACAATATTCCCTTTCCAGTATAACCTACATTAGGAGTATCGGCTAAACTTTTAAAAACTGAATGAGAGAGGTAGATCTCATTGGTTTCTTGAAGTGAATGTTGTTAAGGCCCGATGTTTGAGTTTAACGTGATGGAGATGTGCTCCATCTTAAACACTGGCAGTGCTTTGCCATAATAAAAACTTGTAAATATGATTTATTTATTTATTTATTGGGTTTTTTTTTTTTTCCTTTTTTTAAGAATACCTTTCCCAGTTATGAATTCTGGAGTCTGCTTATATCTCGTTCAAATCATCTCACACCAAGTGTGTGAGACCTTTTCCACAAGTGTGGTATAAATCACAAATTAGGTAGTATGGGCTGTCTAAACGGATATTTTAAAATTACAGTCCGTCTTGTTTTAACCAGGGGCTTCGGAGCTGACTGTTAATAAAAATCGACTTGGACATATTTAATTAAGTATAAAATATAACGTTGTCCTGAGTTTATTTTGAAAGGATTGAACAGTTGTGATACTTAGATTTTCATCTATGTGGCACCATTGTAGACAGTTCTTATGAGATACTTCAACTCTTTACTATAATTTAATTACTTCAAGTGAATGATCCATTTTTATTGGGTGGAACGTGTGGCAACTAATCTACCTTGACGAAAGAATTAACCTATGAATAAAGCTACAGGGCTTGGGCCGTTTGGGCCGTTGGGCTCAGGAAGGCTGTGGTTCTGCTCCTAGCCGAAAAAAAACTTTGATGGTCATTCTGGTGGGGGCCCAGTTTTGCTCAGAGATTGCCAATCTGTAATTTTAAAAGAAAATTGCAATGTTGAGTGCCTGCACTAACTAGGTGTGCTCCAAGTCATTCTGGTGGGCATAACACCGCCCTTCTGGTGCTCATTCGAAGAGGAAAGTAGATCCAAAAAATGCAGCCACCTGGATCCAAAGCCCCTGGACCTGGTCCGGGAAAGCTTCCTGTTATGTGGCGGGGGCTCTCGCACTGCCAGCTCCAGCCGGCGGGATCAGCCGTCCTCCCACCTGCCGCGCTGCAAAATGCGGCTTATCTGGAGAAAGAGCTGGGTACCAGGTGACTGAGTTTCTGGGATGCTTTGAAGCAGATTTATCCATAGCTATGTATAGCACGAGCTTTCTCACTGATGTTTCTGGTACCAGTTCTTGGGCTGATTCTCCTAAATGTTTCCCAGGTGTTTTCTCCAATACTGGCGTAAAATTCACCGCTTTTCAAACATCACTGCCATAAATTCTCAGGCTAGTGTATCCAAAGGAAACAAATCCAAAGATTAACTAGAGCCTTTTGAACCTGGGCAGATTATTACAGGGACCCTCCCCTGATCTGATTCAGCCTGATTACAAATCTGTTGTAACTCCCCGATTTCCCTCCTATGTGAGATAGCAAACGGCTGTGTCCCATCCCAGGTGATCACGCTGGTTTTATGTTAGCGTCGGGGCGTCTGCTGGAGAGCGGTGTGTTGGCGGACGTACACGTGCAGCACAGATAATGTTGTTCCTAAAGTAGCACATCACTTCTAAGAAAAGGAGAAAGCAATGTAAAATGCATGACCGGTTGGTTTGCCACTCGAATAAGAAATGGTGTCTAGAGGCCATGAATTATGCGCTAAGTCATTTTTAATATTCATTTTATTGGTGCTTTTTAAAGTGGCTCTAGTAGTGGCATTTTGAAAACATTCAAAATAGTCAGAACCTACGGCAAAGAGCAACTCCAAAAAGACGATTACCTTCCTCAGAAAAACAACGGCAAATTAAGCCCCTTTTTGCCTCAGAGAAGCAAATCAGACCTTGGTCCTGTGAGCTTTGATACTTGAGTTGCTTTGAGCACAGGGATAGTCTCATTAACCCTTGTAAGACCAAACAGCAGAAATAAAGTCATGCCTACGTGCGGGCAGGATCAGGGCTTAACCCCGCCTCAGCCTCAGACCTGGTCTGTGCCTCTGAGTTTGGGTTTTCACAGGGAGACGCTCACGTGAGAAGAGGTGGACTCCAAGGTCTGAAGTCAAACCCAGGCTCCTGAGGTGATGTAGACAAATCACTTCACTGTGCTGACCGCACAGGGGGTTTGTCCCACTCTTTTTTTCCCCGCTCTGCCTTGTCTATGTAGGCAGCGAGCCCTCCGGGGTGGGGACTGCATCGTATGTGCAGCAGACGCGTCTCTCGGCCGGCAGCCATACCTACAGTCTCTATAATAACGGGGATGAAGTTGGCTCTTTGACATCAATTAAGCTAAGTTCAGACAAAGCCCCTCAGAAGACTTAAATCAGCATAATTCCTTGGCGGAGCCAGGGGCGTTGGTGCTACAACATCTGGTTTAGAAACATATTTTTGAAAAATCCCCTGCAATGCAAGCACGTAACCAAGTAAAAGGTGTTCTGGGCCAGATTTTGCAGTTCCTCGAGCTTCAGTGGTGTGCAAAGCCTTGTGCCGACTCAGGATCTCTTCCCTGTCTGCACAGGCGGTGTTTCTACCAAGCGTTCAGAGTTTTTCCCTGTGCGTGGAAATACCGTTGCTCATTGAATGTATCGTTGCTGTTGAGGGACTGAGTCATCTGTGTAGCTCTCTGAGATGGGATGCCAAGGTGTAAGCAATGGGGCCTCATCTTGTGGGGTACACAGGGCTCCTGGTACCCAGCAGCGATGGCTGGTGCTGGAGGATGGGTCTTGAACCTTGTGTTGGCCAACGGCTTAGGGCCCGTTGCATTTGATCCTGCCAGAGATACTTCTCCTTTCTGTTGGTGTTGGCAGCTTTTGGCAGCTGTGAAGTATGCTTCACAGTAACTGGGTCTGGGATCCTGAGCAGCAAATCTGGGAAGGATGGACAACTTTCTTGGCAGAGAAGGAAAGAAAAACCTGAGTTGTACTGCTGTTGGGTGGCTGACCCAAGCTGCAGCCTCGGTCTGTGTGCACATCTCAGTATTTTGAGGAGACACTGAGAGACACCAACACCAGAGCATTTACAGATGGTGGTGAGATTTCTTCTGAAGATCCTCTGTTAAGTCCCTGCTTTGAATAAGACCTTGAAAAGATCTGGACCTGCTTCTCCCACTGCAGCTGAGCTGTGTAACTGCATAGCCTTTTGGCATAGGAGCAGTGTTGTCACTTTTTCGTCCCCCACAGCTGTTTCATGAGCGATGCCTGCATTTCTGAGGAATAAGATAGCTGAATCTGTGCGCTGAATTCAGCCCAAGTCCATAAGTAGCTTCAGATCCTCCAAAACAGTATTTTTCACAAATATGTCCTGTCCATTTTTTAAAAAAGACGTATTTCAGTTTTCATCTCGCACATGGCTGATGTTTCTATTGGTCTCTCTTGACATCTTTTCCGTAACTGTTTTTAATTGTTACTAGCAGGATGAGCGCTTTCCCTTCGCAGCTGGGTTGAGCGATTGCCCTCGTAGGAGATGTTTCTTCAGCCTGCAGTAGCCATGAGCCCTGGCACACACGAGTCCCACAAGTCTATCATGGGATGAGACCTCCTGGTCAGCTCAGCCCCAAGGTGGGTCTATGCTCAGCCTTTCTTTCTGGAGCTCCCTGGGGCCTTTGTCATGTGTTCCTCCTCCTTCGCCACCTCCCTCCTTGGTTGCTGGGCACCCTCCTGCAAATCCCGGAGCAGCCACTGATGACTGGCTATCTACTGCTGTAGGTGGCATTTCTGTATTGAAAGGCAAATATTTAGCAGCGAGTAAAATGTTTGCTGGTAGAAAGCTACAGCATCTGCAATCCTTGGTTGTGTTTATGTTAGCAATTTCAATATCTTTGCCATAATAACAGTAATTTAACAGGTACTGTTGACTGAAGGGCAGTTAGGGATTGTTGAATTTTACATTTCCCTGATATTCACCACAAGCTGCCACCGAGCCTCATTCTGCTGGTATTTATAGTACTGCGACTGAGCGGCTCCTTGGAAGTCAGTGGCAGTAAATTGACGTAAAACCAGAGGAGCACTGGGACTGGCACCCGGCATGGCTCCCTGGCGGCGTGCCGTGATGCTGTAGGTGTTCACAGCGTTTTTTCTCCTCCTGCAGAGGAGCTCCTACACAGCTGCTCTCCTCGACAGCCTGATTTATGCCCTGGGATTTATGGAGCTGAACAAATGATTATAGAAGAGCTATGCGTTTTATTACACTTGGACCCATTTTCCCAAGCCGGAGGGCAAATCCCCTCTTCTCTACCTGCGCTGTGGTTGTGCAGCTGCCATGCATCCTCCTCCATAGTCTGAAAGCTGCAGATTAGGGGATGCTTTGAGGGGCTGAGGGAATCATTTATCCTTCTTTGGAGGACGAGCCTAGGAATGGTGTAGGTGTTGCTGCAGTTTCCCACCGGCCGTGACCTTGCCGGGGGACGCAGCAAGGTATAGGGGGCCAAATCCAGCAAAGTGCAACTGGAAGCAAACTTTTCAAAATGAAAATTGGAGAAAATGTTTTTTAATTTCATTTAAATTTACTGGATGTTTGGTCTCAAAGCTCGTTACAGGAGAGAAACTGAACACTTACTTTCATCTCCATTAGCTACTTTGGTTGTCCAGGAACTGCATTAGCGCTGGCAGAGTTAATGAAGTGTGCGAGATAAAAGCTTTGTCTAGTCCTTCTACTTCCTCAAGCATCACCGAGGCCTGACTCGGCCCATTCCTCAGCAGTAGGCTTGCATAGGTGTTGCCAAGTGTGAGATTTGACCCACAGGAACTTCGCTGGTGGCAACGAACGAGCCAGAGGAGACCTGGCTGGGCTCTGGGATCCCGGCTTGAGGTTTCAGCGCTCTGCGATCAAGAAATGCAGATTTCCATGTTTGAACCGAGCCCATTGAGCCTGGAGCATCGCCAATACCACAGAGTTGCTGTTTCCATGGAGGCAGCTGTGAAAGCAGATTTTTTTCCTTTAAAGAAAGGCAGAGCTGGGACAAAGCACATGTACTCCAAATGGGTGGAAGTTCTTTACCAAACCCTGGCAGAAATGCACTGGTACTGATAAATCTGTGCAGAAAGCGAGTCCCCTTTAGCCACTCCTGCATAAATGAATTTCCTAGAAACCGATTGCAATCATGTTTTTGCAGAGAGCCAAGGACCCAGGTGTGCCGAGTGGCTTCTGATGTTCCTGGGGCCACAGGTGGAGATGGAGACGGAGTGTTACTGATCTCAGAAAGTCTTGCTTCCAGAGAAGAGAGAAAAGGGGTAAAGAGCTGAGCCCAGAGGAGTTTATGGATTTGTGAAGCCCTCCTGTTGGGGGAAGGGAGCTGCCGAGGCTGGGTCTGTGTCTAATTAACTCAGTTCTGAGTGATGAGGGTGCTGGGAGAAATAGGCAGGGCAGACCCAGCAGAGGGGACCCGCAGCAGCCACCACATGATGCCAAGTTAATTCTGTTACCGTCACTTCAGCCCCTGTAAAGTGGCTGATCAAATCCTCCCCCTTGCCCTTTAAGAGCCGCTCGGCGGCTTTCCCCTTCAGTACTGGATCAAGTCAGAGCTACTTGATTGATTCAGCTCCTTCTCGCCTGGCCTCTCCTCCCTTACTCAGTTTTCTATTGCATGTGTCCCCTCTGGCTCAGCCTCCCCTTCCTCTGCCAGCCGCTCACGTCGATACCTCTGCGCTGCTCCCGTCTTCCCAGAGAAACCCAACGCGATTTCTACATTCGTGCCTACCGCCCTGCCCTCATCACTCCTGCGTTTCCCCTTGAAGACCCCTCTCTTCCCTCCCACCCTGTTGGCCTGTGCACGGTTGTTTCTAGTCTGTCCCTTGCGTCCTTGCTACAGGCACGTGCACGGGGCTGTTTTCTTAAGTGTTGGGAGCACAGAATCATAGAATCATTTGAGTTGGAAGGGGCCTTTAAAGGCCATCTAGTCCAACCCCCCTGCAATGAGCAGGGACACCTTCAACTAGATCAGGTTGCTCAAAGCCCTGTCCAACCTGACCTGGAATGTTTCCAGAGATGGGGCATCGACCACCTCTTTGGGCAACCTGTTCCAGTGTTTCACCATCCTCATCGTAAAAAATTTGTTCCTTACAAACTGTACCAACATAAACTATAGAGGAGTTATTCTCCTTGACTGTATGTCAATGTGCAGGAGGAAGAACCCGTGGGGTGTGACAACAAACAAGGATTACAACTCTCTAACCTTTAATCTGCACAAACCCAAGAGTCATCCCCTAATGCAATCGATGTCACGACAAATAAATGCAAACTGATGCTTTAGCTGGTTTGGGGTGTTACAGCGCTGTGGCGGTTCCACACTTGTCTGATGAACGGTTCCACACTGAAAACTTTCTGCAGTTTTTTCTAGTGTTTTGTGTTGGAGAAAAGAGCTTGGTGCCGGTTAGCACTGAAGAAAACTCTATGGTGATGGCTCTGGTGAGGGGTAATGCTGCTCGTCCTGTTTTCTGATTCAGCAGAATAGGTAGCCTTAATGTAACAGAAGACCTTGCCGCACAGATCATGTACACCGCCGAGCGGATGCAACGCGGGGCGAAGAGGAAGGCTTCAGCGGGAAGCAGATGGGCAGCACAGTGTGCGGTTCACCTGGCATTTGCTGCTTTGCTGTAGGAAGCTCAGAAATCATAGCCTTGTAGGATGGTTTGGGTGGGAAGGGACCTTTAAAGGTCATCTAGTCCAACCCCCAAAATGAGTTACAGTGGGACCAAAGAAAGAGGAAAAAAAGCCCCACTGAAACCCATCAATATTCAGAAGAGCAGAATAAACAAATGTATTGACCTAAATGACCATTGGTGACTCAAAAGCTTAAAGGCGATATATGCAAATGGTGATGGAGCCATTAACAGCACGAAGGCGTGAGGGGAAAAGGGGCTGTGAAGGCAGAGAAGGGCAGCTGCCTTCATTTTCTGGAGGAAAATGCAAACTAATGGAAGTAGTTTCTTTGAAGGTTGACTCTCTTCTACCCTGACCACAGAGACTCGTTCCGAACCAGACTTGTAAGTTAAAACACTGATTTCTGCTGAAAACAATTCAGGTACTGCTACCTGCCTTAGAAGAGAGTGTTTCATTAGGCTAATTCGGAGAATAACGCGGTCTGAATCATCTCCACGTGATTCATCCGTATGAATTGCAGACTGATTGAAATTTCTGCCTGCGTTTCTCCCAGCTGAAAGCAAGCTGACCTGCAGGTTTTTGCTTTGGTGCATCCGTAGGAAAATTTTGCTTTGCTGGTCTGTCGTCATTTTTTCCTCATTCCAGATTTTTTTAAATAAACAGAAGGGATTAACTTGACTGGAAGGCTTAATTGACCTCTTTCAAACAAATCTCTTTCCTAGAGACGCTTGAATTAAACCCCCACTTTTATTCCTGCAGTTTAACTCACTGGTGGTATCTCGTCAGTAAAACAATGCACTCTGATTCATTAAGCCTGAATGTCTTAGACTTTTGAAAGCTGATTTTGTAGAGATACAGACTGTATAACACCTGTGCTGAAACCTGCCATGTTAATAATTTATTAATATTCTGTCCTGATTTTAGGCATCTGGTAGTGATTTTACATTTGTTTTTGCTTTTACTCTGTGTCCTTGTAACAATAATTTGTATGTATTTCCTACCTAGTCCCTGCAGTGCCCGAGTTTGTCTCTGTATTGCCTTGTTGTGTGTTTATTAATTTCAGTGCATGATGACATTAAGGAAAATCCCTTTTAGCTGCTACCGTGAGAAGCTGTTCTGCCGAGGGCAGTTCTTTGGTCTCGTATTATATTTCAGCAAACATCGGGAGTCAAAAAGTGAGAGGGGAGTAACTTTGCTCTTGCAAACCGGAGGTGACAGTGAGGGTAGGGACAGAGTAATAGTTGGTGATGAAATTGGCTTTGAGATTAAGTTTGGAGAGAGTTTGGGAGATTATTTTGGATAAATAGGTGACGGAGGAGTGATGCGAGGAAGGATAGGTAGGAGCTGATGGAGGTAGACCTTTGGGAGCCAGCCCCAGCTCGGTGCAGGGAGCAGGAGCGTGGCAAAATTGAGAGCCCAAGAAAAACGGGTGACGTGGAAGAGCTGCAGGAAGTCCTGGCTCTGCTCGGAAAGTGGAAATGGAGGAGGAAGCTACTACTGAGTTCCCTTCACGCACTCTTCAGATTTAAGCGTGCCTGTAGCCAAGAGAAAAAAAAAAAAGCTCCTCCTCCCCCAGTCCGTAATTTCTTTGCTCTGATTATTACCAAGTGTGGAAGCACTTGCCTCTGCACATGTGATGGATGCCAGCGGCACTGCAAAGCTGTCATTGGGGCGAGGGGGGGGAGAGAAAAATCTTTTCTTATGTTTCCTGGAGTAGAGTTCAGTGGAGCATTTCAGATGCTCGTGTTCGGTTTATTGCTCTTCTGCTTTGCCTGTAACTCGCCTTTTCCTCTGAATTAGAAAGCTACTTATTAATAAGCCGATAGGCAAGTAGTGATTTTGCACATTAAATAGTATGACTGCTTCGTCCCAGCAGGAGTGTACTCTTTCAAGGTTGGGCAGCTGAAAAAATACATATATTGGTAATTAAATTAGACTTTATTTACAGATATTGGTTCAGAGATTTTTCCAAGTTGGAAGTTTCTATCTTTCCTTTTCCTTTTCTGATGAACATAAACTTTGCTGGATTCAGAGCAGATAACGTGCAGGTCAGTCTTTGTCCAGCTTTACAAAACGTTGGCTCAGAAAACATTGATGAAGGGGCACAGTTTAAGCTGCTGAGACTTTGGTTTCCGTTGAGACGTGGGAGGTAGTGACAGCAAAAGGGAGGGAGAGAAGCAACATCTCCTCTAGCCTGTGTTACAAAGAAGGGGAATAGGAAATAAGCTTTCTCAAATAAAGTCAGCCGCGCTCCCCCTCTCCCCTGTTTTTGACTGTGCTGTCAACATTTAGGGTTATTTTTCCCATCCTGCTGTCACTAGAGGGAAATACAGAAGAAAGCGGCTATTTCTAAGGTCAGAGTCCTCCCACTGAAGCCAACGACGATTGAATCAGGACCCAAATGATGCACCGGAAAGCCCAGGACTGCAGTGAGACAGCTCTACAGCGGAGCACAGGTAAACGGCGTTTGAAGATGACTTTCGGAGAGGTGTGAAACACAGAGCAGCAAGTACCCAGCTCTGCTCTCATCAGGTACGCAGGAGCGAGATTTGCCCTAACAAATCTGATAGTGACACCTAGAGTGAAGTCTGAAGCTCTTTGAATTTTGGAGTTGCCTTTGAGTTTTGAAACTCCTTCCCAGCAAGTTAAACTCTATAAAAGAAACAGTCACACCACCCTAATAAATACACTTTTTTTTTTCATTTCTCCGTAAATACCCAGTGGCATATTTGGCATTTTTTAAAAAAATGAATAAATATACTGAATGAAGTGATATTTTTAAATGGCAGCATGAGTAGTTAAAGGCTGCATGGCAGCTCCGCTGCAGATACAGCTTTTCCAGCCGGAGCCCCTGCTAGCGAGGGAGAAGCAGCTCGCGTGGACTTTGCACTGATTTATTCATATCACATCTCATACGTGGGCGAGCTGAGCCTTCAGCTTTTGGCATCCTGAGCATTGGTTACTTGCAAGGACATGCCACAAGTAAGAAACATGGGGGAACAAGATGATATTATTTCCATTTAAAACATTCAGCCTATACGTAATAAGGAGAAAGAATATAATAACACAGCTGATTACCGTCAGAGTACTAAAAGGGAGTTTTACTGGAAAAGGTATTATGCAGCCCACTGTGCTTTGCATAATCATTTCAAAAGCTGTTCAGGGCATCTTCCTGCCTTTATCCTGAAGAAGCTGGAAATTATTTAGAAAACCGGGGTTGTCAGCGTGGCTGAACTCAAGGCTGGGCACTGCACACAATTACACACACTGGGGTGGGTGCAGCCGAAGGCCAAGTCAGTAGCATGTGTGGAGTGCAGAGACTAACTTGCAGGGGTGTATTGTAAAGAAGTTACTGTCATTCAGTTGCAATGTCTCCAGTAATTTGAGCATCGTGGCCATCTTAAAATCATCTTTCTCAAACCTTTATATTGCCCCATGAAGCATGCGGTAAGTCATCTCTGATGCCTACCCAGAGCACAGACGTTTTTTGGATCATCTGAAACAAAAAATACCGGGGAATGTATTGAATGGTACATCCAAAAATTTGAGGAAAAACCTAAGCCAACATTTGGGTGGGGTTTAACTTAAATAGCTTTTGAGTTTTATGTTACTCCATATTTAAGAACAAAAGGAAAATGATGAAAATGGAATTAAAGGTTTTGTAGGACAATGTATTTCATTTGACCAAAACCAATAATTTTGTTCCAGTAAGAAAATATTTCCGTTAGGATCTGAACTCCTTCCACACCCTTATTTCTTATCTCAGCCAGCAAATTTTGCAGTCCTCTTTTTTACTAAGTGCTAACTCTGCCCCCCACCACCCGGCATAATTGTGCGTGTTTCCTTAATGCATTTTTTAGCAGTCACTTTCCCCGCTCATCTTCTGATTTCCCAGTTGTATCAGCGGCTTTGTTGGAGTTGTTCCTTAACGAAGTAGGGAATGAATGAATGAGTGAATTAACGGAGCTCGCTGCCCCTGGAAACAGCAGTGAATGCAACCAGAGTCAGCATGCAGAGATGTCTTTTTTTTTTTTATTATTATTATTTTCTAATTGATGGTGTATTTTTGCTGCTGAGACTTCAAGAAGGACCTGTAATCCCAGATGCAAATACGCTAAATTTGTGTTTTCCTGGGATATAAAAAGAGGGCTCAGGGTCTGGCGGGCCACCAGTGCCGTTTCCCTGGGCAGGATGGAAGCCATGGGCTGTTGATTCCTGAGAGATGACAGCCAAGTTCTTCAACTCTGTGCAGGCTCAGCATCTCCCTCTTTGCAGTAAATAAGATTTCTCAGAAAATACTTGGAGATGATCTTGCCTTCTTTCGCAGGCTCCTTGTTACAATGGTGTTTTCTCAACGAAACAGCCTCCTTTGGAGCTGCTTGCAAAATCAGTGGGTCTGGGCTGCGGGCTGGGGAGGGATGATGCCATGTTGTTCAAGCAGGAGCATTTCATCTGGGAGAGTCATGGCCTTTTGACATAATTTTCTAAAAGTTTGGAAGCTGAACCAGCTCATACACGCAGTCATCTGGCAGCTTCTCTTGGTGTTTCCAGACCAAGGTTTCTGGGAGTCATCTTAGCTGGTCACACCTGGCAACCTCCTTTCCTTGTTTATTTGGGAGGCTGGAGGTGTCCTTTTGCACCATTTTCCATGAAACCCTTCATCCTGGAGAGGCTAAACATGCCCTTCCCAGAAACAACATATGAATGGCCCCAGCAAAATGCAGTGGTTCATGTGTGACATCCTTCCTCCAAAGAAAGGAATCAGAGATGCTTTCTGTTGCAGCATCATAGAATCATAGAACAGTTTGGGTTGAAGAGGACCTTTAAAGGTCATCTAGTCCAACCCCCCTGCAATGAGCAGGGACACCTTCAACTCGATCAGGTTGCTCAGAGCCCCGTCCAACCTGACCTGGGAGGTTTCCAGGGATGGGGCATTGACCACCTTTTTGGGCAACCTGTTCCAGTGTTTCACCATCTTCATTGTAAAAAATTTCTTCCTTGTATCTAGTCTAAATCTTCCCTCTTCTAGTTTAAAACTGTTACGCCTTGACCTATTGCAACAGGCCCTGCTAAAACGTTTCTCCCCATCTTTCTTATAAGCCTCCTTTAAGTACTGGCAGGCCTCAATATGGTCTCCCTGGGGCCTTCTCTTCTCCAGGCTGAACAACCCCAACTCTCTCATCCTGTCCTCATAGCAGAGGTGCTCTAACTCTCTGATCATCTTCGTGGCCCTCCTCTGGACTCACTCCAACAGGTCCATGTCCTTCTTGTGTTGGGGGCCCCAGAGGTGAACACAGTATTCCAGGTGGGGTCTCATGAGAGATGAGTAAAGGGACAGAATCGCTTCCCTCAACCTGCTGGCCATGCTTCTTTTGATGGAGCCCAGGATGTGGTTGGCTTTCTAGGCTGAGAGCGCACATTGACAGCTCATGTCCAGCTTTTCACCCACTGCTCTCAGTCCCTTCATCCCCCAGCTTGGATTGATACTGGGGATTGCCCCGATCCAGGTGCAGGACCCTGCACTTGGCCTTGTTGAACCTCATGAGGTTCTTGGGAGGTGGAGGTAGTGGCCATCTGAGATGCAGTATCATCTCCAGTTGCTCAAAACCTACCTGCCGTCAAAACTCATTTCTGTTTTAGTCATTTAAAAGCTGGAAAACAATAAAAACGTCACAGTAGCATTCATCTTTCTGGATTTACACTGATTGCCTAGAGAGAAAAATGTGGGATTTTTTCATTCAGTTTGCATTATATTATGGGGTTTGTTTACTTTTCTGTGGCTGGTCTCAAAACTTTCACATTGGTTTCAGAGATACAGCCTAAAGGGTCTCCATTTCTCCCCAAAACCTTTATCTTCCATTTAAACAGAGAATGGGTGCGAGCTGTCACTTCCAAATGGATATCTGGAGATGGCAAAATTCAGAATCTACATGGCAAGGTAGCTTACCTCCGAAAAAATTGAGGAATTACTCAGTTGCAATTATTGATTGTTGTGGATGATCCAAAGGGAGGAGGACTGAGTGGGCATCACTCTATAAACATTCAGTGTTCTGTACAAAGAGCTTATGGTAAACTTTCTGAAGGACATAATAAATAGTAGGCTCTAGCAAAATCAGTTCTCATTTTTAGTACGGAAACAGAGTATTGCATGACAGCAACGCAATAGGTAATAGGATAAGAATTTACTTTCAAACCAGTTTTTCAGCACAATGCAGAGTGAGAAAAAGACAAGAAAATATGTAAGGAATGAAAATTTAAAGTAGGATCTGTACATTTGTGGTTTATTGTAGGCTACAGAAATATTTTTCCTTCAGTTATACATTAGAGCGGTACAGAGCAAAACCTCATACTAAGGTAGGAAACCCACAGTCATAACAAGAACAGGCATAATTTTCATCTTCCAGGCACTTGCTGTGGGTACGTTAATCTATAGACATGTTTGTTTGCATTTTAAAGATATTTTGACATATCAAATAATCTGATTTTGTTCCATTTCTTGGTAAACACTTACAGGTCAGCAGTTGTGTTTCATCCTAAAGAATGTTCTTATCAGAGGCTTGCCATTAATAATGCATTAGGAAACACTTGTTTCTGTTGATCATTCATTGGAAAGCAATCTTTATTACAAACGTTATGGTAATACAGAAATTCCTGAGAGCCAGCTCAGCCTGTATTATTTTGGAAGTAAAATAAGAAATGCAATTAATATTATTGTAGAAAAAATCAGTGTGTTGAATGTGAACATACCAGTGAGGATTTATGGCAGGAGGCTGGCTCCAGAGCCCCCACCTCATTAATGTGTCTCGGTGGCACATGATGCTGTTGCAGGCATGTGTCCCCCTCCGGTCCCATTCGTGTTCGTCACTGCCTGTCCTGTGGCACTCGCTGGGTGCTGTGAAATAACCTGTGCTGGGGCAGGCACCCCCCTGCGGCCCCTCCTTGAGGCAGTTTTGGTATGTTCATGGGTGCAACCAGCACAAGGTAAATTGGTTTTGAGACCGAGAAACCATTTTGCAGCCTTTTTTAAAAGGAAAAGCTATTTTTTGCAAATTATCAGGATACATGAATAGCAAATACAGAGCAGTTGTGAGGAGCAGTGTGGTCTTGTGATTAGTCTTTGCTGGGAACTGTAAAAAAGCCCTACCACACTCCAACACGCTTTGGTCGTTGGTACGTTTGTAATGCCAGCTTTGCAACCACCATCAAGCATTGGGGAGAAAATGCAGTTTCAGAGGATTAAAACTAAAGCTTCACATGCAAAAGTAAAAATAAAAACAAATATTAATGCCTGAGTGCCCCCTTCACCGTGCTATGGGTCAGTGCCAATCCATCTATTTTGCCGAGGCTTTGCCAGTGGACCCCACTGAGGACGTGGCCCAAAACGCAGAGAGAGTGTAACCTGGTGCATGATCAATCAGAACAATTTTCCAAGCACTTTTCAACCACTTTTCTTAGTCCTTTCTCTTGACAGATGTATGGTTTTTGTATCCCTGCAGTTCTTACCGTCACTCCAACCTACAGAAATATCAATGTTTACTAGTACCAATATTCAGAATTGAGTAATACTGTTTCACAACTCTGGTTTTGATATTTCCTGCAGGCTTTCCTGATCTCTCTGCTCACTCTGTCTTCTCTACCAATATGTCATCACTTTCATTCCTGACAGTATTTCCTTTTACTGATGATTTTTTCCTAATTCAAAACACAGAAATAGTTGCTGTTTCAGTCACAGAAATAGAGTACGTCCTTTACAGTATATAACTCTATATTTGAAAATATTCATAATAATATCAACTCAAAAATATTACAACTGCTTTGAAGTTTCAGAAGTAGCTCGAGATTTGGGGTGTCTCATTTAATGGGTGCCTTATTTAATACCCCCTCCCTGTGGGTGTCCAGTGTTTCCTCCAAAGTTAATGCCATTAATTAGCTCAAGCTGAGCACCCAGAGGACTATTTGCTTCTGCAAATCTGGAATCTTTTCAATTGCTAGAAATGATTTGAGTTACCTCCAGGGGTTGGTGGAGTGTTGGGGGGGTTTTCCTCTTTAATCTGCCCAGAGCTGTTGCAGACTAATTCACTGTAGGAACCTCTGTCTGTATGTTGCTATATATGTGTGCATGTGTATAAGGTAATAGAGAGTGACTGACTACAATATGTGCGTTTAAGCTACTCAGCTGAAAATTACTGAGCATTAAAATCTACTGGGAATCACAAGACTTCTAAATGAGGGAAGCACATGTCAGTCAGCGTGTGGAAATGAGTCCTCGTACAAGAGTAGCTTTCAATAAGAAGAATGAGTATTGGTCCCTGGAGTAAATCAGTCCTAGTTTGGCCACTCTGTACCGGCTTTTACTATTTCTCTAACAGCATGCATTGCCTTTTGTTATTATTTTTTTCCTGTCTTTTGCTCCATTGTCCATTTCTGTTAGGTATGTCTCATGGGCCAGCTATCAAGAGACGTCCTGCTGTGCTGTGACGAATAAAGGCATTTTCAACCATAAACGAGGTGGTGTGGGATTGAAAAGAAACATGGACAATGGCGAGTCCTGGACAACTTATAATTGTTTAAATGTATTTTTATTATATTATGCGGTGACACAGGAACTCTGAAAAATTGGCCGATTTGACCTATGGTTGAAGTGAGCAGAATGCCGTAGGGTAAAATGAGAGGCTTTGGGAAAGATGACATTTTTGTACTTGTCAAGTGTGGTCTAGTCCGTCATTATATATTTTTCCATGATTAAAGCATGTATTTTAATAGTATTTAAATGACTTATGACTCTGTCCCATCTCAAAAAATATAAGGCACCTTGGAAATCCATGGGAGTAAGTTGAATCCTGCTGACCGTCAAGCTTTTTTGTTCCTAAAACTCACATGGACATGCGTTGAAAATGGTATTTCTATACTGTCTTTGAATTAAAATAGATGGAGTTAAGCTGGAAAAACTGTATGGTCACAGGTGATTAATTTTTCATCAGTGACACTGTTTTCATGCAGAAGAGCTTAGCAGCATGGTAGAGAGGACTATTAAAATTTAGGCTGTATTGGCTGATTTAGTCCGTTGAGGATTTGTAGATCCTTTTTGTTGCCATCAGAGAATTGGTTTTAAAAATAGTGATCTTAATTCATTGGTAGGATACGGCAAAACATTTTCTAAAGGTTTGTTTTATTGAAATGCTCAAATCATAATCAAGAAGAGCAGAGGATTAAGCGGGGATCACGGGAAAGCAGGTCTCTAATTAGATAGATGAACTGATGCAGTATTCTCCTGCATGGGGTGTTGCCCATCCACCTGACAAAAGAAACAATATCCTTTCATGAGATCTGAAACTACTTGTGTCTAAAGACGTAATGAGATCTCCGTCTAGATAAATGAATGAGTGAATACAAGACATGACCGCAGGACCGGCCAACCTGTGGTTTGAACATGCTCTGCAGGCAGCTGCCCCCTGGTTCCCTGTTCATCTCCATCCTCTACTTCCAGAAAGATCCTTTGGGAGTTAGGGAAGGGTTTAGGAGTATCTTGTCTGGGAAGTCAAACGGGCTTTCTCCTTTGTCCCAGAGTCAGGGGTGTGTCAGGCTCGACCTGAAACCAGTGCAGTTGTCAAGAGCCTTTCCATGAACTTCGTTGGCTGCTCATTCGGTCTGCTCTGCTTTTTCAGGTGTTGCTTCTTGTTTCATCTCCTGCAAAATAGGGTGGCGTTCTCTGTATTTTCAGTTAAAAATAGAAAAATAGAGGTAAATTCTTCTAAAAAATGTATGCCTGCAATCAAGGCACACTTTTTGGTTTTTTTTCCAAAGGAAAGGCACGCTCTGATTGCAGCCAGCAGCAGAGGGTCCCCACTGAGAAGCTTGGAACAGTCCTTAAAGCAAACAGAAAGGAAACACAACATTGTTGGTGGTGGTGTTCCGTATTAAAACAGATAAAATAAGCATTTTCCTCGTTTTTACAGCTATAGAGATACAGAGATAGGTGTGGGTCTCCTTCGGCTTGCCTGAGCAGCGGGGAGTTGCACCGGCGTGAGCTGAAGGAGAACCAGCGTCATTTTTGCCTCTGGCTTCCAGAGTATTTCTTCACGATTGACGCTGCCATCAGTCCATACCAGACATTGCCTTTCTCCTTG
>VFFE01007114.1:1339660-1382991 GCA_008921705.1 Burhinus oedicnemus | reverse complement strand
TTTAAGAAAAAAAAAAAAAAACCCACAGGTTTTTTTGTTGTCATTTTGGTTTATTTTTTTCCAAATCTTGGCCAATGATATTAGATCTTTCTCACCAACCAAGTCTTTTTGTTAATGCCCGCTGTCATCATCTATAAGAAGTCCTGCCCAGGCAGGAGTCCTTAACTGCAGTCTGGTCCTAAGCAGTGGTTAGTCAAGGTGCTGAAATACAGAAATACTTAAAGTAAGGCTGGTTGTAACGAATCCTGTATACAAACTGTAAAATAATTTGCTTTAGGTCAAATACTCGGCTCGGATACCCTTTCCCAGCTGCCCGTGGACACAGCAGGATTTACATGCCTGTGACTCAGCGTGGATTTTCGCCCAGGATTTTGTGGTGTGTGATTGATGACACAGGCGCGAGCAGAAAAGCTTTTGGTTAGCTCTTGTTACAGAGCTTGCTCTGTGCATTTCTCCTCCAGGCTCCGAGGTATGAAATGTGTGCTAATGCATGTGCGTGAAGGTATATAATATTTCCGTGCAGAAAGGATAAGTACTAAAATTTATCTTCTTTTGCTTGCCCTGCAACTACGAATGAGGTTAAAGGGCAGACCAGGATGGGAAATTTATTTTCTCAATTACATCCCGTGCTCTAATGCAGGTAAATAACTGATCTAGGTAGTTGCTTTCCTGCTTTGCTGGTATGGCCTGCCCCTTCCCCCCTTCTTCCTCAGGACACCTACAGAATGTTTCCTTGCTACTGAGCGGCTGATCTGCATTTTTGTAACGTTTCCATTGATAACTAATGCTTTTTCTTTTCTTTCTGACGGTGATTGTCTTTCAAGTTGTCTGTGATCTTGGTTATGGGCTCCTTCTCAAGGAGGGAAAAAAAAAGTAATCCAAGACATATCTCAATAAGCTCTCCAATAAATTGCTTCTTACCAAGCCCAGCTCACCTTTGGGTGGCTCCTCTGACTCCTCTGGGCCAAAAGAGCTGTAGCCGTAGCTCAGAGACACTAAGACGTACGCGAGGATGCACAGTTAGCCAATGTTTGACTTAAATTTGAAATCCAGGGTTTCAGTTCTCTGTTCTTTTACTAGCTTACATTACATCTGATTTTGTAAATACTTCGATAATCTTCAAACTGCCTAAACACATCTGTGCTAACACCCCTGAGAATGAAAAGTCAACATTTTTTTTTCTGTAAAATGTGACGTGCATAAGTTTAGGAGGAAACAAACCATGTTATGCACTAGCTTGCAAGCTGACTGGCTACGTGCAACTCTGTCTAAACAAAATATTTTCCATATAATATCAAATTGTTCAAGTATGCATTATAGCTTAATGACCTCTATGCTTTCATTTCAAAAAGTTAATCTCATTTAGCACCGTAGTACTTCAAAATATATATACCTGAAATTCCTAAAAGAACCCTGCAGTGTTTGGTTCAACCAACATTAAACCAACCTTGCAGAGTTTATTCTTAAAGTAAACCAGTTTTATGGATTTCTAAACTCTATCTTTCAGAAATACATTTCTTAGAATCACTTATATTTCTAGATTGCTAAGGTGATTTGCCAACAAAGCCCCATGATTCAAATGATTGTCATCTTGCTATTTACATACATATCCCTCTATTTGCAAATTGCATTTTTACCCAAGTGCTCAAATATAAAGATAGCTCCAGTTTAGGCCTTCTAATCTTTAAAAAGTGCTGCTTCTATACATTTGCGTGATCGCTGGCTTCACTGGCAATTACTCCTACAGGAAGCTTTCTTCATTTGCGTGTTAGCAATATAAAGCTGTAAACTCCGTGATTTACATCCGTGTCGGCTAGCCTGGTGCCGATTTGTTTTATGACTGTGGTACTTCAGCATTGGAATAGAAATGAGAGCGATTGCATATGTTTTAATAGGAAAGTTGGATGCACAGAAAACCTCTCAGGTAAGAAAACTAGGTCAGTTTTCTAATCTAAAATCTATTCTCTTAGATACATGTAGACACCTGAGAACAGAAACTGTATGGTGGGTTGAATCAGTGTAATTGAGAAAAAAAATCGTTGTCCGACAGGTGGAAGTGGGTGTAGCTTCGTAACAGTCGTTGCGTCAAGGCTTTCTGTAAACTGCTGAATTATTATTATCATTATTATCATTAATCCTTATTATAGAATATTGATATTTCTGGTATTGGGATAACAAATTTTCAGTAGGACTTTCTGCTGCACTATGCTCCTTCTGGTTTTTACTTTAATATTAATGAGTGATGACCGGTTACAGTACAGGAATTCTTTTCCGCTCTCCTGGATGAGGGATATGTTGTAAGGCACTGCGAGAGCCTGGTTCCCACAGCTTGCTTAGGGAGCATTAGCTGATTAGCCATAGTTAGAGCTCACTAGCTCAGCTTTCTGTCGGTGTTGGTGGTCTCCCCGGAGTCTCTCAGTACAACTGTGTCTCTGTTCATCTCTGTATATCTACTGGTGCAGATGTCTGACTGCGGGTCAAGTGTATACCAACTTCAGAAAAAAAGCGTTTCTAGTTAAAAAAGGCTTCCCTGCTTGTTACCAGCATAGAACAATTGGTCTAAATTCCAAATTTGTGGTGCAATATGAAGTTACGTCTCTCCACCGGAGTGGCGGGAGGCTGCAGAGCTATGCTGGCACTGGAGGCTGCAGAGGAGGAGGTCAGGGAGAGGTTTCTCCAGCCGTCAGAAAGGCGGCAGACGTGGCACGCACAGCATTAGGGAGGTGGGGGCTCTGCCCCTCCTGGGCTCCGCTGCTGCCCTGACTCTGCCGGCTCGCCGGAGCCTGGAGGAGATGAAGTTTAGGCTGAACTTTTATCCTAGCACAGAAGGATGTTCTTGTGTGGTTAGCAGCAGAAACTTGAAAGTTCATCTGCTTTCCCCAGGAAAATCCATGGGGATTGGATTGATGGTCTTGAGATAAAGGCTTTTGTCTATAATGAGATCTTCTGAATTAGGATGGGCTGGATGGATGACTGTAACTACATAGCTGTGTTATTGGATCTTGTATTTCTTTGTAAAATGACAATACGTGGATTATATTGCAAAGAGGCCTGATTGTCATACTCTGCTTGTTTAAATTACAATATTTACTCTAGCATATTGTTAGTTTTTCTCAAGCTCTAGTACTCAGCTACTTTGAAATAAAGAGCTTTATTCGGAGAAGCCGTCACTTTACACCTCCTGTGTGTACGGTAGTGTCTATACCATGAGCGAATATCCGAGGAGTAATAGCTCTGATCTTATTTTGGAGAGCCCTGGACGTATGTACTTGTCTGTTAGAGATGGATCCATTTGTTCTGTGCCGTTGTGCGTGTTTCTGGAGTGCCGTGAGTCGAGCCGTTGCAGCTGCACCGGCCGAGCTCTCTGCTCTCTGTGTAGCCAGAGGAAGATTCAGTGTCGTTGTGAAACAGCATATATGAGCACTTACTCAGTTATAGACTAATAATTGTAGCTGTTGCATCATGGATGACTCTCTGCTCACAGGCATCGGGTTTCTAATAACGCTAAATATGCTGGAGATGGATGAAGAGTATATATTTTTCTGTCAGCACTTAACCAGCTGCTGAATTCTAACTTGTACAAATAATAGCTCCTTGTTTGATACTGTGAGCATTCTGCAATCTTTAAATTAAATCTCTTGTTAATGGTGACTATCACCGGGTTCTCAGCAGTACTATTATGTAAGTTCCTTTGAAAACGTGTTTAATCCTTCAGAAACTGAACCGACGTCTGAATTCATCTAATGTAAGCACCAATGAAGTGGGATTTTGATGTCTGTCTGAATTATATGCCATAAAAGTTGTCCTTGCAACACTATTTATACATCATCACATCTCCTACATTATGTGATGATCAATGACGAGTCCAGAAAAATCAACGGAAGGAGAGATACTGAGAAAATGTAACGTGAAAAATGATGTTGTCAATCTCCTTTTCTGTACAAGGAGGTGTTAAGCATCACCTTTATGGAGATGCAAAAAATTTGACCAGGAGTTCTTAAACTTGCATTTCATTTCTGTGTCATCTGAAGGAGATTGTACAAGAGGACTTCTTTCTCTCTGTATTTTCGGTACTCTGGGTTTGGGCCTTTTTATCCTCTCTTTGTTGCAGTATTTTTTCTCTTGTGAAGATTTGCCTGAAGCAAGAGACCTAGCTGCTCAGTCTCTTAGGAATCATGATGATGAGCACTTGAGACTCTAGTGGGAAGTGAGGTTAAATTATTTGTCATCACCTTCAAATACATCTTTTGGAAGCAAAAAATGCTCATGTCAATAAATTGCTTTTGTGTTTCATCCTTCTCCTGACATCCCAAGGTACTCCATTTCAAATCCATGGTACAAAAGTGCATTCTCTTGAAATCGCTTTGTGTGCATGTGTCTCGGGTGTCAGCTACTTCATTGCTGAAGAAAATAATGTTATTGCATGGCTCCTGATGATCACCAAGTTAAAAAAACAAAAAACAAAACAAAAAAAAAACCCAAAACCCAGCAACCTTTAAAGAGCAAGGGCACATGAGAAGAACAGAAGATTTGCACGTCACAGGACAAATGGGGTTTATGTTTACCTTCTGTCCTTTTTGGTGTCTTCTGACAGCGTGGAGGGTTGCATGGTTTCTTGCCGCACCCAACACCTAAGTTCCTGTGTTGGTTCTTTGTCTTGCACCAAGCTTTGCTCCCCTGAGACCCCCACGATGTCCTGACGTGGCTGGGCTGGGCTTTGGCACTGCCCCTGTGCCAGGCGGCGCCCGCAGCACCCGCGTTGCTGCTTTTGTCTGCAAGAAGCTAATGGCTTCTGTGGGTTCCTTCTCTTCCAGGAATAATCAATAATCGCATTTCTATACACCCATATATACAGGAGCTATTCCTGAAGCACGTGGTAAAACTTTCTGCTTGGCTTCTTCAGCTTACTTCACAGGGGGGAATATTTGCCACACAAATGCTAACGTCAGAATTAAAATTGTGCCCATCACTTAGGTTTACTCCTGTCTGAAAATGGACTTCGGGCCTGATTTGCTGCTCACTGGCTTACTATGATGGTAGTTTAATGTAAACTAGAGGGAACACAGTTCAGTCAGGCCCATTAATTTGGATATTTTTAATTTTGTTTTTATTCTTGAAGTTTGAAGACTGCTTGACACGTGTAAAGTATGGCAATTGCTTTGCAGGTTCTCTGCTAGTTCAAATTTAGGCTGGATTTCTAATTGCAATAGTCTCTTTAAAAGGTAACTCAAGCGATGTTTACATGAAGGATAGCACGCTCTTGTTCTAGTTGTATAAATTCATGCCTGTTTTCTGGGTGGGTAGTTACATTTGACTCCCTACCTCGACTTTACCGTACACAAATTCTTGGTGTTTAATACTCAACTCAATGGCTGGTTTCAGTAGAGGAAAGCATTCTTGTCACTGGAAATTCTATTAGGTTTTCAAATCTTTATGATTTTCATAGTTGGACACCATTAACATTGCTCTTGTTTTTTTTAAGTGGATTTTGCTCAGGTTCCTTTCACAGATATCTTCACTGCGAAAGGTTTTCTTTCTGCTGTGCATTTGGCCAGCCGTGCTTCTGGAACTTAATATGCCTAATCAGTATTGTTTGTGTGCAGCATTTCGATCCCAGATTCACTTCCCTTGGCATGCGTTCTGTTGCATTGCTAATTTGGTTATGTAGCTGAGCTGAAACCACTTAAAAGCATTTTCCTTGTCAGGGCCTGGAAATGTAATAAGGTCTGTAATCAACGAGAGGGGAGTGAAATAATGAAAAGGACAGTACGTGGATCTTCACGGTCTGGCAGCTCTCTTACCCTGCTGAATTACTTGCAGGATTTCAGTGTTTCCAGCGTACTTGAGATTTAAAATTGAGGGGCTTTCCTAGAGGGTATGTCAAACATAATTCATAGGCTGAGTAGGTCAGACGTCAATTCTGAGGTTTGGCAATTAGGGAGAGAAACAAAAAAGGGGGGAAAGTGTAGATAATTAAATATGCTCATATACGGGGATTATATCTTTCTAGCAAATCACTTGTGGACATACCTAGACATTCTTTGTGCTTGTAGAATTTCTGTGAAAAGGTGGTGATCTCTCTGTGCTTATTTGTAATTCTGGTCCGCCACCTCTCCACTCAAAGAAGAAAAAGGATGTTTTGGGACTGATGGGTATTTGGTGATGTAGGTCAGTTCCTCTTTTGGGTGTCTAATCTTTCAGTGAATCAGGTATAGAAAATATGCTGCTACAGTGCAGAAATCATAGAAAGTGGGATTTTTCCTAGATCTTATTGACTTGTAATAAGTTAATTGAAGTCATTGGGTGTCAACTACACCCTCACTGTTGCAGTGGGAGTCGCACTGTTGGACTGTATACGGTGTGAGGGTATATATATATACACACACACAATGTTTATATACACAAAAGTGTGTATATAAATTAATCAGATATTTATATAAATATATTAATTATAAGATATTTCATAATTCTACTTGAAATATACATTTGTTATTTAAATATTTGTATGTAATATATACATTTATTGAGAGAGATCGAGCATGATGTATATGTATTTATAGAATGAGCTGCCAGCACCAGAACTGTGTAAACTTTCTAGATGAAGCCACCTTGAGGGTGGGAGAAGGGGCGAGATGTATGAGCAGAATTCACTGCAAACTGTCTGGATCTCTTTGCCAAGTGTGACTTGCAGGAGGGGGCTGCAGCTCCACTGTGCCTTTTTTTTAAGAGCCGAAAAAACACCTTGAAATACTTTGTTCATAGGCTGGCTAGGAAATGATTCAGCCTGGTAGGCAGTGCCCCAAGGGAAGTCAGGGTGGAGGAGACCTGGGGCTGGCTCTGGACAACCGGGGCTGGTGCCGGTGAAGCTGCTGGTCATTAGCGCAGGAGGGAGAGGTACAGAGGTGTTAGCTGGGCAGCAACAGGAAAATGGGCTTCTGGCCTCTATTAAAAATCACTAGTTCTCACAGTCATTAACAACTTCATTTCCTTTCCTTATTGGTATCAACCAGCTAATTTAAATTCATTCATCCCTATTTCTAATTAAGGACGTTAACAAAGGAATTTTCCCCATTTGTGTCCTCCAACCGAGCATTTACTTTGATTGAAGGTCTCTAAAATATTCGCGAGAGATGACTCCGAGGGCTGGTTTCTCGGAGCTCCTGGCAGTACCCAGACCTGCAGGTACTGCAGGAAGGTGATCAAGACCGATGTGAGGGTAGAAAGAAGTGTGATGCTGCAGGTGGAACAAGTGGGATGTGGTGTTGCCACCCTTGGAAAATAATAGATTGCACTTCTGTTG
This sequence comes from Burhinus oedicnemus, assembly GCA_008921705.1. Classification (NCBI taxonomy): domain Eukaryota; kingdom Metazoa; phylum Chordata; class Aves; order Charadriiformes; family Burhinidae; genus Burhinus; species Burhinus oedicnemus. Next base: position 1,375,691 of record VFFE01007114.1, on the reverse strand, counting down.
CTTTCATCGATGCAGCTCAGAACACTTCACAAGCAGTAATTACGTTTCGTGAACCCCTGGTGAGATGGGTAAGTATAGTCACACATTTTGCAGCTGGACAGATTGAAGCATGCGGGTGTTACTTGGCCAAAGTAAAACAAGAAGTTAGTGGACAATTTCAGAAAAAAAAATAATCAAAGATTCCTGATTCTTAATCTGTTGTGCCTTGCTTAAAAGCTCTGAAAATATTGTTTGGTTTGCTGCTTAATTGCAGAGACAACCAGTTATAAGTTCATGCAATCATAAAAGCAAGAAGGCCACCTTATTGCCTGGTTTTACAGTCACCTTACCAGGTTTCGTATTCACCTCAAGTCTGAGAGTGAGAGAATGGTTAAGGCATGAGCCTACCACAGAAAATACGTAGATTCACCTTCTTTGTCACTGCTGTTGAGTTCTTTTGGCTCTTTGTGGTTTAATTTCTGTGTTCCAATTTTCCATCTGCAAAGTGCCTCCCTTCTCTCAGTGTTTTTATGCCATGGCCTGTTGGATGAGAGGATCTCCGAGGCAGAGGGTTTCTCATTCCCAATGCTCTGGGTGCTGCGGCAATCAAGGAATGGCTTTCAAGGCACTGCTTTCCCCCCATTGCCGTTGGGATGACATTAAGCATTTGGATTCCTTAAGTGCTCGCCTGCTAAAATATTTTAAAGGCAATCAGTGGATTCTGAAGGACATCTCAGTCTCTGCAGGTTGGGGAGAAGGGAGTGTGCAGTTAACGCAAACGTACTGACCTTCCCGAGGTGGCGTTAATAGCAGGCATGTTCACTCCCTTCTCTGGAGCACCCCTTCGCTTGCATCTGAAGCGATTCTTTCTTCCCTCAGTCTGGCTCTGTCTTTCAATTAGAGACTGGCATTTGCAACGGAACAAAACATCAGACTTTAAAATACCAGCTGTGCTTTATTTTAAATGCTTTCTTCTTTCCAAGACATGCTTTGGGAGCATACGGAGTCTGGTGTTTTCCCTCTCTAAGATGGTCCCTGTAGGGCAGAGTTTCAAGTTTGTGATTGTGGTAGGATTTGGTTCTTTGGATTATGGCAGAATAACTTGCAAGAAGTGTTGATGATTCTACTACCAAGAAAGAAGGTTTGTTTGTGTTTTCATTAACAAAACCATAACTCAAAATGTTTTATTGTATTGACTAAAACATGCAGTTTTTTAAATGTGCTCCAAGAGGATTCGTTTATATTTGATATCAGGAAAATACTGTTCCTTACTGTCCTTCTGTGTGTGTGTGTGTGTGTATGTGTGTGTTTGTTTTAACGTGCAGGACAGGAGCGCATTGGCAAAGACTCCCACTATGAACAGGAGGGGAAGGTCCAGTTTGTGATCGATGCCGTGTACGCCATGGCCCACGCGCTCCACCACATGAACAAGGACCTCTGTGCCGACTACCCGGGGGTCTGCCCCGAGATGGAGCACGCGGGAGGCAAAAAGCTGCTCAAGTACATACGCAGCGTTAACTTCAACGGTGAGCTGACCGTATTGACCCATGTGACTTTTCAATTTAATTTCACTTAATATATTTTTTTCATTCAGTGCAGATCAAGACTTTTTTTTATTGTTTCGCTAGAGTTTGTGGCAGAAGACCATGTTCATTTAGTATCTATTTGAAAACATCATGTTTTAACCCAGGCAAATAGGCTACTACTGTCCAAAGACAGAAATTGCTTGCTGCTATTTTAGGATACCTTCCAGAAGACTGATTTCCTATGGGAGAAATAGCTGGGTAAAAGCCTAAGCTTGTCTCTGACTAAATATGCCTGTTGAAACCCCAGAAGTTTGTTAGCATATCACATCATTTTTCCTCTTTGTTTATATTGTTTCCTGTACTTGGCAAAAACTGACTGGATGAAATTCTGGTACCCAGAACGCAGCTGAGCTGCATGCTGATGAGAGGGGAGAGGACACCTGAAGGGCCAGGTCCACTTGCAGAGCCAGAACTGTGTGATTTAGAGAGAGTAGTTACTCCAGCCTTCGTTCCTCTAGTAAGACTTCAGAGGAGACGAAACGTAGTGAGAATGTGGATGGGAGAATTTTATCTCTTTGTCTGTTTATCATTTATCCGCCTGCGCTTCCCAGGTGTGGCGGTGATGGTTGCAAGAGCAGCCCTCTGCTTCATACAGTACAACGGGCTTTCGTGTATTTTTTCTCTTCATTGCAGTATATGAATATCAGCAAAATTTCCTTCCCCCATATGTTTTACTCTAATTTTATTAGTTTCATTAACAAACATTCACCTGCAACCAGCCCAGAGGCACCAGAGCAGATCGTGTACAGCAGCCAACATTACAGCAACCTAATGTTATTTCCCCTTCATAAACCTTGCTAATGTACTTACCAGGAGGTCTTACTGCTCTGCCCTAGCTCCGTATAAGATAGAGATCTGAGACTTAACCAGGAGCCAAAAGTTAGACCTCCAAATCCATCTTTGCAACAGATTTAGGGAAGTACTGGAAAAATACCCGGTGAAACGTGCGAGGCAGCCAGGGAAGAGGGCTTTGCATAAGCTTCATGTCATCGCTGGGCAGCACAGGGAGGTGTTCCCTGCTGTGATCTACTGATAAACATTTTTTATTAATAAACTTAACAAAACCCACACATAGCCAATAGGACCTGAGAGATTTAAAGGTAGGAACACAGATGGTATTTCATTGTCAGGCTTGGTCATTTGTGCCAAGGATATTTTTCCTTCCTGTATAAATCATCTTATAAACAGCAAGGTGAATATGAGGAGATTTTAATTTCTTTCCTTGAAGTAAGTGGTGTTAACTACATCCAGGAGCAAATTTTGAGATGAATGATCTGAGGAGGTCTGGAGAGTTCTACTTTCCTCATTTTGGAAGGTTAATTATAAAGGACAAAGCTCCTGTAGAAGTAGTACAGCATCCATGTACAGCATTGCACTTGGGCTGGTTTGGTACTGAAAAGCAGCGCATACATGGTCATCTCTAGACAGTTCTTGTGTATAAAGATGCTGAACAGTCATCTAATCATTTTAATAGAGCTGAGAGATAATTTATGAGAAATTGGATGTCCAGCTAACGTTGCCTACTGTCCAGCTCCAACAATTTGTTTGCATCAACTTTGGTTTCCTTATTTGTGTTTCCTTGGCCAAGCTTTTAAAAGATTACTTTTTTTCCCTCCATTTGTGATTGATTTACGTGGCCATATGGTGTTTTTCCTTGCTTGTATACATGGAACTCATGTCCAGCACAGGGACTGAAGTAGTGGTTTGCTTTTTAGAATGGGAAGAAGAATGGTGGCAAAACTGAGATGGCTTTAAACCTATTTAATTTCTCTTGGCTATCTGGGTGTAGGCATTTTCCTCGGGAAAAGAAGCAAGTCCTTTTAATGTTCATTATCCACGGGCAGAGTTCAGCTTTTTCTTGTCATATTCATAGTGCATAACTGCACATGTGTTTGTGTGCCCCGGCTCCGTGTTCAGTTGTGACCCTCCTAGGGTTTGTTCCTCGGGCTATGGAAAGATGCTCTGAAGCCAGTTTCTTCTTGTATTCTATAAAAGTAAATTCCCAGAATTGCTGTGGATTGGTTCAGTCTTCCCAGTGGGGCAAAATAAGCAACCTTCATATAACTCACCAAATGACAAGTCCAGCCTGAAAATGCAGAGGGATGAGGGAATGGAAGAAGTAATGAGAGAGGCGTTGGCTGGTCTGGGTGGTGTGTTCCTCTTGATAAAGCCTGGGAGCTCCTGGGACATGGGAGCTGGTGCCTACACGTCCTCGCCCATCATGTCATGGCAGGAAGGGCAGGGACAGAGGAATGTGCTGCTGGGCTTGTGTCAGCTGTCTTGGTTTTAGCCTTCACCTTAACCTGCCCTCCCCTGAGTTACTGGTGCAGCCATGCAACTCCATCTCATGAAGATGAGGACTTGGAAAGCAATATTCAGTCTATGCTTAAAATCCTCTTCTCCCAGTCCTCTACCTAAATTTGTAGTAAAGACAGAAATTAGAGCAGTGGGAGTGCTTTGCCCAAACTGTGTGCCAGAGAGAAAAAAAATGTAGCCTATTTTCAAGCATCCTGACCCCATGAGCTTGAGATCCTCTTTGCATGTAAAAGGTCTCCTTGTCACTGTGCAGTTGAAATCATCCTGTCTGTACCTGATTTTGGAGTCTTTTCTTCCTTGCAAAGGTAATGACATTCATGCAGAAAGAGCTCAAGCAACGCTTTAATCAAGAGAGACTGGATTTGTACTAGGAGCCTCAGTATGAATTTTGATATCGTCACGCTACCTTGAGAAAAAGGCCCAAAACATGGAAAACTTAAAACATCAAGTGCTCATGCGGTGAGATTCTGAAAATCTCAAAGTGCAGTGGTTGTACTTCTGCCAGTGAAAAGCTAAAGATTTCTTCCTATGAGCCCTTCAGGTCCTCAAACTGCAGTAAATGTGAACTGAATAATAAAGAAACACCTTAGCTAGTTACACCGGTCGAGCACCCTGTCCTTCTCTATTAATTCATTTCTCATCTTGTGGTGATTAAGAGATCGAAATCCTACAAATTCCGTCAGATCGTGTCTTTTTTGCATGCATCCTGCAGGTGAAAGGGTGTCATGTACTCTCTGCGTCTGCATAGTGAGTGAGAAGGCAGCTTACTTGTTGGGAACTGAAGATGAATTAAATTGTCATAGCCTCTGAATGAGCAAGAAGCTTCAGTCTAGAGGCCAATGCTCAGTTTCTGAAGCGCTTGCTGTGGCTAAGCAAAATTCTTGTAAATCTTAATAGAAGGGAAATAAATCCTAAATTATCAAAAAAACAACTAAACAACCATATGGTTTAATGATTAGAAGATCAAGAAGTGAAATAACAAATAGGGCCATTTTTGAAAATACTGTTTCTTCTCTGTAATGACATTTTCACACATTACTTTTTATTATTTTCATAAGCCCACGAAGGAACTTGAATTGCGAGCGGAGGCTGAAATGCTGTAGCAATTTGAAACGTGGCTCATGGGTCCCTACAGACCGATGGTACAAAAAGAGCGCCAAAGAATGCACCAGGGCCCACACAAAGGTTAAAGAAGGCTTGCGCTTACTAAGCAGATCCTTGGCTGGGAGTCCAATTACTCCAACTTCAAAGTCAGGAAACGGGATGCTTCTGCTTGACTTATGACCCAAGATTATCAGTTCTTTGTGTTTCTACAGATACTTGTCTTCCTTCCAAATCCCAGATTTTTCACAGCTCTTTTCTGTATAATTTTAACACATAAATGGCGATGTACCTGAAAATAGCAAGAGGTTCCTTATTATCAAGTATCCATATCCATGCGTCAGGTCGATGTCCCAAGGGACTGTGCCTTTAGGGGCACGCTCTGGAGGTCACCCAGCAGACGATGCTGTGTCGTGCCGTGTTGCTGTGGAGTCCGCAGCCCTCTGGCATCCAAGTGCATCCGCTGAACTTCAGGATTATTTTACATGTCAGTGTTTAAAAGCTGTCTGCATGCAGCTATGCGAAGCAACAATGAGCAGTAACCTACAAAAAGTTTTCTTGCTCCTGCAAAACACAGAAACGGTGCTTCTTGGAGTGACAGTTCCTGATATGTTCTCACTTTAGGACCTCTTAAATCCGTAACAGCACCTCTCCTTCACGTTGGCATTCTGCTTATCAACCCTGTTGTCTTCTGCCTGCCCCTTGGGCAGGGCACGGAGTCCGGCCAGCACCGTCTGCGGACAGGCGGGCAACCTGCTCTGAGTGCCCAGCCGGGGATGGAGAAACTTGGCTTTACCCTGTGCACCGCGGTGGGGTGGCCGTGGCTCAGCCAGGAGGGTTCTGGGTGATGTTCCTGATGGCTCGTGAAGGTGACCACAGACATGCTCTTGTCTGCTTCCCCTCAGCCTACAGAAGACTTTGAGGCAGCAGAGTTTGTCTTCACACTGTTGACGTTGGCATGGCCGTGCCCATGGCATCCGCTCTGTCTGCCTCCTGACGTGCAGACATGGATCATTCTTCGTGTCCGTGCTGTGGTTTTGTTAGGATATGGGGAATCCACAAATGTCTATGTTGCATTTTGGGAGCCTCACTTGAGCTCCTGCCATTTGAATTGTACTTTTTTGTCAGCCCTGACAAAACCAAGTTTAACTAATAATATACAGCCTTTTAAGAGTCATGATTAGCTAAATCCCATTTACCATTTGTGCTGACTTTCCAAAGGAGCCTAGGAATTACAGCCATTTCTTCTTATTCACTTTAAGTGTTTTCACTCTAAGTGTATTCTGGCTACATTAATCTGTAATGACAATTAAATATCTGCCTAGTGCTCGTATGGAACCAGTGAGGGGAGATTTCAGTGGAAGATTTTCTGTACCAGCCTTTGAACTGAATCTGTATCTGATCTCGGAGGACTGTAGGATAGACAGGAAACAATTTACCAGGGCTCGAACGGAAACTATGCTAATTCACTCCTTCAAATCTTTTTCGCTCACTGGAATTCAATGAAGAATGGGAATCATGAAGAAAACCATAATCTTAAAGTTCAATGCTACAACAGGAGAGATTTTTCATTGCTTTAGGGAAAAAAAAGTTACGCAGGAGGTGGAAGCTTTGAATATAGATATGCTGGAGTATTGTCATAATCTTCAATCTTGACACAATATTACTCTACCCTACTGAAACCTATTTTAATATGTCTTGAAATAAATGTCACCCTTGAAGTTTTTACCTAGAGATCTGAGGAAATGCAACGCTGCTATGAATTCTCATCTAAGAAAGGGTCCGCATCTAATGCCACGGTAATTAAAATGCAGATGTTCTGGTGAGAACTCGCCAGAGGACCAGGCATCGTCCGTCCCGTCGCTCAGCTATCGGTCACCTCCAGGATGCAGGCTGGCTCTGCGCAGCACCAGGCACAGAGCAGGGCGCGTGGGGGTATCCGGGCCTTGTTGCTTGCCCTGCACTTCTTTACTTTCTTTATACTGAGGTTAGTTACCTTAGTATATGGCAAATAAAGTCAGTTCAGGATCCTGATCCTGAACTGTTCCTGGCTGAGATACTTTTCAGCCTGTGTCAGTGTCATAGAATCTAATTAAGGGAGTACATGAGGAACAGTCTTCCTATAGCTTAGTCTGTTCTTTTCCATCCCAACTGCATGCTGATTATGGGAATAAGAACATATTGTGGAGGAGGAAGCTATTTCTGGATGCTAGTCAAGATTCACTAGACCTGGGCTGACTTCTGACAGCAGTATCTCTCAGAAGCAGATGGAACATTTTCTGGGGGAAAAAAAATCATTTAGAGGCTCCATTCACAGGAGTGATTTTCACTAAAGAACTCCCTGAGGAAAGAGAGATGGGAGGGAGGCTGGAGGGCAGGAAGAAAAGCCTTCTGATATTTCTTGCTTTGTGCAAAGCTAGAGTGAAGTAAGGCTGATCTAGTTTTGCTTTGCTTTATTTTTAGTCAGCGGGTTGGGGCACTGATAATTAATCACTGGAAGAGGGTTGGGATTATACCACTGTGTCCTGAAGTATCTGTTCTATATGGCTGAGGTGACAGATGACCTTTGCCTGAAATGCGTTGCCAGTCCAAAAGCACTCAACTGTGACTAAATAAAACAGATACTGTAAAGATTGGGCTTTTGTTGGTTGTTTGGTTGGATTTTGTCTTGTTTTCTTCCCCCAGGCAGTGCTGGCACTCCAGTGATGTTCAACAAGAACGGTGATGCACCGGGGCGCTACGACATCTTCCAGTACCACACCACCAACACCAGCACCCCGGGCTACCGCCTCATCGGCCAGTGGACGGATGACCTCCAGCTCAACGTGAGCCTATTTTATTTGCTTGTGCTTTTTTGTGAGGTACAGTCACTAAACGTGGGGTTTTTTTTTCATCATGCAAAAATTAATAGGGATCTTTACTATTTCTTTGCAGCTACATAATGCATTTTTTTTTTAATGTTGTCTTCTTTTACTCTGTCCTGCAACCTTTTCTCTGTACCCTGAGTACCAAAGCTCCTCAGACTAATTGAGGCATTAGGTGATCATGCAAATTTTATTACTTTTGTGTGTCTGAAGTCCCTAGTTGCTAACTTGGAAAATGAAGCAGTAATGCGTTGTGGTTTGGAACCAATGGGCTTTCATTTGCAGATTCTTTTCAGTTTTTCTAGTTATATTCTTCAGTTTTTCTAGTTTTAGGAAAGCCGAAACTAAATGTTTTTTGAGTGACTCACTTTTCCATTGTTACTTTTAAGCACGTAGCAAAGATATCCATATGAATGAGATGGCCTTTTTGTAATGACGCCTAAAGAAAAACAAGCACGTAAGAGCAGGTGATCAAAGACCCCCAAGATACTTTGATGTTTCCCAGATGAAAAAAACATGACTGGTGGCTGAGAAAGCTGGAGACTCTTGTCTCAGCTTCATCCGTACAAGGATGGTCTGTGAGAGGGCTCTGGAGATCTGGGTTCAGGCTCCCTGCTTGACTTTGTGCAAGTTGCTTGAGCCTCAAATGCATGGAGAAATAGGGCTGGCTTAACCTTACAGTTATTTGACTCCTTGTAGGTTGTTATTAAAACCCAAAGACAGTTTTTTGAGTACAGTTTGACCTGCTCTTCAGCAACAGAGCCTGAATAAAATCAAGGTATTCCTGAAGTGAAATGCCAGTTGCTACAAGAGGGTTTTCTTCTCTCGGTCAAAGTTCCCACCTGAGGTTATACCAGCTCTCTCTCCTCGCGTCGTCCATCCTTGGTGTGGTATGGCTCCTTCCCTGCCTCTGCTGCCGCATTTCCTTTGAAAACAACATGCAGGGTGAAAGGACCCTTTCTCTTTCTATTTTTAATGTAGGCATGTCTTTTGTTAAATGAAATAATTAATGTGGATTACCAAGCGTCCAGTCTTTGAGACTGACCACAGTATTTCGCTCTTCTTGAATTTTGACTCATTTTGATTTGCCGTATGCTCTTTCAGTGTTTTTGACTTTTGATGTTCTATTTAAGGAAAACTATATTAACTTGCAATTTACAGTTCTTTTAGCAAAAATATTAATATTTTATTAAGTAAATCCTTCTTTATATAAACTACACATCCTGATTCATTAAATTTAAAGCTAAATTAATGGAGCTTGATTTCTATTCCTGTTGTTGTGTTAAATGTTTCCATAAAAAGCACACTTTCCTCACCCTCATATCCTCACGGCTGCAGGGTCTATCAGTAGTTGAGATTTGCTCAGTAACTTCCCTTCTACTCACTTATGGGTCTTAGTTTCTCACACAGGATTAGTATTGCTGTGATAGTTCCTGTCTGTATTTTCTTACAACAATAAAGAAAATTGCAGAGTTTAGAGAAGTCAAGGATACTCTAAAATAGCCAACCAAAATAATAACTACTATAAAATACATCCCAGGAAAATTGTAGCCACAGGCCACAATTTGTCTTCAGTAATTATTGTGGAGATAACACTTCAGGATATATTTCCCCAATTCTTATTTCTTTAATACCAACACGAGAGTGGAAACAAAAGAAAGGCTGTTTGGTGAGAGCGGTACTTCTAATTTAGAAAATGCTGAAGTAATGCTTTGTTTTCCGAGAGACTTGTCATCTTGGGCAGTCTGGTTTAGTTCTGTGTGTCTGAATTTCCTCAGTTACAAAAGAGAAAAGTGATTCTGCCCTATTATGCAGGCCTTAATGGTAAGGACACTCCAGATCTCAAATGAGGTAGGTAAATAAGTGCCAAAGACCACCATGGGTGAGTAAATATTTTCTTCTTTATCATTGTCCTCGTTCAAAGAAGAAGCAAGAACTTTTTGCCATTTCATTTCCCTGGAAGCAGTGCTGCTGTTCAGTCTGCGGTCAGTCTGGTCTCCAGCCGTACCTGTCACCTTCCCATTCTCACAGTGTTTTGAGTGAGAGGCAGAAGCAGGGGAGCGCAGGGCTGATTAATCTTGATAGCCCTACCGTAGTATTTCACGTAAAATTACAGAATAACTTCTTTTGACATTTCTCTTTCTATTGCATAAGACAGTAGATAGACCAAAGAGATCTTTAAAGACATATTTGGAAGTCATCGTAGATGTCTGCAACTGTCTGTGTGCTTTCTTCAGTCCTGAGTGCTTCTCCACATCTTGGTATCACCTTTGCTTTGTTACGTCTGGCAGAAATGTTCGGTAAAGGCCGATGTCCGCTCCCTCCGCGCGCCGCAGCCAGGCTCTGCTCTCCCTTTCGCAAGTTTGGGTGTGCAGTGTCTCCTCTGAGGGCAGTTGACTCACCCTGGATTTATATTTCTGTACTTGAGGTCAGAATTTGGTCGATAACCAAGAATATATTTTATGGCTTTTCACTGCAGCAAACTTAATGTAGTTTTTACGTAAGGACAGTATAATCACCGAATTTTCTTTTGCTTGCTTGATGTCAGGCAGCTTTGCCTGGTACTCAGTGCATGATTTAGTAACAATTTTGGCTGTATTTCACAGATATCTACGCAAGGATAAAATGAGCAGATGTCTAATTTTAAATGGCTTGGCCGGTATTCCATGAAAAACTGTTGCAGTGCTTTGTTCTCCCCGCAGCGAAGCTGTGATTACAAGATGCCCACCCACCTCCCATAAGAGGTCATGGAAGAGCACCTCCTGCCTCGCTCTCTTTTATGAAGATTATGTCAAGCTCTGTCAGCCCCCTTTGCACCCCCCTGCTTGCAGATTTAGTGTGCAATATTTATAGTTCGTGTCCTCCTGCAGTTTGAAATGCTTTGCCCTGAATTTTAGGATCAGAAATGTGGCCAGCTGCAGCCCCACTGAAATCCAGTATCATGACCCCCGTGGCCTGTTGCATAGCAAAGATACAGCTAACGCAATTAGGCGATAAAACTGTTGAGCGCAGTAAAGTTAGCGTCTGAAACCAGGATTGTGGTTTGCTGTGGTGGTGCTGAGGGTACACTCGTGTCTTACAAGGCAGTTGCATCATTATGAGGAGAACTATGTTGACTGTATTTAGCTTTAATGATGTGTTTCAAAAGCAAAAAGTGCTGGTCGTGAAAAGGAGAAAATCTACCTTGGGGAAAAGGTGGTGTGTGATGTACCAGCTGGTTTTTGGTTGTTTTGCCTTTCAAATGGGTAATTTTTTATTTTTTATTTTTTTTTTTGACTTTAGCAATAAGTAGATCTCTAATGCTTGTGCTGGTGGGTTAAGCATGAAGGCAGAGTGGCCAGGAGACACAGGTTCTGCTTTCATGCCTTATGTTTCACTTTGCATTTTAGAAAGGTAATTAACTCTCCGTGCTCTGTTTTACCCCATATACCCCATAGATCCGGTAACAATAGATGTCGTCTTGACATGTGTGCCTTCTTGTGTTGGTCTCTAAAGCACTCTGAGGTTGCTCGACAGGAGGCACTAGAGGAACGCAAGGAACTGGCTGACCAGCTCTGATACATGGCTGCCTTCTACGAATGCAACTTCCAATGCTTTGAAGTTCCTGAAAAAAACAGAAAGGCATCTCTCCTGGAGGAGCTGATGCGCCTGAAGGAGAAAGAAATGGATCACTCCTAGAGGAACTGCAGGTTCTCAGGGGAAATTTGGTGATATTGCTTCTCTTTCTCTATATAGAGTTAACTCGGCAGGTCCCAGGTTTATTATGTGTTCTCATCCAAACCTCCGCAAGCATGCCTGAACTGTCAAAATCCCCAAATAAAGAAAACAATCCCTGTGAAATTGTTGAATCTTATTTTTCCAGGGATTTGTCTTCTGCATACCCTATCACAGCAGGGTTCTCCATCGTGTTCCCCATGGCTCCTTCCCGTAGTTGTCTCCACAACCTCCCTGCAGTCCCTGAACTGCCTCCCACGCCTCGATAGCATTTGCTGGGCAAGCGACAGCCTGTACTGTGGCTGCCCTTGAACTACAGGTATGCCAACTGGTTGGCTGGCTGGCCAAACCAAAAGGGTGAGCAAGATGCTCGGTGTTGGTGGATCTTTCTTCTAACTATCCACTGAGTTTTACCAGTCCTGCAGACACATCCTTCAGCAATCTTTGCTTGTAGAAAACGTGCTTCAAATTGGCCAGCAAGTTCAAAAGTTGTTAGGTAGGAAGTTGGTACAGACAGATGGATGAGCAGACAGAAAGTGCATATGTTCCACTTCCTTCAAATTTTCTTCTAAAACGATAGCAAAACTTAGAAATTTCCAACAGTTATGCAGAAGGAAAAGTAAAGTAAAGCTAGACTTGCTGTTAATAATTTTTATTTAAAAAGTGATTTATGCAAAAGTGTTGCCCAGTAAGTAAACTGCTACTGGATTTGGACAAGTAGGCATACCACTCCAGTCTCTTGCATCGCTGAAGTGAGTGGCAGAATTGCATTTGAGCGAAAAGCCAGGGTTTTGGCCTTTTCTTCATCTCTACCCTGTTTTCCTATTTCATCCTGACAAGCTTTTGAGGGTCATTAAAAGGCTGTGCTCGTTTAAAGCTTTCAGTTTGGGTGGCTTAGTCCTGGTTTGGATGTGTCGGCGGTGCGGAGGCTGAGGCGTGAGCAGGCTGGAGAGACCTGTGCGGGCTCCTGCATACAGACACCAGCTGCTTTCCGTCATCGAGCCACAGATGAGTTGTTGGGGTATTGAGATCCCATGTGATGCACTTGAGGTCTTGACCAGGGAGGAAGCTTTCCATGGGGGAAGTGCTCTCACCTCCGTGGTGTGGTGGAGCACCCAGCTGAGACGGGGTGTTCATCTCGTACCATCCCTCTGCAGCTTGCAAAGTGGTGGCGGACATGAACGCCCTGTTTCACCTTCAGCTTCGTGTTGGTGAGTAGTGAAATGGTTACAGGAGACCTATTCATTTGCCATTAAAGAGGGATATCTTCCTGGAACAAGTTAATGTTTGGGGTTTTTTTTTCCCCAGTTTGATTGTCTAATTAATGCTGTACTTCTGGCCTATTAGTGTCTGCATAGGGTGCATCATGTTGTTTTAATTGCATCAGCATCTCCAGCTTGTCAAATGCGCTCTTCCAGCTCGGTGTTATGGCTCATAAAGGTGCCACTGGGCACTCGGGTGCTGATCAGACGCTGCAGCACACGTTCAGGATGGCTGAAGAAGGTCTGTCCTCCACTGATGAAGAGCAGCAGTGGAGAACACGGTGCCCTGCCCACTATTACACTGTAGAGAACTCGAGTAGCTCTCACTCAAAACGTGATCCACTTCCAAAGCATCAGACAGGGTTAACTGTAAGCTCCAGATAAAATTAAAACATTTCTCTGAGTAATTTGTTTGCAAACAGAAACAAATACATATTAAAGATGCCTAAACATACTGTGTGGAGAGATAAACAAAAAAATCTGTATTGTTTTATAGATGTGCCCTTGAATTGTAAATTGTTTAGTGGCACGAAGCAGTGTACAGCGTGAAACATGACTGCCGGTTAAATGGAGTCTTTTGCATGCGGCGTTGGGAAGGCTGGCGGCGTAGCAATCCCTTACGCTTTTATTAATTTCCTCCAGCCATAAGTGATATATTGCCGCAATCTTTCTAAGCAAGTGCTTAGAAGATTAATAGTATTGATAATTATCAATAAGGTTCCATAAACACGTACGTTACATAGACCTAACTCCCCTTATAAATCCTGGCTCGTGTTATACGGTGTGAAGGAAATCGCTGCATACTTATTAATAACTCCCTCCTCCTTGGGGAAATAGCTATATTATGTTGTTTTCTTCACTGTGGGTTCGGGCCAGTATTTTAGAGGAGCATGAAAAATGGAAAAAAGTCTTGCTTCAAAATAGAAATGTATTAAGTACCTTTGTAATCATCTGGGCGGCTTATACAGATCCTGCACACTTCAACACCTATTGAACCTGTTTGGGCTCAGACTAATCTATTTAATTGCATAAAGGTCTGTGCTATAGAATTTGGAAATAAATATTATGAATAACAAGCTAATGAAAAGAGTGATTAAGGTTAGAACCTTCTGGCAAGAGGCCTATATGTACCTGACTTTTTTGGTAAAATATTCAGAATGGCAATTAGATCCAAGCAACTATTCAGTGAAGTCTGATGCTCAGGAATACTCTGCCAACAGATGCTATTTCTCTAAAATAATGTGTTGAAATTTATTTATTTCTTCATTGGTTTTTGGTTTTGTTGTTGGGTTTTGTTTTGTTTTGTTTCTTTTTCTTGGCTGTAGAGCATGTTCAGAGCAGATGCATTTTTTTCAGAATATTTTGCAAAAAGAGAAATCTTTCTAGAGCGTATGCAAATTGCAGTTTATTGAAGGCCTGGGATTTCCCCAGTTTCTGGTGGAAGGAGAGGAGAAGGGCGCCTATTTGGCCAGTTAGAAGTTTTTGCTTTAAATAGCAAGAGATGAGAGAATTTCACCACAATGACCATAGGGTTGTTTTGAGGGGTTTTAGATGCTTTTGAAGGAATGTATTTTGAAGCATTTATCAGAGATTTAGAAACAGAAATTTGGCATCTCCCAACCTAGAAAATTTCAGCTTAAACAATTTCACCTTAGTGAAGCTGTGTGTAACTGAAAACACAATTATTGACAGCATGATGAGATCTCGCTCCTATATACGTGTAATGTATAATCGCAAACCCCCAATTTGCAAATATATATTTTAAAATGTGTGTGTTGACATGCCTTTATATGTGTATATATGGATACACGCACAGACCTTGGCAATATATAATCCTTAAGATTTCTGTTGGTTTGCAACATCTGAGTAAGCTTAAAATCATGGTTCAAAGATTACATCAAGATAGATAAAAAATGGTATCAATTTCCTTTCTCATTTCAGTTATTGTGACATAAATTGGCCCTTGTAGTGTCATTTCCTATTCCTGTTTCAGACTGTAATGAGTAGCTGGTACAAAGATGATACATCTATATTACAACCTGGAGCCTGAAGTCTTGTGAGCTGGTGGGTTGACAGGAGGTATGCATTATTCAGCTGTTAGACAGTCTCATTAAACAAATTCAGCAAATGAGGTCAGGGTGTTATTTAAAATTAAGATTTTTAAGTATTAAGCTTGATTAGTGTGTTTTGCTTCCCCATGTCAGCGCAGAACCTTGAGCTTTCAGCTGATGCGGCCACTTGTTGAAAATCACCACCGTTTACATTTTTAATGAAATTGGCTAAACTCTCAGATTTAATTAGCTATACATTACAGCATATCGGCATACATGGAGATGTAGTTGTATCCAGAAGTAACTGGGTTTCTGATAGCTGAAAAAATATGAATTATTTTAGCCACTGTTGCCTCATTGATATTTCTGGAAAGTAACTGAATCCAGGCTATTTCTTTCCCAGGGAAATACTGCTCAGCCTGTGCTGCTCCTGGTGAACTGCAACGGCTGCTCCCTCTGGTTCTCAACAGGGGCTGCGTCCATAAACGCTGCTAAATGCAAAGTCTTTCCAGAAAGGTCTACAGCCTGTTGGCAAACCTCTTGGCCATAGCTGGGCGTTTCTGAGCTCAGTCTCCATTATGCCATCAGCCAAATTGTATGAAGTCCAGTTAGAAATTTAAAGGTGAATTACTACATCAGTGTGTTACTAAAATACATCCCAACTACATGTTTTGGCCAGCGAGTTACCATGCCCAATATGTCAATAGCTATAATGTATACTATAATAATAGACGTTGTTTATTTTGTTCTGTCATTAGATTCTATGATCTTTCATTGCTCATGTCAACCGTGACCGGCATGAACACCTTTAATTATCTGAACTTGCAGAATTAAATTTCAGCCAACTGGAAGGGAATTTTTCAAACCGCTGGCCCGCTGAAGGACCATATGCTAATTCCTGAGTCCTCCAGCGGGTCTCCAAAATGCATGCTAACAGGCAGCCGGACTGAAATCACGTAGGTCCTGCTCACAAGCTGTGATTACAGCCTGACTTGGTAAGTGCTCTTGGAAAAAAAACGATGCGGTTTGTAGGACCACAGATGGTTTTGACGCATTAAGTTTAGAAACGGCTGCTGTAAATAATTTTTATTCCAATAAGGGCACAACCTCAAAATACATGATAGTAACCATGTGAATCAAGCAGCACTTCTTCCGTTCCACAGGAGAGAGCTAAACAAGTCATTGCAAATCACCAACAAATGTAGATAATCCCATTTGTACCTGTGCTTTCTTTGAAAAAAAGTCTCAGGTAGTGCACGCTGTAATCCAGAGAACCTCGGAGTGTGTCTCAAAGTGTCCTTCAATACGCTTCTGCCAAACGTTTACCATGTAATGCCAAATTAAACCAGAAAATCTTGGGAGCAGCATGATGTTGGCTGCATTAAGATCTGCATATGTGCAATAGAAAGCTGAGGGTTTGTACGTTGGCGGATGGTTCGCATGTGTGCTGCGGCAGCTGGTGCCCGGGTGGTGGTCCTGTGCAATCCTCCCGCAGCAAGGTCTTGTACGAACTGAGTCAGAAATCCTGCCAGGGCGGCAGTTTTTGGTATGGGGAAAGTAAGTTAGCAAACTGGAATGTTAGGAGGCTTGGATAAGGTTGGGTGTGAATTAACCTAACTGAACCATCCCGGAGAACAAGCACCTGCAGCCCTCAGTCACCAATGTCTGCCCAATTAGAAAATAATCCACAAAGAGCCAGACTAGTGTGGAGCCACTTGCCGCTCTTGAAGATCATGCAAAATGTATTTTTTTAAAAAAAAGAAAGGTTATTCAGTGACTTGCACTTTCTACATAGATTTTCGCTGTATAAAAAGAGGAAGGCAATAGTTAAATCTTACACCTCACTCTGAAAACTAGCTCAGACTTGGAATTAAAGACGTGAAATGTCATTTCCTCTTTGTTATTGACCCATTTTGCCTAGGCAGTAATGTACACCGCGTGAGCTGTGCTACCTTAGGCAAAGCAAAGTGAATTAAGCTATATCAGCTTTTGGCAACTCTGAGCATCGGTATAATTTTTCTCCAGGTCTGAGAATGTCACAAGGTAAAATGTTTGTAGGGATATAAATGCTACGAGAAACCAGGCTGAGAGAATGTCTAAGGTGTGTTACATATCTGTTCAAAGATAGGAAAAAACCGGAAAGGTAAGGAGCTCATAAAAGCTATAATGGAAAAAAATTATGTAGCGGAAGACTTGGTGACTTCAGAATTTCCTTCATCTTGTGGTGTTCTCTTAAATAGCCAAGAGCCTGTAGGCAGGCAGACTTATGCTCTGAGAATGAGTAATGCTAGAAATAGGTGGTCAAAAAATAAATCACTATGTTTTTAACATTGGTGATGTTTCTGCTCTTACACATTGCTTCTGAAATCCTTTTTTTGCAAATCTAATGTATTTTTGTCAGCAAATATATTCAAGAACAAATACTTTGCTGGGATATTTTATGGATAATTAACAGGTTTAGTTGCTTTTGGCAGGAGAAATAATGTCAGTTTGTGTGTTATTGAGGGTGTAATAGTTTTTTTTTTTTTCCACACCTGAAAACAGAAAGATGCTTTTCAATGACAGATGTGTTCTGTTGTGTTTGGAGAAGTTCACCCAGCTATGTAGAGAAAACCACTACGCTACGTACGAGCAACAAAGCTGCTGTTCTGCTCACCGAGCGGCTACCCTTCCACCGCCCTGGGAGCAGAAGGCAGGGTGCAGCGACTCGTCCGACAGCACGTGGACGCGCGGCATTTTGCAAATACCTGTCAGGTGATGCAGTAGAAAACTCGGGTTTCTAGTTAGATCCACTGTGGTTTTGCCAACCTTTCCATCCTTCTCCCACCTTGTGTCAGCCCGGCGGGACCCCCGTAACTCCTGCTGTAAAGCTGCCGCCTGGCCGGGCTCTGCCCGTGCCCCACGGCTGGTTTCGTCGCCCTGGGAGGCGCAGGTGAAGGAGGGCTGCTGTCTGCTGTGGGTAATCTCAGTGGCACGGAGATGCTGGAACAGCTTTTACATCTGCATCTCATCCTTGCCCTGGCAAAGGAAAGTTGACGGAAGGTATTATCTCTGTTTAAGTCTTTGAACCGCAGGCTGAAGGTACGCAGACGCGTGATTAGCATGGTCGGCAACGGCAAGCCAAGGCTCTGCCTGCAAAAGAGGGAGAAGTACTGGCAAAATAGTGATTGAATTTCTGCTTCTGGATCAAATGCATTTACATTTTGTCTTTTCCGTTGCAAAATAAGTGTAACCTTTTGTCCTGGAGGTAGCAGCCGGCAGTGCGGAGGTTGATGTCCAGCGAGCTCAGAGGGCAGCCCCCGAGACGCTTGTCACGTGTCTTTCTTGGACGTCTCCTTTCTTACTTTATGTTTCCTCTTGCAGTTGGTCTGGTGCGGTAGAAGGGGTTTTTTTGGTATCCCCATGTCTGTGAGTCGGCAGTGCCTGGCGTTCCCTCCCGGAGGTGGGGATGTAGTTGGGGGCAGGTGGGGACCCGCGGGGACAGAGCCCGGGCTCCGCACGGCGAGGTGGCGCAGCGCTGGCCGTCCGGCTCCAAGAGTGACATCTGCCAGGCAGGCGCAAATCAAGGCTGCGTCCTGAGGCAAACAGCAAAAAAAGTTTTATTATTCTGCTTGTATGCAGAGGACGAATGAAATCCACAGCGGTTGCTGTTGAGATGTTCATGTTTCGAGAGCTGAGCCGTGCTTTCCACGTGCAAATCCTGGAAGTCAGAGGAGCGAGCGGGATTACAGGCTTTCAGACTTCACCTGCCTGAGGTTTTAGTTCGGCAGATCCTCAGCAGATGTGGGCTGGCATCCTCCAGTCACACCAGTGGTCCTGTCACTATTAGCAGTAGGCAAAGGCTTGCTCATTTGTCTCCATTTTTATTTATCAAATTTGCTTGCAAAATGTTTTAATGTATTTTATTAACCATCATGGGAACTATTGGCTTAAAGCTATTTTTGCAGGTCCAAACCATAATCCAGCTGTGTTTTTGCAAAATGACATTTTGCTGCCATACAGATGCAAGTGCCAAGGATCGTAGAGTAGAAATGATGATGACTGCATAATATTGCGCCTGTCTGCTTTAGAGGGGAGAAAGAAATCCCATAAAAGGGTATTTTAAAAGCTCTGCACACATCAGGACCATGTGAACACTCCTTAGAGTTTCCAACATTTAAGCAAAGCACAAAGGTTCCTGACAGAGAACATGTATTGAGTGGGTCAAAAATAATGACTTTTTAAACGTCCCTGAATACTGATTTCCGTAGAAAATTGACACAGTTTGCGGCAAGACTATAATATTGGATATATAGCATGGATTTTAATGTGTCTCAAGCTAATCGTTCACACAATAGGCAATAATAGCCCCAAATAAACAGCTGCAAAGGGTCTTTAGCCTGCTCTTAAAACTTTAGGGGAAGCCTTTATTTGCTTTATTTTCCTTTTTTTTTGTTTCTTCTTCCACTAATCTGAAAATGTACATTTTACATGAAAATGCTGTGTTAAATGATTCCCGTGAAACAACCTTGTTTACTTGTTAATTGCACTTCTTAGTGGCATGGAGGATATGTATTTGACCATTAAAAGTAGCATCCGAGTGTCTACCTCCCAATGGCAACTATAATTTGCTATTTTATTCCATTCTTGCAATGCCTGTCCTTAGGACTGGCTGGTGCAGGGTAGTACGGACTTAAAACTCCCTTTGCGGAAGCAGATCTTGGGTCCCTTTTCCTCTCAAAAATACAACTGGAAAAGGCGCTACAGGCTTTTCTCCTCAATCGCCGTCACGCAAGGTGTGAGTTCATTATAGAATCACAGAATGGCCAGGAGTAGCAGGGACCTCTGGAGATCATCTAGTCCAACGTCCATCAGCCAACCCTAATTTTCCGTGTACCATCTACAGTTCTTTTAGGGACCGATTGACTGAGTATAACCTGAGCAAGATAATTTAATAGCATTAATAATGCTGCAGCAATCCAATTAGGGCCTAAATGAGTTAGGTACTGAGTTTCACTCAGAATTTTGTATTTCTTTCATCTTGCTTCCTCGGCCTGTGTGTCATTATGCCATGCACGCTAGACATGATGAGAAAATTACTATACCATTGATGCTGATTCTTTAAAAAGGGAAAACTGGGACCAAATAATTTGACTAGCAAATACTGGTCTTTGAATCAGCTTGGGAATTAGTAGGATAAATAAACTAAAGCATTTTGAGTTGGCAGGCACTTCAAGATAAATGCTATCCAAATTACACACATGCCATTTGGTACATCTCTAGTTATTACCCTTTCCGTTTTGAAAGTAATATATCAGATTTGGCAGATGTATTCCTTTTTCACAGTCATAAATAACAGAAAAAAAGAAATTAGTAGCTCATAAGCAGAGATAAACAAACATAAAGGGCTAATCCTTTACTCAAAACTTGGGTAAGGTCAACTCATGGCTATACCATGAAAAATAACTCGGAAAAGGAGTTTTCAGGAGAAAAATCAGAATTCCTGGATTTGCTTCTAGATGTGCCATTGTCATTTAGGCTTGTGATTTAGGACTTAAACTTGCTAATTGCTGAGCATTACGAACATGTTAGAAACAGGCATTTGAACATTTGATTTCGACTGCTTAAATGGTAAGCCGTTGCTTTGCCCTAATGCTGAGCTATGTTTTACGTACTTTGGTGCTTTGGATTGCAGGTTTCTTGTCACCCTGCACAACGAAACCCTTCAGTCGCGGTGCTGTAGGACGGACACTGAGCAAGCGCAGAACTACAGATAGGTGGGAAGCTCTGGTAGAGCCAGTGGGTACATGCTAAAAACTGTGCGCTGGTGGCTTTGGCCTCTCATCTCACTGTGCCACGGCTTTATTATACCTGATAGCGTCCTTCCTCCTATTTATCATCTACTTCTGCATTCGTCTGCCACTCTGAGATCTCCGGCTGGAAAAGAGTGTGGGAGTCAGCTGGACCATTTTAACCTTCTCTGTTAGGAGTCATACGAAAGCCAGCCTTATCTAACGATTTACTGTATACCTCGTGACATTTAATTTCTTATTTATATTCTAGCTGCGACATGGGTATATTTGAAATAAGATATATGCAAACACATCCAACCATCCTAAAAAGCAGGAGAAACTAAAGGTCTGAAATACCTTTGATCGACGGGAACTTTGTTAAGGCTCCTTCCACCAGAATAGTAAAATATTGAACAGTTTTTTCTTATGTAAGTATGTAACTGGGCCACCTCACTTTGAAATGAAACCTTTCATCTTTTCCCTTTTTGTTTTGCATTGCGGTGTATATGACTCCTGTTGCGATCAGACCACTCCTGTTGAGATCCCGGTGTTTGATGTGCGGGACGGTTGGGGACACAACGCAGTCTGGTGCTTCATCTCTCCCATCAGAGATGCTGAGTGCTGGGCGGACCCAGAGGCGGGTGAAGTGGCAGTGCCATGGTCATTTGGGCACGGTGACCTGTTGTTGGTGTGAAGGAGCATGTTCCTCACTGCAGACTGTCCTCGTTCATCAGTGGTGCCAGGCTTCGTTTTCAGCTGTGTTTCACTGAAGATCATGACGCTAAAGAACAAGCCAGCTTATGCCAAAAAGCATTAAATGCTTGAGAGGGGCGTCCAGACTAGTATTTCCATAGGTCTGCTTTCATTGTCCCAGTTAGTAGCCAGACAAGCTGTAAATTGCTCCTTTAATTAAGCAGAATTTTATCTCCGTATATACGACAAGAGAAACATCAGGAGTTGGCAAAAGCTCACGAGCCGTGAGATGAGTGGACGGGTTTTCAGGCTGAAATCGTGGCTGATGAGTTCTGCCAGTGACACCTTCTCTGAGCTTTGCCAAGTGGCCCAACCATCCTGCTCCTGGTCCCGGCTGCTAAAAACATGCAGCTTTTCAAAAGGGCTTGATATTGCTTAATGGAGTGCCTTACATAAATTCCTATGAATATTTGTAGGCATGTCTGCTCTAAACACCTCTGAGTTGAAATCCTAATTCCTGCTCGGAGTTCGTGCAGTCACTAGCCCGGAAGAAATCTACCTGCTTCTCTTCAGGAATATAGCCCGTGGCAAGACTTCGCTATTTTGACCCACATCCTACAATTAGTTTTTCTAAGAAACCTGTAGCTGGCAGATCGATCATTTTAAAGAAGTAAAATGAGCTCTTGAGCGCAGTGGGCATCGCTTGCATCTCCTTCGTACTGGAAATGCTGTATGATGCGAGCTCTCTAACGAGGCTAATCTGTGGGAAGTTTGATGCAGCTCTGTAACAAGGCTAATGATAACGATGCTCAAACCAGTTCGGTGAATTACTGAGCTTTGTTCAGCCACTGGGACTGGATTCATGGCCAGAAACGTGACAATCCCCGAGTGTCCCTTTGCAGAAGTTTGAATAAGTCTCAGCGTTTTGTGGTGTGTTGCTCTTTTCTAACAGAACGGATTGAGGTTTCTTGGAGCGTGGCTTACCGGGAGGAGAGCCCGCTGGGGTGTAAGCTGGGAGACGTGTACCCGCAGCACATTTCTCCTGGTGTCTTTTCTGAAGATGCAGATGCTGAGGGTTGGAGTGACGCTGCATCTGCCGCTGAGGGGCATCCTCTGGATAAAACATCACGTAAGAGAGGAATGGCAGGAGTTTTCTCAGCCTTGACGTTGGAGGTTTTTGTGTCCTCCTGAGTAAAGCACGTACATATCTTGCTCTCTGAGCAACACGGTTAACTTTATTTTGGTTTTGTTCGGGGATTCTCATTTGGCCCATTGGTTAAATGCTATATTTAAACTAATATAAATTTCAAAGGATGAAGGAGGGTGATCCTTTCCTAGAATATTTAGCTCTGTAGATTGAATCAAAGAAAGAGTCGCAGCCTAGCAAGTGTGTTTGTAAAGGTGAACCGAAGCAGTACGTGTAGAAGGAGTTTCTGCACAGCTCTTATTTGGAGTGCTGCATGCCCTTCCTGCCTTACGGCTGCTGCGGCACGCTGCTTATCATCTTGCTTGTATAATCAGCTTTCAGACACTGCTGTGAGTGAAGGCTATTGTATCGCTTATTAGTAAAAAATGTCTGATGCTTTCGCTTCTGTCTGTCACTACCAACCTTAAATTATTGAACTTTCCTCTCTACAGATATCTCTCAGAAGACTATTTTTTGAAACATTTGCAAAAAATGTCAAAAATACTTGCTTCTTTCTGAGGTTCAAGCTAGAAAAAATTACAGTTTTTCTGAGTAAGGCTAAAGTGCTGGTCTGAATCAAGGATGGGCGCAGACCTTGACGGCAAGAAGCTGCCCTTGGTCATGGCCATTAAAATCCATCTCATCAGGCCAAGCTAGAGGACTTTGGAAAAATCACACTTTCCACACACTCAGCAAAGAGTCCCTTTGGCAGGTCTCACGGAGCATCCTAGTGAGTGTGGTCCTGGCTCAGGGGATGCTAGAAATGTGGGAACTGAGCCAGGAAAGAGCTGAAGCCTCCTGGGAGTGGGGTGAGGCACCTGCTAAACAGGATTCGCAGGGCTTCTGACGTTGGCAAACTTAAGCTCTGGCAGATTACTTGTCTGTGGTCCACATGGGATGGACCAGTAGCTGAACTAAGAGGTTATTATTTTTCATAATCCCTGCGCTGCATTAGTTGGATCTTCCCCCCAAAAAAAGTTTTAGGAGTGTCAATGGTTTTTCAGGTAAATTTTCCCTTGTAGCTGTGTCTCTTGAGTAACCTGCTGCTGATTTCAAGGTGATCTATGGTATAATTAAACACTGAAGGAAAGCTCCGACTGAAATCAGTTGGAGTGTCACTTGACTAAGGCATTCTGGGCTGGTCCTACGGAGAGCTGTCATTTTCCCCATATGAAGCTGAAATCTGATGTCTAAATATCCCCTTAATGCCATGCCATAGGTTTTCCTCCCCCCCTGCCCCGATGCCTTTAGAGCACCCTTGAAAAAAAGCACAAAACCAGATAACTTACACTGCACGGGTTTGGTCTGTGCTCGGTTGTAGCAGGAATTGAAGGAAAGCTCTTGGAGACCAAACTTTCCCCTAAAAATTTCTGTTGTTGGTTGAGGGGGAAAAAAAATATTACTGCAGCAGAACGAACAGCAATAGACAATGAGGGCTGGTTTTATTAATTTTCAGATGAATACATGATATTCTGAAATTAAGCCCAGCATGTAAAAATGGCAGCGTTGCTCCCCACGTGGGAGATGTTATTTTCTGCATGTAAAATATTAAGGGCACCGCGAGCTTAGCCTGTTTTGTGAAATAGGGAAGACGACTATCAGACTGGATTCTCTTCTGACCAGTTTGATGGTGCGATGTGCTGGGAGTGAAGCATTGGGCACAAGCCAGGGGCAGCAGCGCGAGCCCCCGAACGCCCTGGCATCAGCGCAGGGCTTGGAGCTCATTACAGGAACTCACGTTCTAAGCCACTTACTTAAGGATGAAAAATTGTCTTAGATTGCCTCTGCTTTCCGAAGGTAGATTTGCTCTAACCTATCAACTTCAGTAGATAAGAATTGTGTATTATAAATGCACATTTGGAAGTACAAGCTCTTTTTTAATTAAAAGAAATTATGCAGGGGAGGCAGGATGAATACTGAAGATGCATGGTCCATCCCCTTCCATTAGCGAGAAGACAACACAAAGCTGTAGCCAGATATAAAAGCATTAAAATAATTAATTTTCAGTTTTATTGTGTGTCAACAGAAATGTATGATAATAAGCATTTTTGCAAAAAATGTAGATTAAGCGTTTTTCTCTACTTTGGTGTTGTGCTAAAAATGTCCTTGGTTTAATGAAGAACAAATAGCCTCTGGATCTCATTAAAGATGTTATTAGAAGCGCTCAGTGTAACTTGCTTCTGGTGTCCTTAAAGCAGGTAAGACTGGTAGAAAATGATGACAAATATTAAATGAAAAAGAAAAAGTAAGATCAGAAAAGGAAAGAGAAAAGTAAATGAGGTTTATATGTAGGTTAAGAACTGCTTATTACGATCACCAAAAAGGAGTCGCAGTGTAGGAACAAATGTAATGTTTTTAGTTGAAGTTTAAATTGTAATTAATTTAATGCGTTAAATAAAATGTGATGCAGATGCTATGCAAATTTTTATACCTGTACCCAAATGCCAACTGTCCTTTACTCCAGGTGGCAAGAACCGGTGCCAGGGGAATTTTTACCCATGATAGGTAACATAGAGTGGAACAGTGGGTGCGGGAAGAGTGGAGCGGGATGGAGCCTCTCCCCGATACGCCTGCAGGTATTAGAGGTGTTAAAATAAAATTGGGAGTGTTCTTGCTAGAGAAAAACACAGATAGACGGCTGACCTCCACTGTTCCAGTGTAAGCCTCCACCAGTGAAACACTGGTGCGCCAGCCCCGAAGGTGCTGGGGATGCCAACCCAGGCCACAGCCCCGGGGCTGGTCCGACAGCATCCCCCGTCTCCCAGTGCCGCCCAGGGTGCCCGGCTCCTTGCCACCGAGCGGCCACGTCCTCCTCCCTGGGAGGAACCCAGCGAGCCAGTCCCGCGTCTTCCGAAAGCTGTCAGGAAAGTGATTTTCTGCACGTGTTCATACAGCACTTTGCACTGTGGGATCGCTGCCCACGCTGGGGCTTCCCAGGAGCTCTCACGTTAATGACAGGAAGAAATTGGAGCTGTGCGGATGCTGGGTGAGACTGGTCCTGGGGGCATTTTGCTCATTAATGGGAATCTGAATCACCAGGTGTGAAGATGAGGGTCTGGCGTTATGGGAATGTTGTCACAATTTCTCGAGAACCTTTCTGAATTGTGCCGACAATGAAAAATTGCAGGTTTTTTGGCCGGAAGACTTTGAGAAGCGGTGAGTTTCCATCACCTTCAATTAGAAAGTTGTGATTTGCTTGTCCTGTGTGTGTTTATGGACGGGACACTGTTCATTCCCGCAGCAGTCGCTGTTACGTTAGGGCAAAACCAGAAAAGGCAGCTGTAGGAGAAACCAGAACAAAAAGTATATAAGGACGTTTAACTTCTGTTTGTAAAGAAGATGGATTGGAGAGATTTAAGATAATTAATACAGCAGAGCAGGAATACTTAGGAGATTTTGCTCTTCCTCTAAAGTAGCTTTCTTTTGAACTGTCCCCAGATACCTAAAAACGCTCGCTGGCACAAATTGTGTCACCTCGGGTGTTGGGAGGGCGGCAGTGCCGGGCCGATGCTCCATCTCACTGATGAAGCGTTCCTGTGCAACGGCACTGAAAGTGGGGGGAAAAATGGCTGTTCCGAGGCAGGGGTGAGCTGCAGAGCTCGGGACCAGATCTCGGATGTTCCGCACCCCTGGGCCAGCAGAGATGCTCTTACGGTGGCTGGGGATCAGGTTCGGACACCGTTATCACTGGGGTTTGGGGCTGCTGGATACCCCGTCCTACTTCTGCCCTGCACAGATTTTTGAAGCCGCTTTGAAGTAGCTGGATTTTGACTTTGATTTAAAAGAAGAAAACAGAAAGAAAATGAAGAAGGAGGAATGAGCTCAGTCTTTACCTCATTTTGGGGTGCTGGGGTGTAACTGGGCTCGCACCCATGCTGAGGGCACCCAAGTGAAGAGGATGACTCCCGAGCCGGGGGGGAAGGCGAGGGCCAGCGGAGCCGGGTCCTGCGAAGGGGCCGGGGTGGGACCGTGGCTTCCTAGAGCTGGTATGCTGCCACTGCGAAAAACAATCCTTCTGTTTAAATAGCAGGGTTTTTAGTTTCTGGTGATCTTGTGCAGCATCCTGAAAATGCGTTAAGTCTGCATCACTCAGGATAAAGTGGTTTGTTCATCACAAGCAAGAAAACCACGAGGATTTTTTGCCTCCATCACCTTGCAGGCTCTGGGCCTGTCTTAAGGCTTTTCTGTCAATCCCCTGCGGGCAGTGAAATTAAAATGTTACAGTATGAGGTGATGCACCTTATTTGCAGTGTCTGGGCAAGTCGTTGGAGGAGCTTCGCATCTTTCTCTGGTAGTTTGGCTTATCGTTGCTGTGATCTGTTTAAGGGATTTTAGTTGATATTTTGCAGAAGACTCTGTTGACTATGTGTTATTGACATATTCTTAGCTTAAAACCATTATCATGTTAAAGCCCTGGATTTAGAAACTAATTACAAGACATTAATAGCTAAGCCCTGAGAGCTAAGTCATGCAAATATTACTATCTGTAAAGTTGAATATACAAAAACTGTTTGAACTGCTGACTTAGTAACTGGAGTCTAAAAGCAATCTGTAAGGTGGCAATAAATCTGAGCACAATCCTCCACAATTGTTTTCTAATGTGTCCGTGAAATTAATGGCACAGTTATGAAAGTCCTATCAGGGAACATGGCTATCTTTTTTGCCGAGTAGGTTAATTATCACTAATGTAATTATTTTTGTACTGATTTTTATTTTAATCAAACATTGCATGAAACAATTTAGTTCAGAACAAATAGCTTATTACGGAAATGTTTGTGGTGATGAGAAAAAAAGCAGCGATGTTTAAATTATACACATATATTGAGTTACTTTATTCATTAAAATGAACAATTATGTTAGGCCTTATGAGATAGACTAAGCATTTCTCGTTAATGTTTGTTCTGTAGTGAACATAATGAGAATTTATAATGGAAATGGATCCCATCCCTCTAGCTCAAGGCAGTTATGAACTGGGTGATATGCAGGAGTTGGGAGAGCTTGGGGAAAAAAAGAGTTCGAGTTAGCCTCTAACCAGGACGGATGCTGCGTTGCCCCGTGGTTGTGGGGAAGGCACTGGATCTGGGAGGGACCTTTTTCTTTTCTTTTCTGGGTTTTTTGTTTAGTTGGGTTTGGGGCTTTTTCCCCCCCTTTGTACTGTGGTGGTAGGTCAAAACATAGCGTCCCGCTGTAACACAGTGGCTCTACTGGGTCCAAGCACCATGGAGTGGAGCCAACTTTGAAGCTCTCAGTTCTTTTGAGTGTTCTGCAATGAACCAGTTGTGAGTTTGGGTTTTCCCATTCATCAGATCAATTCCTCAGTGGATGAACTATACTAGCATCAGTCTGTACATTATACTGTTGAAGTTGTGCCACTTAACGTGATGATAAGTGGACGATGGGTAGATAACGTGATTTTTCAAGACATTAGACATGTGTCTGCAGCACCTAGTGCAGTCTAGGTTTTGCATCCTTCCCAAATCTGGCAGAACTGTAATGGAGGAGTTTATTGTGTCTCTCAGTGCTGACTTGGTCAAGTGCTAAGTTCAAGATGCAGAACTGTTGGATAGATGTGAGTGCAGTGTGTCTGGCTACATCTCTAAGTGGTGTTGCTTTGGGAAAAATAAATTCCCTAATCCTCTGTGTGCTATTTCTATATATGACTGAAATGGAACGTTCTACATAAAAAGCAACATTTGTGTTAATTGCAACAGTACTTTCTTATGACTTATGATATTGTTTACTTACTGCTTTCTAGATTATGGTTAGCGTTTTCAAATAATCACTTTTGATTATGGGATAAGAGTTTATTATATTTGCTTATAGAAATGCAGTATTTGTAAGTATATAACACTCTTCCTCCATGGATCTCAAAGATTTCTGTCGGTCTTTGTTACAAATATAATTGACAGCAACTCCAGCTGTGGGGAACGGGAGGAAAAAAATAGATTAAGTGCCTTGCCCAAGTTGATCAAACTGGCCTGGGGGCAGGGTCAGCAAAAGAGCGTGAACCTCCTGGGTCCTGGATCTGCCATTTCTCTAGTTAATCTTGTCATCTGTCATCTGTGGTAGGTGTGGTTTAGTTATGCCTCTTGCTGGGCAAAGTTGGTTGCACGTTGAAACGACTGTCTTGGAAATCATCATCCTCAAAACTATTTTTACTGCTGTCACATCTCTCCTTTAAATATAGGAGGTAACGTGCAAGAAGTTCAGACGTGCCATGGCAGTCTGCGGCTCTGTTTTCTGTGGTTTGTGTCTCCGAACGCTGCTCGGACGCTCCCACTGCTGGTTTGCCATCAGCGAGAGCTTGGGCAGGACACAGCAGTGAGCTGCGCCGTGGCCGTGTCCCACGGACACGCGAAGAAAGAAGAGACCAAACCAGGTCTGCGGTTCCTGCCCCCAGATGAAATGCTCTGCTCTTTTGTTTTCATGGAAGATCCTCTCACAGTAGTTGTGGACAAGAATTATCCTTGCTGTTTTATCAGAATTTTATGATCCTGATACTCTGAACTCAAAATGTTTAAGGAAACAGTTTCCATTTCATAGTGACTAAAAGTATTGGGAAAAAGTCATTGAATGTAAGCAGGTTTAGATTTAAGTGAATGCAAGAAATGGCTGAATATAACAATTACTTGCCAAAATAGAAGTCTTTCAGATCCAGGTTTTCAAAAGCTGAGTTATTTCAAGGAAACTGCAGTAAAAGATGGAAGGAGGAGGGGGGGGAAAAAGGTGACAGAAAAAAAAGTACATCAGGCACAATCTTTCAATCCTAAAGCAGCCAGATACACAGGTGAATGTTTTATTGCTTTTGTTTGCATTTCTGAAAGGAATTATGAAACAATAATTTATTTCAAAGACACAAAATTTTTCACAAATATTCTTTTCCGAGTGGGGAAAGTGTCTCTAGCTTGACTCAGACTCTCATCTCCCGACGCCGGGCTCTGGTGCCAGGTGGCTTACCTCGCAGGCAGTTTTCATCGTTAATTTTCTCGCCAGAAGCAGCAGAACGCTGCAGATCTTTCTGAGGCCAGTGGTACAGAGTTAGCACGGTGCCGTCCCAGAAGACCAGAAAAAGGACTTTCCATAATTTTGCCTGATCTTCTATTTATCTCTTTACGAACAGTATCTGCGCAGAATAAAGTACCTTTAGGCTGTCCTAACTACCCAGCAATGCTGTGGGATATGTCTGAGAATATGGAAGTTCATCCTTTTGTCGTCATAAGGGAGGTGTGGGGATATGATAACACATTAATAGTTCTGTGGTCCTGTGAGATATTAGCATGCAGAAAATTGGTGAAAATCCTTTCATCACTGGGTCAAAACCCATGCAGTTCGGATGCCTTTCTCGTTTCATATCAGTGCATGCTGTAAAAAGAGTGTCAAGTAACTTCTATATTTAATAGTTGTGATAGAAAATGGAGGCTCCAGACTGGATCGATGTGTCTCGCTTTCTAGCTGTACAAACCCAGGTAAGCTATAGTTACCCTGACTCAGTCTACTTTTTAAAAGGGCAAGATATAATCAGCAATTAAGAAGAGTAAAAGAAGATGCAAACTGTCAGTCAGTTGGTTTCTTAAGGAATCGTCATGAAATTTCGCACCTGTTTTATGGGTCAGAAATCGTGGCCCTGGTTCTCTTTTCTCACCATCTTTTTGGTTTTCTTTCCTACTCATGTCACCTGTCGTGCCCCTGCAGCGAGTAGGTTACACAGGCACACGCACAACCTAGGAACTCAACTCCAGGTTTGTAAAGGGCTTGCTAGCCTTTACTAGTTGGAGCAGTGATGAAATTGGGCATAGAAATGGATTTCCTGGCTCCTTGTGCACACTCTTCCAGTAAGACCAAACTACCATTTACCAGTGCAATTAAATGAGTCTTTGTATTCTCCTTTATCATCAGTATTCCTTCGGCTTCTGTAAGCTAACACACCTTCAGCTCAGTGCAGTATGAAAGAAGAGTTCATGGATTTTTTTTTAATTTTTTTTTTTTCCAGAGTAAATTGTGAATACTGAAGGTTAATGAAGTTTCTCAAGCAGTGGCAGACCTCTAGAATATCTGTTATTGAGGGATTATTTTTGTAACATTCACAGCAGAGACTCTTGGTAGTATGGTATTTGAGCAGTATGTGACCAGATTTTTTTTTAAATATATGAAATTAAGATGATACAGGGTCTATTTTGAATGAAATTAGGAAAATGCAACTTAATCTTTCAGTTTAAAACTTGCAAACCCCAGTCTTCCTGTTTACATTAATAATTAAGGCAGCTGATTCAAGAAACTCATCTTAGAATTTTTTACTTGTAGGGAAAATAGTGGAGCTTGTAAGCATTTAGGTAACCTAAGAAAAAGTAGCTGAAATTTTGTTTTTAATAACACTTATTCACATCTATCCCAGGAGATCAGATATTATATTTGGAAAAGCCATACGTTCACACACAGGGAGAAGCTAGTGGAGCCACTGAAATTTTGCTGGGCAGCTGAGTGGGTAATTGGTGCAGTGAATTGGCACTGGGAATGTCGGCACCTTCCGAGTGGTTCCAGCCTGGTCTATTTCAGGGGGGCTCCAATGCTAAACCTCCCTTGTTCTTGGAAACCAGACAGCGGCTTTAGTCTGGAATATTTTGAAATGATTTGTGATTCTAATTTTCTGCAGTACTTGGGACCCTTTGTACACATACTTTGGAGTTTAGGTTTCTTAAGACTGTGGCACAAGTGAGACTTTCCATTTATTTTAATATAATCATAAATAATTTGCATTCCCAGAAGCACGTATAGTATTTCAAAAGCAGAATGTGACTTTGAAATGAAATATTATCTAATTATTGCATTTTGCATTGAAGACTATTTTCTTTGTCCTTCATATTTCTTACATGGCTCATATTGCAGGTCTTGCTGCCTTCTCGCTGATTCCATGCCCTACATAAGACACATTTTCACCTCATTTAAAATATTAACCTGGTCAGTAGTAGTTCCAAGAAGGGAGAGCTCTTGTTCTGGTCTCGGTAAGAAGTCCCAAGCTCTAGATGCATGAAAAGCAGTTCTGTGAATGTAACTGTTGCCTTCCCTCAAGTCATTGCAGTGTTCTTCCTAATTTTCATGAAACAAGGAAGAGGGTTACTCTCTACTGTTTTATGTCATGTTGTGAGTCATTCCACCAGAATTAACTATTAATAAAAATGAAAAATGAAGGCAGTAAATACAGTCATACATCAGAGTCCCACGTGAAGACACTAGTGTGTGTAGTTCCTGGTGCTTTTCCAGGAGTCTACCAAGTATAAAGCTTATCCATTTGGTTTTTCCCTGTTGTAGGTTCCCCCTTGGTCCTCCCCTCTTCCATTCCCACCCCGGATGTCTGACAGTAACGTCTAAATAACCATTCTCTTTCTATTTCACATGTCTTGTAGATCGATGAAATGCAGTGGGGCAAAGGAGTGCGTGAAGTCCCGTCCTCGGTCTGCAGCCTGCCTTGCAAGCCAGGGGAGAGGAAGAAGATGGTGAAGGGGATGCCATGCTGCTGGCACTGCGAGCTCTGTGACGGCTATCAGTACCAGGCTGATGAGGTGACCTGTCTGCTCTGCTCATACAACGAGCGGCCCAACGAGAACCGAACGGGATGCCGTTCGATACCCATCGTCAAGCTAGAGTGGCACTCGCCCTGGGCTGTGATACCCGTCTTCTTGGCTATGCTGGGAATTATCGCCACCATTTTTGTCATGGCAACGTTCATCAGATATAACGACACTCCCATTGTCCGGGCTTCTGGGAGGGAACTCAGCTACGTCCTGTTAACAGGGATATTTCTGTGCTACATCATCACGTTTCTGATGATCGCCAAACCAAACGTTGCTGTGTGCTCCTTCCGGCGTATCTTCTTGGGCCTGGGGATGTGCATCAGCTATGCAGCCCTGTTAACTAAAACAAACCGCATCTACCGCATATTTGAACAGGGCAAAAAGTCAGTGACAGCACCTAGGCTTATAAGCCCCACGTCGCAGCTGGCGATCACGTCGAGCTTGATATCTGTTCAGCTTCTAGGTGTCTTTATTTGGTTTGCGGTTGACCCACCTAACATCATCATAGATTATGATGAGCAGAAAACTATGAACCCTGATCAAGCCAGAGGAGTTCTCAAATGTGACATTACGGATCTACAAATCATTTGTTCCTTGGGTTATAGCATTCTTCTAATGGTTACGTGTACTGTGTATGCCATCAAGACTCGGGGTGTCCCAGAGAATTTTAATGAAGCTAAACCCATTGGATTCACTATGTACACTACCTGTATAGTATGGCTTGCCTTCATTCCAATATTTTTTGGCACTGCCCAGTCAGCTGAAAAGGTAGGTGAAAATGAATGAACGTGCACCTGATGTATCAGGATTCATTGCAGTTATAAATTATGTACTGATGTTCAGCTTTACATAGATTTTAAAATGAGCTATCCAGTTAGCTCGTTACTGAGACGTGTGCAATATATAGCACTATTTTCCTTCTCCATTTAGCTGGTGGGCTATTCATTTGATAAACTGGCAAATGATCAATAGCAATCATATTAGCCATTAGTTTTATTGTTGCATCTATTTCAATTGTATCTTTTCAGTTGGATAAGTGGGAATTAGCTGTCGTATTGTCCAGAGAGATGCATCCCTTAACTAAATCATTTTGAATACAAGATGTAAGCAAAAAAACTGTCAAAAAAAAAGTCAAGTAGACTCCTGCGCTTCTGGAGGTCAGCACTGAGGGCAGTGCTTAGACTGATGAGTGCTGTGCTTCAGTGATGGCAGCCTCAGGGCACATTTACACCCCAGGGTAAAAAGTCTGTCCTGAGCTGAGACTAGACAGCAACACTCTACCTGGGCTGGTTATTTTTAAACTAGCCCAGGTAGACTTACCCTCATGGCAAGGGTAGAGCCAGAGTCCTGGAGTGAATGCCAAGTTGCTTCTCTTCATTAGTGAGGTCCTCTTAAGCCCATGGGGTTCATCCACCAAAAGCCAGACCAAAACGTTACGCTTACGCAACAAGAAAAAGCATCCAAACGTTAGGATCTAATCCATTAGTTGGATTGCTGTGCAAATTAATTACTGCAAAGCGCCATCAGACTCAATTAAAAGATTCCCGTTGGCTTTGAGAGGCTTCAGGTGGTGCAGAGGACCCTGCAGTGGGTCTGTCCGAGGGCTCACGTGCCCATCGCTCCCATCCCGTGCCCACAGCTGCTCGGGCACTGGCAGCTGTGGAAGGGAGTTGGGCAGCTTAGGGAAATAGGCCTCGACAATCAGAGCAGACGTGCATGTGAAGAAATGCAAAACTTGGTCAACTTTGGGCATTGCTGCTCACAGAAATCGCATTCAAAGTGCTTTTTGTAAATACATCGAATCAGCTCTGCTGGGACCCAACCCAGCGTGTTGCAG
Source organism: Burhinus oedicnemus (assembly GCA_008921705.1). Classification (NCBI taxonomy): domain Eukaryota; kingdom Metazoa; phylum Chordata; class Aves; order Charadriiformes; family Burhinidae; genus Burhinus; species Burhinus oedicnemus. The sequence continues at coordinate 1,341,762 of VFFE01007114.1, read as the reverse complement.
CTGATGCTGTGACGGTTTAGGCACGAACGTTAACAGCCTCTCTTTTATCTCACACAAAGGAACAAGGAGAAAGTCACTCTCTTCTTCCCATTATATTTATTGGTGAGGATAGCGGCCTTGGAGAAAGAAGGCGGTAATAAGGAGCCAGAGGACAATATAATTCATTTTCCAAAACATTTTCGGAAGGTCTACGGGCAAGAAAAAAACCTTTTCAGATTTGCACTAAGTGCACGGATTTTGCACTAAGCATTTAAGAAGGGGGAACCTTAAGCTGCTCTGTGCATTTTGAGTAGAGAGTATTCAAACTGACCCGCTGTTAGAAGGTGCCTGACCGAGCACCGCAGCCTCGGGTGCCTCCCGGGTCTCGGCCCCTTCTGCACGTCCCTGTTGCTGCCCAAGTGGCTCCAGCCAGTGCCCGGTGATAGAGATCGGGTTTTACTTCTCTCTGTTTGGAGGTAGCTGTAATTTCAGAGTCATTTGGCAAATACCTGCGGCTCTAGGGAGAAATGGAAGTATTAGGCTGTCCTGAACTGCTGCCAGACTGTTGTGCCCTCCCCAGCCCCGACCCCATCTACTTCCCCAACGTACTCCAAGCGACCCTAGGCATCGTTGACCTCACCTCAAGTGCTCTTCCATAGATCTTGTGTGGCTTTAGTAGCGTACTCTCAGTTATCCCCACTTCCTGAAGCCAAGCTTCCCTGCGCACGGAGGAGCTTTGGCTTCTTGCTCCCTTTTTTTCCCCCCCTCAATCTTCGGTTAACGTTTGTTCTTCCACACAAGATGCAGGCAGGCTCACCACTGTGGATAAAATTATTGAATCTTTTAAATGAGTGAGCAAATTTCAGATCCCAGCTAACACATCTCATTTTGTGCCAGGGATATAATTTCCAAATTTGCAGTTGTTAAACTTATGGATTATTGGAGTAAAATTGCAGGAAGACAGCGGTGTCGTCCAGGCAGGTCCGTGCTTTGGCTACAAGTCTCTTCCGTAGGAAGGTGCCTGCACCAGAGCTGTGTCCTTTGCAATTCAGCAGGCTGGTTGTACAGAGATCTGCAATTGTTTTGGGCTCAGTTTGCGGGAGGAAGAGGGGATCAACCAGGAGGAAGCAGAGGTTATGGAGATTTTCACGTAGCCTCTCACCGCTGCAATGGGCTTTACAGGCAGCCATTGCAACCCTAAAGGGAATTAATTTCAACTGGAAAGGAGGTCTGCCAAGGCTCACAAATGCTTCAAACATCCTCTGCTCTCCCTGTCAAGGGAGAGATAAGAAACAGCATAAGCGGCTTTAAATGCGGTTGGGCCCGTTTGTAACTTTGGTCTGATGGAGGGAGCGCGGTGCCGCTTTTGTGTTCCCTGCCTGGGAGTGCTCCAGGCCTGCAGGTGACCAAGACAAAGCGCTGTAAATTGTTGTCTGCAAAGATTTAACCAGGTGATAGAAAGACCCAAAGAATTTCAAAGGCTGCTGCCAGCATTGGAATTCATTTGGTAGCAAACGCGTTTGGTTTCCGTGCGGTCACAGAGCTGAATTACCCTGTCCTTCCTTGAAAGCGTAAGATTCTTGTACAAATTCGTGTAGGACAGCAAAAGAGATGACGATTAACGGGGTTTCATACAGAGCACTGAAGAGGGTGCTGGGCAAAGTAAACAGCCCTTGGCAGCGCTGTGCTCCAGCCCAGGGGACATCCCTGCCACCGCAGAGCCAGCCGCGCCGCCTGCTTCTCCTCGTGGGGCATCGGGGACGGGGACTTCGGTGCCTGCTGGCTGTCACAGCCCAAACTTCTCACGTGCTGCAGGGGCTCATCGCCACTCCTTGGACTGACAGCTGCCATGTTTTGTCCAACGCGATGGTACCCGCGCAGCATCCCTGTAGGTGGTCCGTCTGTCCCCCAGGCGTCGGCAGAGGTGGGCCGCCATACGTGTGACCCGTACCCTGGTCTGAGTGCCACCCCTACGGCATTGCTCTCCGGGCTCCTTCCCTCTTCTGCTCTACACAGGGATGGCGCTGCAGTAGCTTTCCTGCTTTCCTTTCTTTTCCATCTCTCTGTTGGTTTTTTTTTTCAGTGGGGGTGAGGGGGTTGTACATTTGTTGTTTTTTTTTTTT
>VFFE01007114.1:1248223-1339585 GCA_008921705.1 Burhinus oedicnemus | reverse complement strand
ACCTGATATGTGGAGTTCTTAAAATACTGGTTTTCTTTTTGTGTATATAAAAGTCAATTTATTGTTAGGAAAAACAATACTTTTCAACACTTCTTATTGCCATTTTTTTTAACCTTTGTCATGTACTGTAGTTGTATTTACGATTACGTATTAAAAGGCGGAGGAGACAGGCGGGTAGAAGGACGCTTGCCAGACCCATGCGGGGCACCCTCAGTCGGTGCCTTCAGCAGCAATATGGGCAGCGTTAGCAGCCTATAGGAGCAGTAGCCTTCCCAGAGGCGCTTCGTCCCTCTCCTTCTCCTTGTTTGAAGGAGAATCTCCTAAGAAGGTAGCTGAGATCAAAAGCACATCCCAAATTTAAAGTAAGTTTTTGGAAAGGATCTCTTTTTTTTTTTTTTTTAAAGAAAAACCAAAATTTGCACAGGAAGGATGCGGGAGGAGACTATGGAAATGTTGGATTTGGGTATATTGGTGGTGGTGGTGTACAGAGATTAATAGCGCAGGAGGAATTGCCTGTGGGTTGTGTTAAATAGCCTTGGTTAGGGTGGGTTTTTTCTCACCACGGTGTTCTCTCTTTCTTCTAACAAAGTTCAACTGTATGAAGGACTATGAGAAAACAAGCTATTTTCTTCTCCTACGGTTATTTAGTATTACTATATATATATATATATATATATGTATTCTGTTGCTTAAATTAAATTTCCTGAGTCCCTAGAATGTAATAGTGAAAAATTAGATCCCTTTAATGGCAAACCTGAACATCAGTGTGCTCTGTGTAGCAGACATGCCAGAATCCACTCGGGTACTTGGCGTGCCCAAAACCCAACGCTGCTTTGCATTACTGTGCAAGCGCGTTTGGCATTTACTCAGACTGACGCATCCCTTATTAGTATGAAGAGATGTATGGCTTCCTGTGAGCGTGCTCTTCGGGTTTTTGAAGGAGGAATGCAATTTGGAAATTTGCCAGAGCTATAACCGTTAGATTAAAAGAAATCATTGTCTCCGCAGGTTTGAAGTCCGTATCTGTACTCTTTAACTATGTACAGATGTAGTTGTGTATGTTGAATATTCCCCTAAGATCTTATTTTCTCAAATTATGTCATTGAACTAATATAGAGGGATATGTCATCATTATATTTTTATGTTTCACAGAGATTTTATTGCCCCGTAGCTGTGATTACTTTTATTTAGTAATTGCTAAGATTAAAATAATACATTTCTGGGTATGTCTACAAGCTAGTAATGACTGTCAACATGCTCCTGAATATATTCTCCAAATGGGTTTTTTTCTTGAAGTATTTTCAGGACTTTTTTCAAGTTAAAAAAGTTATAATCATGACTCTGAGTGGGTGTTGATGGTTTCTCAGCCAGCGTGGTCTTCCTCCTTGGGAGCTTTGTTCATCCTGGAATGAAGAGAAGTGGGGAAAAGTTGACCTTGCAGCCATAGTTTTCCATCAGCTTACTTTTGCATCCAGACTGCACGAACCCTCGCTTGTAGGGCTGTTTTTATTGTAATACAACCACTGTGAAATGTGAAGTCCTTAATCCCTTCTACTTTTCCACCTTCCTTCTTGTTTCTCTATTTTTATAATGCCCATTTTATTCAAACCAATAAGCAGGGCAAGTCACATATATTTGGCAGCAACCTTTTTACTTATTGTGTTGAACGTTACATAAATACTAGAATTTGAAGGCACATGCAAAGTGGAGTCTTATTCAGATTAACTAATGTCACATTAACATGGTAGCACTTCAGTGTATATTCTATTTTTTGGTAAAACTAAATTACCCTTCAATTCTCTGTAACACAAATACCGATTAACCAGGTAGGGGACACGTTTATTTTCTCCCCTGGGAAGGCTTGAGATGACAGTTACTATAGCAACTCTATATAGGTGGATTTTGGAGTTATGAGGATTTTAATGCAACATTTGTTGGAGTTCTATACTGTTGGGTGCTGGAGAAAATCAGGCTTTGAGGCTCACAGGGAATGTGACTTTGAATCTACCATAATCTGGGGCTCATACGAGGACGGTTGTGAATTGTAGCTTTCGTTTAAAGCAGCATTCTAGTAATAGTACCTGCGTAAAACTCATTAACCACAAATATTGATATATCTCATTGATAAGCCTTCAGTTCGCCCATCGCTTCGTTATATTAGGGATCTGCCTATTCAGATGCTGAAGTCCTTAATTTTATCCAGCCTCAAGACTGTATTTCGGAGAAAACTGTGGAATATAATGATTGACATCAGAGCTGTCCTGAGACGAGCCTGAACTGAAAAGCAGCTTCACTTCATTTCAGTGAAGGCCCTCCAGGCTGGAGCTGTAGGATCTGGAGATCCTCCAAGAAAAAGTATAAAGTCTACTTTTGTGGAGTTTTGGGCTATTGTCAGTGAGTACATACTGTTTCATTTTAATTGAGAGAAAATTAAATGTTCTTTGAAATCTAGAAATTAAATATTCGGTGGATTTTTTTCAGTGATAATCCTTATTATAAAAATGATCCTGGTGGCCTGTATTTTTATCAGGCTATATACGAGCACTACTGTAAAAGTACGTAAAAAAAACTTTTGAATACCTTTAAGTGTCTATAGAGTTTCAAATTTAATTTCTGTAGAACTAATCAAAAATCTTAAACATATAACTTCTCAGTAAAGTTCTCAATGACATTTATTTTATTGCCTTCTGCATTAGTTTTTTCTTCCAAGTGGAAAGGGATGCTGTTACTAGTCAAAAAAATAGCACAAAAGGTTTATAACGTGTCGCTGCTGCTAAGGATTTAACCCTCAAAAAAAAAAAAAAAATCAGTATTGACATATACATCCTTGAAGCAGTGAGGGGCACAGGAATTTTGAGTTCTGGAGTCATCGATCTTTTGCCACACGCTTGTTTCTCTGTCTCCGGTGTTTTGGTGGGAGGTTTTGTCCCTGAACAAACAGACGCTGATGGAGCCACCCCTGCTGAAGACGGCTGGCTTATGGCCTGTAGCAGCTGCTTTTCAGAACTCCCACGGGAGAGTACAGCGCAGGAAAAATATCATAGTGCTGACTGGATTGCTTCCCAGCCTTTACTAATCGGGAATTATATGGCCTCGTCAGGAAAACCTGCCCCATCTCCCACGGTTTAGTAGGTTGCTGCAAGAAAAAAGGAAATGAAAAAAGAAAGAAAAAGAAAAAAAAATATAGTAGTGAAGCAAAATTATAAAAAGTGAAGCAAAATTATGGTAGCCTAAACCTGGGCACCGGGGATTTCTGGATTTCCCACACCCTAACGCTTCGGTATCGCAGAGAGAAATGTGGTTATTTGTCACTTTTATTTGACGTGATGGAAATGGCTTAGGGCTCACGAAGAGAAAGCCAAATTAAAGCTCAGACAGAAAAAGTTGTTAGACTAGCTGATGCCAAAAAGGATGGGAGATTGCTACTGCCGGTGCGCTGCTCTCCCCGCTGCGGGCATGGCTGAGGGCGCGCTGCGCGGGCTGGTGATCCAGAGGCTTGTGACATGGTGGTGTCCCCGCTCCCGTGAAGGACGAGCACGACTCTCCTTAGCAGGGGATGGATCAGGTGAAGGCTGTTCAGCTCCGAGGTTCATGAGGAGATGCGTGAGGGAAGACAGACAGACTTACTTCTGGGTGGCGGATGCATTTTTAAGAAAACTCGAAGCTGTTTTACTTTGTGGCTCTGCAGCACGTGCCTGAGGCAACATCTCTAGACAAGACGGGACGTTTTATCATTTCACTGCCTTGTCCCAAGCTTCAAATGTACCTTCCCGCTTGCCATGGAAGAGTTGTGTATGGAAAGCGAAGAGTGTGGTCCTGTCCCTGCACCGCTGCCCATGCCCCGTGTGTCAGCGCCGCAGGAGAAGGTGCCAGTCCCCGCAGAGCCGCCAGCCGCTGGGTGCTCCGGGGGACTGGGCGCTCTCGGGGTCGGGGCTCAGGGGGCGGACGGGGAACACTAATTCCTCATCTGTGCAACCTCCGGAGCGCTTTCCTGCAAAACAGCAGCTTTGCATCGCACCGAGCGCAATCCTCCTGCTGCGGCCGTCAGCTCTGCTTCCATGCTGCTTTCTCCAACCATTAGAGGTGGGTGGGAAAACATCGCGTGCGTGCCGAGAAACCGCCGCCTGCGGTGCAGGAGTCTCCTAGGCAGCGGGCTTAGCGGTGCCGTACGCGGGATTGCTGCAGGCACCGCGCTCGCTGCCGTCCCGGGTGCTCGCATGCCCCAGAGGTGGGAGCGCGGCGAGCTCTCCCCGGGCGGGTGAGACGGTCACTTGTTCTGCGGAGACACGAGCACGAGCGAAGCTGGGTAGCTGGGGGCTTCGCAGAAAGCAGCACACACATGCACAAAAAGGAGCAATCATGGAAAAAATGGAACTTGGCTCTGGGACATCCAAATGCAATCTCATTTACACCGATGGAGTCGCATTTCTATACACCGGATTTGGCACTCGCTATTTCAAGAGCACTTTGAGTCACTTTTGTGAAGTATTGAATATTTCCTGAAGTTTTGCTAAGCTCTGAAGCGAGACTGAGATGGTATATTAATATATGTTGCCATGAAATTTCTTGTAATTGCATTTCTACGCTGGGTAGAAAACAATGAGTGGTGGGAAAATATCTCTGTATATTTAAATGTGTTTTAAAAGCTTTAATTTTCACTTATTTCTGGAACTATATAATGATTCTGGATTTTTATCCACCACTAATTTGTATAATGTTCAGCCAGGCAAGGACTGGAGTGTTTCAGGAATGAATACAATAATAACAGTAATAACAGTTCCTTGCATGCAGAAGAAACCTAAAGTGTTTTACAGATGAATTTAAAAACTACAAGTCAGAAGCATTGTGTCAGCTGCTATGGAGCAATTTTAGCAGCGCTCAGAACATAGTTGAAGGCAGGCGGGTGTGTGTAATTCTGCATAAGTTCCCAGGCTGTGCTCATCGCTGGGGTATGCTGAGTGCCCTCCAGGGTTGCATGGACCATGTTAATAATGGCATCATCAAGTGGGGAAGATCAGGCAGTTCAAACTGGGCAGAAAATAATCAGCCGGGATTTGTCCAGGATGTGGGAGTTGACGCCTCTGCTCTTTAATGACTGGAATCTTTAATGACTGGAGGAATGAAGAAGTTTTGGTGATAAATGTATTCCCCACAGAGCTGCATCGTATTCCCAAATCTGGACTCTTCTGGAAGAGGGATTTCTGCCTGCACTTGATGCTGTCTGGGAGACCTCCCATCCAAGCATCTGACTGTGTTCAGCACCTTCTAAGTTCAGCCAAGCCAGTAAAAGGCTGTAGGACCGCTAAAATCACAGGTCTATGTTGTCTCTATAGTCGAGGCAGGTATTTAAAGCTAGGTAACAGGAAAAAGTGCATGCTTAGGGTGAAATAAGAGATGATTAGAGTAATTAGATCCTCCTCAGAAGACCATAAATTAATGGTGATTATGATTCTTGAAACAACAGAAGCATAAGGTACGTCTAACATTGATCTGTTTTATCACATTTGCTGCATTGTAATGCTCCTTTAATGTTAATATGTACTTTTGTAGTAAAATCTAATTGAAAACACTGAGCCGGCAGAGCCCAAGGCCACAGTCGTGTTCCACATAATTACCTAAGGAGGAGGGTGTACGTTTCCAATGAAGGGATGCCACCAACCATTAGCCAGGTATACGCGGTGCAGTCGTCGTCTTCATGCTTATACAGGAACAGCCTTATGGGAATATACAGGTGAAAGCTAAAAGATAATTAACAATCAATTCATTTTGCAAAATTTTCGATTATTGAAGCAGGTATCTTCATAACGGAGTAATAATACTACATTTAAATTTGTATGTGGCTGTCTCATAACAGAGATGTATTCATTTAAGCAGAAATTACTTTAAGTTAGCAACCCCGCGGTAGTTCTGCAGTCTCCGAGGGACTCTTTGAAGCCTGCGAGCGTGCTGCTTTGATGTCTGATGTAGAAAGTGAGGGATCTCTTCGCTGTGATAATTCTAGCCTTTTCCATTCCCCTCTGTGTTGAGCAGAGAGGAAAAAAAATCTGATTCGGAAGATGGAAAAATAAATGGAACCCAGGAAGGAGCATGCAGTGTAGAGGGGAAAATGCCCCCACCCAAATCTGGACAGAGTCGCCAGTTGTGTGACCAGGGCCGCGGTGCGACAGGGCTGCCACGTTCCCCGCTGTGTCCTGGGGTCTCCCTCTCTGGACCACTTAAGCAGACCAAGGAAATACCCTCCCCTTGAAGAGAAACTGCAGGTCTCTGGGAACGTGTCGCGGCAGGGCATGCTGCTGCAGGTACCGTCTTGGCGGGAGGAAGGGGATGTTCTGGGGCAAAACCGTAACTTAATAATTTTTCATCGGCGTGTGAGGAGAACCGTTCTTCCACGCCGCTGGGGCAGCCCAGAGCAGCCGGACTGCTGCACCCGGTCATTGAAGCGGGGAGTCCAAACCAGCTCCTCCTCCTCCTCCTCCTCAGCCTCCTGTACTCGCATTTTACCCCCTTAACCAAGATCCGCAAGGTATGAGCAATCGCATCGCCTGGGACGGCAGACTTAGGAATATTTTCCATGCCTTTTCACATTGGCTGTTCTGAGCCCCACAGGTGGCAGGGGCACTTGCCCTCAAGTCTCCGGGCACACCGTCCCTGCGCCGCACGAGCGCTCCGCTGACTGCAAAGAGATGCCGAGGGAAAACCTGGAAGAAGGGTGTCTCTTTGCTCTGAGGTTTCTGGCGCGTACTTCACTGCCTCTGGCTAAAAAGCACCATAATTTTTAAAGGGAGAAATGTGTGGGTGTTTAATGCATAGTGTTGACACGTACTTTTTTGGTTCCTAATTTTTTTAGAAAATGTAGAACTGCCGGGAGAGTTTTACATATGAAAAGCAATCTCTGCGCAGGCCCTTGTCAGTGTTACCGAACAGTTTTTATCTGCAGCGTAAACTGACAACACCTCAACGTGAAATAATTGTGGTTCCATTGAGTCCAGAAGAGTAATTACTTTGTTGATGAAACTTTTCTCTTTGCTTGCGTTTTGATATCTCTGCAATGTCAAACCCACTTGAGCTGACAACATAATTTCTCCAGCAGAGCTGTTGCGTCGACCATGCAACTGCTGTTGGGTGGCAGTGGGGGATTTTTTCAAGCTTGCTGTATTTCAGCGCTAGCAACAGTAAAAATTCGGTCTTGCAAAACCCTGTTTTGTGACCAGCGCTTCCGAACGGTGCAAATAGTCACACATGCCTCAAGGTAGCTACATATGTGAATAAGGGGTAACTGCATAATTATAAAATAGCTCTTCAAAGTTAGTTTACCAGGAAGTAATCATTGAATTATCTCATTTGCTCAGAACAAGGAAGGGTAAGTTTATTAGAAACACAGAGTTTCAATTTGTGATAATGTATTTTAATGGTTATGTTGAATTTCCTGTGTATGTGAGGCTTGAGATAAGTACATTACGAAGATGATGTGGCTTCCCAGAGGTATTGATGTATTCCTGCAACCCTCATTCTCTTCTAGCCTGCATTTTTTGGGAGAGTCCTGTTTCAGGGGTTCAGGTGGGATGATTTTGGGCTGTATTGAAAGGTCATTCCCTGTGCTAAACTCTGTAGGATTTCACCACAGCAGGTGGCCAGAGGCTGGTGTGCTCTGCTAGCTCTGTGCGATGTATAGTGCAGTTTGATTTTTGCTGCAGAAAACCTCAGTTCCCATTAATGCTCCTTTGTTTGAACAAGAGTTAATCATCTTTTCAGAAAAATCCTGTAGATCATGGCTAACACTGTAAGCCAAACACTAGGAACTGAAGTAGCATTTTGTGAGAGCAGATCATAACCAGTTTCTGAACCCCATGGGTATTGTAGAAACATAATAATGTTATTTTGAGTAAGAAATAATGGCTGCTGATTCTAAGCTCATCCAGGAACAAAAAGAAAACCGTGAAGAGCTTATTCAATACAATGTAAGTTATGCAGATGTTTCTCAATTTTCTTGCTGAACTTCTATGCTGGTGTCAGGGTTTCGTTTGATCAAACCATTTGAGCAGAAAGAATGGGTCCTTAAGCACTTTTGTCATTGCGCATGAACGGCTTATGAAAGCAGCCTGCGGAAGGGCACAAAATCAAGTACCCTCGTCCGTCTCACATGGAAGGAGCATCCTTTATCGCCCATACTTGGGTTGCACATCCAGAGCGAATTCATTCTTCTGTTCATTTTAGAATAAACAGAGACAAAATGGAAGCAGAAAACAAACCTGCTGGGAGAGAGTCAGTCAAGTGAAGTTTTGCCATTGATTGGGTCGGAGCGGGCTTGCGGGACGGGCGTCACAGAGCAGTGACTTCCACATGCTCTACGGTTCTGTTACCCTGCACCAAACCAATGAGGAAAGACGAGAGAATGCGCAGCTTTGGAGCTAGCAATTCAGCTGCTGTTTTACCCAAGACAGTAAGGCTGAAGTGACTTTTCTACAAAGTCAGTAAAAAATCCAAAGTTGCGGGGACTGGGAAGGAAATCTCTCCCATCACAAAACAAAATCTCTGTTGATCATGGGGATGGTTGCAGTTTGCTCTGAATAAGGTCCTCTAACACAAAAATGTCAGGTCCTCTGTGCATACCAGTGAGCTAAATATAGCTGGATTTGCAGAGGAAGAAAACAGCTATTCTTGAAAGTGCATTTTCAGTCTAGCAAGTCCAATTTAATGCAAAGCAAAAAATAGCTTTCACTATATGTAAGTGATGAACACAAAAATATTGACCTGAAGGATTTATTTGTTGTTTTAAATGGTTTAAGCAGGCATGTAATAATAATAAAAGTAGAAACCATCATACTCAGTCAAAGAAATTGCCTTGTATTTTGTCTTTGAGGCGTAAGCTTAGCAGAAGATAAAAAAAACAATGAATTCTCACAGACTGAAGCAAAAATGTTGTGTCCCAATTGTACCCTGTCAAAAGTGATCTGGGGCATGTTTATATTTCTGCATTTTAAATAATGGCTTTTTAAAAATCTGTGTTCGTATCCATCAAAAACAATTCAGCAAAAAAAAGCCGGCGAGCATCCTTCCTTGCCACGCGGCAGAGCCGGGGGGGCTCCGGCAGACCCAGTTGCGCTGTGCCAGATACGTCTGTCACTCTGTGGGGCGTGGGGGTGTCGGGCACTGGGGAAGGACCAGAGCCACCAGCAGGACGTGTCCTGTGGTCCCCGGTCACCTCGCACCACGGTGGCTGAGCTGCCCTGACACCATTTAACCTGGCTGTGGAGGGACCGAGGAGTCCCTGTTCAACAGCGAGCACAAACGGAGCCCTCTCCGGTGCCTGGTACAGAGATGTCACCGGTTCCCGCTCTGCCCTTACTTCCCAGGCAGCTTTAGAAATCCGTAATGTTGTTTATACGGCGGAGAGCAGCTGAGAACTATTGTCAGAGGATCGATACCTTATGACAAATGAAAAGCCTCTCAAAGAGAAAAAGGTTAGTCTGCGACTGCCAAAACAAAGATGCCTACAAGCATATACAAGAGAAGCTGCTCTGATGCATGGGCGAGGAGACAAATTGGAAGAGAAAAGGGAACCTAGGGGAAGAGATCAGAGAGAGATTATTTTTTTGCTGTTTTTCCCTCTTGTTAAAGAAGGGGTCTCGCTGGGGAACTGCTCTGCTCAACATGCCTGAGCGAAGCTTCGGGAGGTGGGAGGAGCAGCCACAAAGCAGAGCTGGAGCTGGAGATCTCCTCAAGCCTGCATCCATAACACCACCACGGAGGGCTTCTGGGTGCAGGAGCCAGGTCTCACCTTTAGCTGTGGCATAGCCACTCCCACAGTCGTGAGTGATGCCAGGTGAGCGTGATGCCATGTCCAGGTAGGGGACAAGAAAAACAAGGAAGACCTTTTCCGTCTGCAGTTTGGTGGTGCCATGGTTTCAGCTGGGATGGAGTTGGCTTTCTTGCTTACCAGCTGGTGTAGTGCTATGTTTTGGATTTGGGATGAGAAATACTGTTGATAGTGCGCTAATGTTTTTGGTTGTTGCTGAGCACTCAAGGCCTTTTCTGCTCCTCACACTGCCCCACCAGCGACCAGGCTGGGAGGAGACACAGCTGGGAGAGCTGACCCCGACTGACTGAAGGGGGATCCCATGCCGTGTGATGTCATGTTCAGCATATAAAGCTGGGGGAAGAAGGGAGGGACGTTTGGAGTTACGGCATTTGCCTTCCCAAGTAACCATTACGCGTGATGGAGCCCTGCTTTCCTGGAGATGGCTGAACACCTGCCTGCCTGTGGGAAGCAGGGAATGAATGCCTTGCTTGCATCTGAGGCTTTTGCTCTACCTATTAAACTGTCTTTATCTCAACCCACGAGTTTTCTCACTTTTACTCTTCCAATGCTCTCCCTCATCCCAACTGGGGGAGCGAGCATGGTCCTTCCTGTCTGCCAGCTGGGATTAAACCACGGCAGGTGGTTTGACATCCTGTCCATCTTAAACTCTGTCTTTGCTATTGCTAACGTGCCCAACTCTGTATTCTCTCAGCAGCAGAGACTGAAGATCCATGTTTTCTTTCCCAAAGTGAGTAGCGGGGGTGGGAAAGGGGTCGGCAGCAACTGGGAACGTACCCAGCGAGCTGTAGTGGTGCAAAAGACTATTTTTCGAGACAAGCTCCTTTATCTGGCTGACATTTCCCAGCCAAATCTCTGCTGATGGGGTCAGCGGCAGTGGGCAGGAGAGCCTCGTTGACCTCTTTAATTGTCAAGGCTTTATGAAGGGTTTTTCAGGTTTAGCACTGTTCAGCTAATGATGTCAGGCGCTTCACCAAGAGATTATTCAATCCGTGTCGGCATTTGGCCTTTAAATGGCTGAAGTATCTGTGGTGGCAAAACCCAGAGTGGGGGAATGAAGCGAAACTCCTATTTACAAAGAACAGGTTACTCACTCAGCAATAACTGCTTTTCTTACGCTGCTAATTGTCCATTAAATGCCGTCCATTCAGCCATTAACTGCCTCTGCCAGAGTAGGGAAACCTGAGGTTTAACCTTGCCCATGCCCCCGAGTCATATGGTTTCACCGATTAAGTAACATTCACGTTGTGTTTATAACAACTCAAAAATAATGTATGTATTGTAAATTGAGTATCTCAGGCATTCACAAGGTCTTCATTGGACTCAGGGTTAGAGGAGAGACATTTATTTAAAAGAATGCAGAGGGAGTAGGAGGACAAAACATGTGATGAACAATACGTTATCATCTTCCTCTTGTTCCCTGTGATCTACATTTTCAACATCAAAGCAACCTATAATGTTTAATGGAGATAATTAAATATAATTTGAAGACAAAATAGCTCTTTTTAGTAGTGGGAACAGATCCTGCTGACAAACTTAACTCGCAACAGTAATTCACCAGTAAGTTGAAGACTAAAATGCATGTAAAAGCTTAGCACCAGATTATGTTAGGTGATGCTAGCAGAAAGGAATGAAAATCAATTAGTTTAGCCAAGGTGCTTAAAACATGATTACTGCTGAAGAGAAAGTCTTGTGAAAACTGATATTAGGTAGTAGTTAAGATTTGTTCTGGTACCTTAATTGGAGGACCAGGGAAGTTTAAGCAGAAAGATCAAGTGATTTGATTCTCGAGAACTTCAAAATCAATGTAGTTTTAGCGCATTTTATTGACTGGAAGATGGAATCTGTTAATGACTGAAGATAAGAAAGAAAGGTCAGGGCCTCTAAACATCCCTGCTGCTAATTGCTCGGTGTGCCGAGCGCTGCCGGCTGCCCCCGCGCATCGCCCTGGGCTCCAGCCCGGCACCAGGTTCAGCCCAACCTGGGCCTGGGCAAGGACTTGCTTGGGAAAAAACCAGCCACGTCTCCTGGATGGGTGGCCAGGCAGCGGCTGCGGAGCACGGGGGGCTGTTGGGTGCCCAGCACTGTGTCACTTGGCTCAGCAACGTAATGTGCGAGACAGCCTTTATTAAAGTAAACTTCCCCGTGGGAGCAGGACTGGCTTGATTTGATTGCAATCATACACAGAAAAATTCCTCCTTTGGAGGCTTTTTCTCCCCCGAGGCCTAGGGCTTGCGTTCGCTGACAGAAGGTACAGTTTTTCACAAATTCAGACTTGTAGTTACAAGCTTCCTTGTGGCTTCCTCCTGCAGAGACAAGGAACTACTTAAGTACCCGGCATTCGTTTCTTGACACATAATAAGGGGTAGAAGACAGTAAATGGATCTCAGATAAGTATAAAAGCCAGTCTGCCGTGCAACTGCGAAGACAGCAATAAACACGGTTTGGTTTTTTATCCTGTCAAAAATATACGTAATAAGGTATAGATGCAGAATAGGGTCTGTGGGCCACCAACTTTTACCAGGCCATGGATTAGTTAAACGTGTCAGCTGATTTAGCTTAAAACTCAGGTTTTTCTCATCCTGTAATATTCTGGATTGCTTTCTGTATAAGTACCCCAAATGAAACTGCTGATAAGGAACTCTAAATAATTCATAGCGGTTTGTAATGTTATCTCTGAGGTATGACGCATAGGAGTTAATTTCTGAGGTAACTTGGAGCTGGTGTGGAGCAATCGTGAGCTGTTGTACGGTGATACAGGACGCGGTATCACCTCGTTAGACCATACTGGAAAATGGTTTGAGTATTGCTGTAAATTGTAATTGTAGCATCAAACTTGAGACAGAGATTCAGTTTAGTCTTACAATAAAATAAATGCAATGTTTGATAACTACGAGAGGAAGCTCTTTCCTCGGGCTCTGGATTAGCGTTGATATGCACAGATACCTCCTGGCAGTAAGGTGGATTGTGGAATGATTGGAATTTGGCAGGTCCTAAAATGATAGACTTTTTGTAATTAAATCTCATTTAAGTGAGCACCTAAATCATCTTGTATTCTGGGATTACCCATTCCCAATTTAGTGTAACAATAAACGCCCATCTGCACATCACGGGATGGCGTAAGCCACAAGGCAAGCCCACTCCAGTTTATGAATTATGATAGATTGAGCAGTTGCCATGGCAACAGTTTGTTCTAATTGTGATACATTAGTAGCAACAAGAATTGGATGGCTCAAGTCATTTAGTTAATTAAATGCAAACTTGGACAGCTCTGAAGGAATAATAGAGAAAATTAACACCTACTAGTGCACACCTGTAAAACGAGCACAATTTGTCTGAAAAAAAAAAAATCACAAAGCATTTCTGTATTCTTGACGTGTCTTTCCTGGCCTTGTGAGTTTTCCTGTGGGATGCGGTATGATGTATTCAGAAGCGCTCGCCGAGGCAGGGTGTGAGGGATCCGGGAAGCCTGTTGTCGGGATCAGGGCAGCGCTGGACGTTGGCCGGGGAGCGCGACTCGGAATGGCTTTGCCGGGCGAGGGACGGGTTTGTAACGGGAAGGGCTGGCACAAACCTGTCTGAATTCACACCAGTACGCTTGAGCATCGGAGAAAGCCCAGGAAGGAAGACACTGGGGTTTGCTGGCAGAATTTAAGGGTTGCGCCTGAGGGTAAACTGTCGGGGGTTCATCGCTCCTGCAGGCACAGTTGGCTTGAGCTGTTGTCGGCAGCCGTGCGTGGACACAACCTGCGTGGGGCTTTGTCTGCTGCCCACATCCTGGGGCTAAAGTCCTCTTTTTGGCTTGTGGGGGTTTTTTTTTTTGGTGGGAAGATGGTGTTGGGATTTTGATTTTGAGGATGAGAAGGTCTCAATACGTGGCTGCCATCGTTAAAACAATTCACTTTAACCATTCTGCAGTTATGGAGGAATATAGTGCTTTGAGAACCAATATATCACAACAGAATGAGGGCAAAAGAAGTATTTCAGGCTCCCCGTGCAGTTTTCTGCCGCTGGGTGACTCTGGCAGGGTTACAGGGCAGGTTGGGGGCTTGCGTCCTTGGGAACAACAGAAACTTTTCTCCTCATGGACTGTGGAAACAGAGATTATATGAAGAAGCCCATTACGGGTCTTGCAAAGACAACAGCCCGGGCGCAGCTTCTCCGGCTGCTGTCTGGAGCCGTCCCGTCCTGCAGGGTTTTTCTTTGCCTGTAGATGCTTTTGAGAAATTAGGCTCCATCAGAATAGTGAAGTATCCTCAGGTAACTCACAGAAAAGGAAAATTTTAAGCTTTTTTTCTTTAATATAAGGAATTTATATTTTTCTTTATTTTGCCAGGGTTTAAATTCCTACTGATGGCTGGGCAGGTATGAAGGTTTTGCTGCCATGGTTTATCCTCATGTGAATCCAACCGTTCTTTTATGCAGCTCTAGCTCACTCTCTGTTCACTTTTACACTTTAGGACATAAAATAATTTTCATGCTGATAAATAAATCAGAACTCAGTTGAAGTAACTGATTGGCTAGAATTGCAGACTGACCTTTATACTTGAATACAGACCTTAGATCCCCAAACACATTCAAACTGCGTGGTCACATACACTCTGCAGCCCTGCGATAGTGTCGAGAAATAGAAAGGACGCTTCCAGCCATAACAAGTTTGTTTGCAAAAGCAATATGTGAATGCTCTGTTTTAAATAAGAATTACATTATATTTTACAAAGTCTGTGAAAAGCTGGCTTGCTTTATATGTATATTTGTCAGTGCTTTTTAATAACCAGTGTTCTACTCTAAAGGTCGTTAAAGAGAAGTAATATGTGTAGAATTAGCCTTTTTCTTCCCCACTCCTTGGCTGACACCAGCTTGCACTTTGAATTCCCCTGAAGGCCTCCAAGCAGAATTAGATCTTACTTTGTATGCAAATATATGGAACGTATTCTCAATATAGGCCTGGGTCAAACTTCAGCGACATTGAAAGATTCCCATTGACTTTTCTGGGGTTTGTAGCAGGGCCGCAGTGATGAAGGAAACGAGATGACCATAATTAGCATGGGAGCGGGCAGGGCTGTTGGCACAGTTCGGTTCTTTGATGTGTTAGATGGGCAAGGTATTTTTTTCTGGGATTGGTTTGAGGTTTTGCACAGCGGTTGTGCTTGTGAAGAAGCTTCAACAACCTGTGTGAAAGCCTTAGGTGGGGACCTCCTTCCCTGCCAGCCAGATAAAAGGTGAAGTAGGGACAGAATGAGCATGTACGTGGAATAGGTGCTCCCAGAGATGAATACCCTGGCAGAGGTGTTAACTCGGCGAGAAGCCGATAGAATTATGAGGAAATCAAATAAATTCTCTGGAAAACGTTAGCAGACCTGGGGATGCAGATGAAATAACTACCCAGTGGTTGTGTAGCGTGGCAGCGTGTTGCTTCAATCTTACTTGGGTGCAACCTCGTAGAAACCTCTTTGAGAAATCAAAAGAGAGTATCACCAATGTGTATGTTCAGAATTATGTGGTTATTAAAGATATTGCATCCAGCTGCAGAGGAGAGTAAGTCTTGCTCTTCTGGGAGGGCCAGAGGATTTTTTGTTTGGAGGGGGGGACGGTTTGGGGTGGGTTTTTTTGTAAGCCTGGTGTGCTGGTAGATTAAGGAGGTTCAGTTGCTGAAGAGAGTGGATGTGAAGGGAGTCTATTAACCAGACTGTCTCAGAAAAAGAGGAATTGTATTTCAGAGAATGCCTTCCAACTGGGTGAGAGTGACGGGATATAAATAAAACATATGGCTGGACTGGGGGAGACAAAATTGAAGGTGAAAGGACAGAAAAAAAATTTTGAAGCTTGCTCTGTAAAATGAATCTTCTGCATGGAGCCCTGCTTTTCATTAGGAGCACAGCATGGGCTGAAATATCTTCCTTTTTTGTTCCTTGTTAAGACTTGGAATTGACAGCTCAGGAAAACCTAGCCTCCGCAGAGCAGGATCAGCATGGGCACCGTGCACGCACCTTGTCCTTTCTGCTCCGTCTGAACCCCCAGTCACACCTGGAGGAACACCCTCACGGGGAGCTGCTCCGCGGTGCTGGCAGGGATCGGCCCCTCTTATAAAGGTGGTTTGGGGCTTGACTTTTTCCTTTTGCCTTTTTTTATTTTTTCCAGTGTTAGTTTACTACGCTACTGTGTGTTATTATAAATCTATAAAAATGTTTATATTTATTTTGGATTTTAAATTTAATTTTGCAAGACCTGAATACATTAAATGAAAGGGCTGCTTGCCGTCGTAATGTAAGGCTGACTGATTTACTGTGCAATAAAAATAAAGAAAATTGCAAAACCCAAAATGGTTAACAGCATATAGTGGGGAGAAAACCATTAGGGCATTTGCGCCTCTCTTATTTCCAGGCTATGAATAATTTTGGCAATATTTTCCAGCGCTGTCAAGGCAAGGCAGCAGTTCGTATCAGCTGCATTTGCAGACGTTTCATTGCCATGACAACCTCGTGCAGATACATGAGCTGCTGTCGATTGTCAAGCCCGTCATCAGTTGTGACCTGCAGCTTGACAAAGGAGCCTACCTGCATAATACATACCATGTTATCTCATTTGCCCACACAGATAAAAGTATACTAAGTGTACAGAGCCAATCCGTGAACTGAAGGGAGTTTCAGAAGCTCCTGCTGTCTCTGGATTTCTGTCTTGCTTTTCCTTAGGGGACGATTCTTCACGTTTCGAGATGCTCCATACCTTGCCTTTCTCATGCAGCTTCCAAAAGGCTCCATGTAGCTCCATGCAAAGGGTGCAAGAGAAACGTTTGGTCCTTCTGGCATGTGTATCCCAATAAGTTATTGCAGTGAGGTTGGAATATGTTTACCTTGACAGGTCTGGTTTCACCCTAAGCACACAAGATCCATGGGATCTGTGGTCTGCCTGGAGCTCTTTAGTCCTTCTGTGCTTCTGAGTGCCCAACATGCAGCACTGCTGAAGGGCCGTGACTTTCCGAAAACCCTAAGGCTGTTCCTGGAAGTCAGATGGCCTGTGGGGAGCAGAGGTTGAGCTGTATGCCCAAAAAATACAAGGTCGCTAATCACTTTTTTGATGCCGTAAGTTGTGTATTTAAATTGGCTGAAGAGAAGGTCAGTAGAAGTTTTGCTGAAGAAATGTCTACTTCAGTGCTGATAGAAACTTTACTCCCAACTGAGAAGATCTGCTCCTAGATAAATAGAAAGGTCATTCGGTGACTGTTCCACATTTATTTGTGCTCTCCGCATAGAGAAAGAAATGGTGCAGGAGGAAGTTCTAAGGAGGCAAATCAAGTTAGCTAGCTCATCCACTGTAGGGGAGAAATTGGGCACGTTGATGCTCCGATCGCTGTCTTCTCGGACTGCAGGTGGGAGAGACCTGCAGCGCCTGCATCTCTGTTCCCATCACACGTAACCACCAGTTTGTATGTTGTTCCTAAGGGCCGTACCACTGCAGCGATGCTAAAATAGGCGTATTTTATTTCTATACAGGTGTTGCTCTGCTGATATGGCATGTATGTAACCTTAACCCAGGCCAGTGTTGTATAGACATAAACATTTTTGCTTCACCAGAGAAAAATAACATTTAAGAAGAAATGAAAATGAGGTTTGCTTGCTAATTATTATTCTGCAGCTCAGATTTTTAGAATCTGAGAAATTATCATGTGTTATTAGCATGCCTCAGTGGTTATTCCAGGTAATTTCTCGTTTCAGTCATTTTGTGTTCCCCTGTGAATCCGGGCATACGTGAAAGCTGCAGCTCGTGGGCCATGCCGTCGTCACAGAATGATGCCCTGTGTGATGCACTCTTTCAGCAGGACGTCGCGTAGCCCCAGGCAACTGATGCTTTGCACATCGGTATTTCTGTTTGTCCAAAGTCTTTGCACTTGGTACATCATGTGTTACGCAAGCGCCCGTTTGTAGTACAATTTTCTTAAGAGGTTTTCGCTGCATGTTTAAGTGTTCGAGCTACAGTGATGAGCGTTGACAGTGTAGGACAGCCTCCACCGTGGCTATGCTTAGATGCCGTCTCTTCATTTTCTCCAAACTTTGGGTTTTTTTACTCCAGGAAAAGGCATCCCCAGTGTGGGAAAACAGATAAACCTAAACATTACTTCAGTCGTGAGGAATAAATGCCAGCATCTCTTTTGGTCTGAGAGAGATCTCTTCTAAGAACATTTAATTTCTTAGACTGGTGATCAGAGGGGTTTCCCTCAATGCTATCAGCATAAGATTAGGCATCTAAAGTTGTTGTTTTACAAAAGAACATATTTTTTTCTTTTTCTTGAACTATTAATTAGCACCATGCATCCTGAATGACTACAAAGTAAAATTCTAGAAGGTTAGGTGGCTTCTCTGGGTGAAAGTTTCTTTAATAGTGTTTTATTATGCATGAAAATATGATGGCCATAATATGTTTAGTTCCCCATCTACTTGCCCATCTATATGTTTACTTATACACGCCTTAGCTTGCAGTTTATTTGTCTTTTTATAGTCAATACCTTTCACTGGATATTCACTCTTGCCGATTCCTCCATCTAACATAAAAGGAATTGTCTTTGTTTGACTTAAGTTTATTTTCTATTCTAGAATATGTTAATAATTTAAGAAAATTTGTGAGGTAGCTTTGCCTCGTGTTCACTCAGCTGCTATTTGGTGAGGAAAAATTGTGAGTGTGGTAAAGCTGTTTGGTCTCTGCCGTTATGAGCAATATTTGATCCCCCTGAGATTTTGGGGAAGTTCAGGGCCTTGCTGTGGCCATTTCTGCTGCACTGCCTTCCCGCCGGATTACCAGCGTTTCCCTAGCGGCACGCTTTTTCAGGCTTCCATAAATTTTCTTTTGAGAACTGAGGATAGAAGATAATGATTTTACTAATTGCAGGTATTATATTGCCTGACAAGAGTCGGTCCATGATCATACCTTCCCAAATCCCAAAATTCAGGGTGAGGGTTTGAGCATGCCCAGCTCTTGGCATTAGCCCGCGTGTCCTCTTGCCGGAAGCCCTCCCGAGGTGGCCGCTTTCCCTGCGGCTCCGATGTCCTACCCGCCGTGAGAGCTCCCTGCTGCTGGGATGGTCCCCAGCGCTGTGCCGTGGACGCACGTCAGGCTGCAGAGATACTGCCGTGGCAGTCAGAGCATCCTGGCTTTATTTTGCTCAAAATCTCAAACTGAGTATTGCAGGGGGGTTTTTTTCCCCTCCTTTTACATTGAATTATTCAGTAGTTGAAGTGAGTAAAATTAAAGATTTCTAGACTAGTGACGTCTGGAATATAAGAAGGATAGCAAAATCTATTTCATTTGAACTCTAATCTCTGGTCATGTATAAAATGAATAAAATGCAATAAGTGTGGAGAAATATGATTTATAACAGCAGCTGAAGTCTGGCACTGAATACCCTAAAATGCCAAGATTGTATGTCAGTCAATTTAGCAGTGCAGCGGTGAAGGTGAAGAATGAAATGAAGGCTTTCTCCGATGATGTAATCTTTGGAAAAAGTGACAGATGAAGAATTATTTCTAGCTCAAAAAAGCTAAGTGCTCAGCCAGCGAGAGAGGGAAAAGCCATTATTTTAATAATAGAAGTTGGAGATGTACATTACTTCTGTTGCACTTTATGTTTGTCTCTCTTAGTGATGTGTAACTTATTTTATAGCTATTATAACAAACACGAATGTCAAGCAAGAGATATTAGACAGTTCTGAGGACTGATAATGGGATTTCTTGAGCTATTCACCCCTGTCTGTGCTTGAAATACAGCCAAACTCAGCTGTCACTGCAATTTCTTACCACCTGAAGGCCCTTCAGTGACCCACATGAAGTGATTTGGTGGGTCTCAGGCACTCCTCCTGTGGACAGGCGTCCACACTGGATAACAGCACATTAGCTGAGATCCCCGTGGGAAAACTGCATCTGTTTCATCAATTATTCCATCAGCTTATGGACATGTGATTAGTACAGAAGAAAAATACAAGGAGAGGTAGGTGCAGCTGTTTCCCGGCTCTCCATCGCTGGTACCTGTGTTAACAGGTACGGGACTGGCAGGGTTCATCCTCGCTGTCACCTGGAGGTGGGTCGCAGCCTTGCCCACGTCTCTGGCTGCCCACCCACCACCCCCATCACCACCCCACGGACAGCACCACGGGCTGTATGTCCGGAAGCAAAAGCCAAGAGAAGATGAATCCAAAAGGAGACAGCACTTCGTCATACTGCAGTGGTGGAGATGCATGGACCTCCCTTCAAAAGTTGCTGTCCCTGCAAGAAAGTTGTTTTGCTGGCACATCCTTCTGTGCCGAATTTCTTACTTCAAAGAGAAATCCTCGTGAAGTCAGAGGATGCAGTCAGTTCCAGGGAGTCACAAATTTGAACTAACTTTATTCTTTTGTTGACTTAAGCCAGGGCCATCACTGTTCATTTCTTGGCTGAGCAACTCCCAAATGACTGTAAGCAGTTCATGGGCATCTTTATCGTCTCTGTAACTGATACGGAAAGTAAAGACGGCTCTTTTTTTCCAGCGGATGTGGAATCTCCACCGAATATAGTCTGTATAAACCATTTGACTTGCGGGATTGTCTTTGATAGTGCTTCAATTTCTCTTTTAGCTATTTGATGCCCTTTGAAAGCAGCAACATACTTTTCCATCACTGCTCTGTCCAATTATCGGAATAATTTAATTTCCTTCTAGATAAGCTGCTAGAGGTTCTCTCAAAGGCTGGAGAGACAAAATTCATCCTTCTTCTATATCTGCATCATAACCCTCAGAGCAAGTGCTTTAACATTTGGTATTTTGAGTTATCATACAAGTTATGGATATAACCCATAAATATTTATTTTTTCTGATGTATGCAAATTTCTTGCGTAAGGAAGTTCCTATTATAAGGGATCAAGCTGTAAAAAATATTTACCTCAAATAGCTAAAATGTATTCAAAATGCATATATTTACTCCATCTTCACTCTGCATGTTTGCCTGTGAAATGCAAGCTGAAAAACTAGATGTGTCGGGTGCTCTTAGGACATGAAAATTTAAGTTGGCTTTGGCAGTGTGACATTAGAAGGAAGAGTTTTATAGTGCAGGCAGAGGGAATTGGAAATTAGTCCTTTTAGACCTGTTTACTGCTGTACTGTCTGCCTTTGCATTTGGCCTCTGCGGGTGGTAATCTTTCAGAATATGACCCCAATTTTCCCTTTGGTATGCTAAGCCTCCTGCTGCTAGAAACATATTGGAACATAATTCATCACACCCATTACCTGCATAACTCTGGTATATAATGTTGTCACCGCCAAGCTAGTAACCACCAGCAGCAGCGAACGTGACGGCGTTTGTAAGCACGTCCAAGGGTTTATCGGCATTATCACACTCTCGCTCTCTCCCCCAGCGTGATACCTGTGCAATGGTGCCTGTCATGTTTTGCCGTATCGTCAGGAGGGAACGAGATCCCATCTGGCATGTTTGTGACAAGGGGAATTTCACGGCTCTAGGCACGTTCTTCTCCCAAACCTCTGTACTTCGTGACGTGACTTAGAGCAACTTTTCAGAACATTACAGGCTGTCGTCAGGCAGCCAGAAATATCAGATGCGACATCAGAGCTTGCTTTAGTGTTTGCTAACCATCAGCGGTTCCTTTGGGCTGGGGAGAGCCCCTGTTCCTAAAGCAGCCGTGGTTACTCTGCAGGTCACCTTTGCTGTTCGCAGCGTGTGGCATCCTGCCAGCGGCGGCGGCGCTTCTCGTGGGCACCCGAGGAGCGGCCGTCCTCGTCCCCGTGAGCTGGGGCGAGAGCCATCCCTTCTCCGCAGCAACGCGTGCTGGAGAGGGGATGGAGGTGGAGACGGGGGCGGTGGGGTGCACAGGGCCAAGGGCCCTGGGGGCACAGGCGTGCAGAGTGCTGGACGTGAGCACGGACCTTTTACAACTGAATAATTAAGGTAATGGTGGGGGGAGGTTACACTTCTGTTTAGAAATGCTGTTCATAGCAACTTGATATGGGTCCTGAGGTGAGGTGGGCTCGGAGCTACGATGGTGACATCTCCAGGAGCATCCAGCTCCTTGACTTGACCTTGGTTTTGCCCTCAACAAGTCGGTCTTCTACATGCTTCTATTTGAGGCGTTCTCATTTTGTTGGTATAACACTGGCCATGCACCTTCAGCCAGTCGCTGTCACGGAGCATCATGGCTGCGCAGAGGCTTCAGGAAAGCACCCGTCAAAGTCTCCGGGTGAGCTCTTGAAGTAACGTGCCATGCAAGGACTGCTGCCTTTCGGGGGCTCCTGCTCCGTTGGGATAGTTTCTAAGGGCTCTCCGGGTAAAGCAGAGAGATCTTGGCCTCTCAGCAAGTATTTTTTGGAGCTGATGCATGTCGGAGAGAAGACCGTTATCAGTATAGTCGGTTGCGTTGCATCGGTGAGGTTAATGGGGTGTGTGATTTGCCACAGGCTGAAAGGGTGTCTGAGGCTGTAAGTTGTGCAGAGCGTGCGGCCGGGAGGCTGTGGGCACGCTCACGTTTATGCCAGCCGTTGCGGCCCCCGCCGGAGCTGGGCAGGGACATCTTCAATCTGCTGCCAGCGCCCAGCCCAAGCGCCACGCCATGCGTCGCATTTACCGCCCCCGTGGCAGCAGACAAACACTGAATTTTAATCCCTCCCAGAACCAGAGCAGAACTGGGCAACACTGAGTGGTTATTTATAGTCCTCGAAGCCAACGTTTACAGAAGTAATTCTTAGACTGAGTCCCCTGTGTGGTTGCTTGTCCAGGACAATGGAATATTGGCATTAAATAGAATACTTCCTGGTAACGGCCACTTTGCTCTTGGTCGCCTTTGGAGATGAAATTGTGGAAGTTTAGCTGATGGGTCGATGTTGTGTTGTATATAACGCGCAAGGCTTGGCTAGTTTCCTGAAGAGATTAATGACATTTTGCTTTCTGCTTCAATGGTGGCGATTCTTCAAATCTGAACCTTTTCTCAGCTCCCTCCTTGTTCTCCTCATAGGAATAACAATTGTCTCTGGTTAAATACCTGAAGCTCACCCAGGCACACAATGTTTTGGTGATGATCTGTTAGTTATTACTTCTGTAGTTTATTTGGAACTCTAGATTTCTGTTTAGTAAGGATAAACACAGACATCACATGTAAAAAAAACAGCACAGAACAATCTGTGATATTTAGTCATTTTATTATTAGAAAAGAAAAAAAAGCTGTCTAAGACATATGAACCTGTTGGAAGAAAGAGTTGTCTTAAACTGCCCTGACAAAAACATGAATTTAAAATGTTTCTCCCCACCTATGTGAGAAGGTTTTCTTCCAGGCTTACCGAATTGTGACTGTCCCACTGCTGGTGTACGGGGGGCGGTGGCAGGGTGCCCGGCCCGGGGTTCGGGTTCTGCATCCCCTCTCGTTACTGCAGCGCTGCCGCCACCGGATTAATATTGATTGCTCCTGTCGCTGGATTTCGGCACTGTGCTAGTATCAGCTCTTGCTTAGTGAGGGCCAGCAGGTAGCTGATGACCTCTTGAAAGAGTAAGATGTGATTGTTATTAGTGGGTGTAAAAGAAAAGTAATTTGGGGAGTTACTGTCCAAACTTTAATCTTCTTTACATTCGTATCTCTGAGGGAACAGTGATGTTACTCTGTGGGTACTTGCTGTTCCCGTGGAACTATTTTTGTTTTTCCATTACACTGAAATATGGCCACAAAGTTAAGCTGCAGTTTTTTCTGATCTACCAGATGTAATATTATGAGAATTTCCAAAGGACACTAAGTTAATAGACCGACTCTTCCCACTGATGAAAGCCATCCAGGCTCGGGTCTGCCACAGCCAGCCAGTAAAATGATTCCTGACAGGCACACAAGCTCCTTGTTGAGCTGTAGAACAAACATGGGTTTTAGCTTGAAAATCAGCTTGGGGAAAAAAAAAAAAAAAAATGTCGTGGGGCTGGACACACGCCCCAAAGCCTGCGTGTCCCACATGCCGTGCGTCCCGCCGTGTGCCGGGGATGCACAGCCTGGCCCCTGCGCCGGGAGCAGCTCAGACAGGGCTGGCCACGAGCAGTGCGTGTTTGATAACCCGCCCGAGGGCTGTCAGCCTGCGAAACAACCAGCCATTAACGGGAAATTTTCTGAAACTAAAATCCCGTCATTTTCTTCAGTGTCACCTTTCGTATAATTACTAAGCACAGAATTTATAATTAAATGGTATGACTGATTCTGTGACATTCCCACAGACACTTCACAAAGGCTATTTGCGTGCCTTGCTATTTTGTACAGTAATAACTGCAATCAGCATAACTACTATGATTTGTTTATCAAGCGTCCCTTGGGTAGCATCCGTTGTCATCTGTAAAACTTAGTGAGCATCACGATTTACATACTGCTGCCTGTCTCGCGTTGCTGTTGAGTTGAGCTTCTGAAGCGCCGTTGATGCTCGTCTCTGCAGCAGAACGCAGTTGTCTTCCACACGCTATGAAAAGTACACACCCAACGGTACAACGGCACAAACAGGCAAAATTCGGTAAAAACCTTACAAAGAAGGTAGGCATTGTATCTTCACAAGAGGCATCAAAGGGTATACTTATTGAGCAGTGGAATTAACAGGTTGAAAAGCGAGGAGGAAAGAGCATATTAAATAATCATCCATTCCTGCCCTTGAATAAAGAGAGTCCTGCGGAACGGGCACGTGTGATCGTGCAGTTGGTGGCTGTGGCGTAGTGCCCGGGTTGACATCACGGCACTTGACTGCTTGGCGTTGCAACCTTCAGTGTTTGTCGTAAGTAGAGAGTGTGTCTTGGCGTGTGCGTGTATTTTTTGCCTGCAAACTATTCAACCGCTATAAAAGTATGATGAACTACCGCCATAGTGTGGATTATATTAATACCATTAGGAGCAGTAGGTCAGCACAGCGGGCGAGTGGTGTAGTCCCTGTCTCTCATCTATTAAGTGACCTCCTGCAACTGGAAATCCCTCTCTCCTGGATTGTTTGCCAGATGTTTGCCCCTTTTGTCCAAAATGCTGGAGCCCGGTGACCACAGGGGGGTTTTGGGGGGGGCTGGTGGTTTTTTTTTCCAAAATAACTTTAGCTTAAAAGAAAGGGAAAATGTTTTCCTTAAGCGCTGCTTAAACATTCTAATCTAGGAAAAGAGTTTTGTTTTGGTTGTTTTTTTTTTTTCAAACTGCTCTATTCTCCAAAGGGCGCTGCTAAATGACAGCTTGAGCAGATTACGATGCTTAAAAGGACAGGGATGGAGGCAGGGGTCCTGGAAGTCGTCAGCAGATAAGCTTCAGGGCGGTGTGGTATTATCTGCAGTTGAACTGGTACCATCCAAGTGAAGAAAGCGAGCGTATGTCTGCATCCGCGGGAGCCGGCGGCGAGGACCCGGGATGTGCATGGGCTGCTGGAAAGCCTCAGTGGGGCATGAAAAGAGGATTACTGAGCCAGGTCAGTAAAGAGAGCTGACAGGACTGCTTCACACATAATATTTTATATTTCTGAGACAACAGAAGTGCACAATCCTTGTGGAAAGACATGGTTGCCTGGGTAAAGTTGCCGTTGCCTGAAACTTCCATAAATCAAGCTGTCTAAGGAAATGAGAACGGCGTTTGCTTTTACAGCTGGGTTGGGTTGGGTTTTTTTTCGGTTGAGGGTGCCACCCAAAGGAGAGGGTCACACGGGGGGATGCTCACCCCAGCGTAGCCCACGCGGGGCTGTGGCCGCAGCCTGTCCTCCCTGCCAACGCCTCGGTCAGAGGGGCAGAAAGGGTCCCAAAAAGGATGCAGGCAGCTCTTGACTCTTCATTCTCTCTTGAGTTAGCGCAGTTTTAGGGGTGCTTTGTGACTGAAGATTTTTGTGCAGTGACATCTGCCCCAGGTCCTGGCCATAGGTCACCGTAATAGCAGCTGGTGTTGCTCTATGAGAAATGCGATGTAGCCCCTGCCGCGGTTTGGGTGACAAACGTCCAACGCCTCTGTTGGAGAGAGAAGGACGGTGGTTCTTCCTAAGTGAAGCCAATTTAAAGTCAAAGTACCAGAAGCACGTGTTTCACTGGAAAACAGATGTTTTCCTTTTTTTATTTGCCTTTAAAACGACGTGGTAACTTTGGTGACTAGGGGCATTAGACACTAAAATGTCTGAGAACGCATTTATATTCAAGTCTTTTTACTTTCCATATTTTCACAAACATGTGAGCTAATTTTAATTTTTATTAAAAAATGTTTCTCATTCTTGTATTTGCACAACATAATGCAGAGAATGAGATGAAATCTTCAGATGACCTGCAGGTCTTCTGAGAGATTTATAAACTGTCAACTTCATATGTAAGAACATTTGTTTTAATTCCCATGTAAAAGTGAGATAAATTGGTTTGTGATAACACAAGTCCAAAAATATCTCAAGTTACCACTTTATTTCCATATTACAAAATAACACAATTCACTGCATAATTAGAAACCTGATTTAGATAAAAGGAGCAGTTGCTCCTGGTTAGACTGTGAATGCAAAGCATTAGCCTACAAAAAGTATTTCTGACTCCTAGAGACTTTTCTAAGATCTGCAGCTAGAAATTCCGCTATTATGGCCCAGCAGTTGGAAATCTGTCCACTGGGTTAGCGAAGACCGAAAGGCCTGACACTGCAGTGCTTTACTGCTGAGAGTAATCCTAGCTCATGCAAAATCATCCATTGATATAATTTGTTCTATAAAAATTGCTGGTTATTAGATGTGTGTATTCAAGACCAGTCTAATTTTCTCTCAAGGTTCTGAAGGTAATTTTCATCATTTGCATGAATAAAGCACGAATCTGGAAAACTTAGAAATCTAAAATTCAAATGGAAATCCTTTATGTAAAATAAATGATAAAATCTAGGTGCCTTTGCATGTGAATGATATCCGTAGGGTTGAGTTTTCTCCAATGCGCTGCTTCAAAGTCTGATGCATTTGTAATGGCAGTGTGTTAAGTTTAATATTAAGTTAAAATTTGTCAAAATTCAGAGTCTACTTGAGAGAGAGAAGGAGGGAGATGTGAGTGAGGATGACTTTCCAGAATGACTTTGTCCTCACGCTGTAGCAAATGTGTCTTCAAACCCTCCATGGGAGTGGGCTTGCAGAGACCGACAGGGCGTTGTTTTAGAAAGCTTGGATTTCCACTGGCAATACTTAGCTCAATCCCAGTTCTCATTCATGTCAAGTTCGAGCATCTGTCACTAAATCTGCATCTTAATTTCTTAATTTGATCTCAGGTTTGGAAACTACCAGGTTTCACCAGCCAGCTGTAAAAGGCATGCATGAATTATTAGACTGCCATTGTCGGTTAAATCTTATCCTTTGTATTTTAAGTCACCCATTTGCATTCATCTAAAAAGCTTTCAGAGAGTTTATCAGAAGAAGTGAAATAAGAAATGAAATAGTTTCATGTAAACTGCATTTTTATGTTTGACTGGTAAAACCACAAAGCAGAGATAAAATACATAAAACTGAGGCTCTGCATAATAAGCATATCTATTAGTTTCCCTTATCTTTATAAAGCTCCCATTTGTCATGAGAAGCATTGTGTGTCACTCATCTTGCCTTGTTCTACAAAAGCTCTTTTCTCCCTTTTATCTCCCATCGGCATTTGCAAGGTAGGAAACTTCACTGGCGTGGCGCTGCAGAAGACCCAGTTCACTAAATAATCGTTTAACCTTCAACCCCTTGAGAGCAGAAGGAAATAAAAATTAATACCTGTGTGCACCTAGATAAAAATGCTGCTGGTTGAGCTTTCGCAATCGCAGCAGCCCAGGATTAAGGAGAAAATGCTGGGTCAAACCATCCCCAGGGTAAGTCACCTCCAATTCACGTCCCCACTGGAGTAGCCCACGTAGGGAACCCTGTAGGGAAGCCGCTGGCCATAGCACGTGGCTGCGGAGGTGCTTGAGCACTGGGGCAGAAATCCATGCTCTGCTCTTGAGAGCGATCTCCCACCCACATCTGAGGGAACCTGTGCCCACCTGCCCGAAACACCCGTGTCGGGAGCGGTGGCCCAGAGGACAGCCAATGACTCCAGGGGTGGATCTTCGCCGGTAGCTGATGGTCCCTGAGAGACCACAAGCCCATCAAATGTAGTTACCCAGCTCCTGCGCGGGAGGAGGTGGCCTCAGCGTGGGTTGTGTGTCCTGTTCCAGAGGAGCTTGCAAAGAGGGTCCCCTTCTTCTCTTGGTGTGTACGATCTTCGCTTGTCCTTATCTTCTCTTTCTGAAAAGAAACGTCAGTATTGCAAATCCAACTCAGCAGCTGTTCCAAAACTCAGAAAATGACGCGTGTAGGTAACAAATACTTCTACTGAGGACCCATTTGAAAACTTCTTGCTACATAGTGCTTTTGAAAGGAGCTCTTACTCAAAATTCATCTTTCCTTCTGCTTTTCTAGGATTTTCTGTTGCCGTCACACAGTGTGTCTATGAGTGTGGTGATATAAAGTTATTTTGTTTAAGTTCATCAAAATTCCTATGGGGAGCTGTTGTTTTTCATGCTGAAGAAGAAGTGGAATTTGGGCGGAGAAAATGTGTAATCAAACATAAATATGCTATTTCTGTCTGTGGAACATAAACAACTAATTATGTGTGTCATGCTGGCAATGCTGTGCCATTCGATTCCCCCCTTCCCCCTCCCTTTATATATTTTTTTTTTTTTAATTTTTTTTCCCTGTGGTCCAAATTCCTGCTTTCTGTATAAGGTTTTTATTTTCTCTTGGAAAGTGAATCAAGAGTTAGTTGCAAACCGTTGCCGTGCATTTTTCAGCATATGGCTACTTGAACAGACTTTCTGTGAGTTCAAGGCGTTTGAGACAACTGCGGAACGAAGCACCGCTCTGAAGTACCGGCACATCTTCTGTATTTGTGACAGAGCTCTTCACTGGCGCGGACCTTTTCTAACCTTGTAGAATGCAGGCGTCATTCAGGGATACTGCTCAGTGGGTATTCAGCGCCTCTCGGGTTTAGCCCCGCGTATCTCGTATATAGAAACAGCGGTCGTTATTAAACACGTCTTAGAGCCATATCCTTTTCAGACGAAACCCGAAGGACTGCAGACGTTATTCAAGCAAGCTTTCTTCCCAAGTATTAGCGGAGAGATGTGTGGTCTGAATACAGAGCTGGGGACCAGTCAGTCCCTGGGTGTGGTGTCATTTCTCGAGTATGCAGTCCGCAGCATCTTCCTGGCCTTTAGAGGTGTCGGTACCTGCAGCTCCTGTAACAATTGCAGGAAATTTTAATAAAATAGAAATAATTACCTAACTTAGCAAGGGTAAAAGCTGGTAGTAAGTTATGAACACTTTGAAGATACGGAGGGAATCTTCCTATTTATCCTTCAGCCCTTAAATGTTATATTTTATGTTTTGCTTCTAGCTATTAGATTTGTTTAATAAATATTTAAGTCTGTGTTATTTATGTCAATGCAATGCACTTGACCCCGGTTGAGTTATAGCTGATTTATGTGAACATAAGTGAAAGGAGGATCAGCTCTAAGGAAGCAAATGCATTGCGAGCTGTCTTCTCCTTTAAATGTTCTTATAAGACACACAGACATAGTGCTGATGTACAGAGAAATAAAGGTATAGAGTATATAATCCGTGGTGTAACAACATTTAACTGCAAAGTGTGAGGCGAGGAAGAAGCAGCCAGGTAGTAACTCTGCAGTGAAGAGCAGCAGGCAACAACACCACCTGAGTGCGAAAAATAAACATCGTCTTTCACAGCAGTGCTATAAGATAAATTCAGAAAATAATCCTCCAGCAAGGAGGCTTCGGCAGAGCACCACACTGGGTTTGGAGCATCGCATCTCGGTGAAGCAGCGGGTCAACAGCAGTGTCCAGGTTATGGGCAGACAGAAGGGCCTGAGGATTTCCTAGTGGCTGAAGTTAGGAGAAATTACCCCATTATCTGTCAAAGACCAAGGCGCAACATGGTACCATGCTGGTCTTTAAAAGTTCTCCAAAAGGCAATAACTATTTAAATATATAAAAGAAGGTAACAGAGGGCGTGTTGGCCACCTGCTGTCCGTGCCACCAGGAGAGGACAATTAGCAGCTTCGTTCAGGTGCAGACGGAATGTTTTGGAGACCTGAGCGCTCCGCCAGGGTTTGGTTAGCAGGCTGTGAAGCCTCCATCAGAGGGTGGGTTTGGGAGGTGGGTAGACAGGGTGATCTGTCAGTAGTTCTGGTGTGAATGGCCTCTTCTTGGAAGGGGTTTAGCTGGGGTGACCCCTTGGGCTCCCTCCCAGCCTTGAATGGTGTAATTTGGCCCAGCATATCTTTTCACCAGATTAGATGGGTTATGTCCCAATGTTGTGACTTTAGCAAAATTTCTGGTGACATCGGTGTCATTTCCTTCTGATAATGAGTAAATAGAAACTGAGAAATCACTTAAGTTTCTGCTTGTGTGCGTCTGTATGGAGACACATCCATGCACAGCACACTTTTTATGTTTTCTGTAAGGCATTTTATTGCTTCCAGTGGTGGTGTTAATCACTGTAATAGCAACCATTATGTAGATATAACTAGCAGGGCCGGAGACATTCATATTTTTCTAAATATGGGAATTTGGAAATACCTGGGCAAAGTCAGCGTTTTACTCTGCCATTATATTTATTCATGGAGTTTTTCCCTCAGAAATTCAGACTGATTAGCACTGAATAGGAGAAGAGCAAATAGTGTTCTGAAGAAATCACCCTCAACGTGTAATGATTTTCCCATCTGTATGGATCTACTGTATATTTAATTTTTGAAGAGGATCCGCAGAGACTTTGCTCCCTCTTCAGCTCTCCCACACCTGTACCGTGCTGTCTCTGTGCCTTTTAACTGCGCCAAGTCCTCTTAAGTTGCAGAAATTGTTCTAGTTTATCTATTAAGTGTGTCCTCTGAAAAGATAATTTAAAAAATAGAAAAAAAAAAAAAGGCTTTTCTACCCCTGTATATTTGCAGGCTATATTTTTGAATCCTTGTGGTTTCTCTGAATACTCGTCTCATGGCAGTATCTGGGCTTTGACTTGCACATTACACTACTTTTTCGTAAGAAGCATAGCTGAATGTCACGAACACACAAATCATTGTGTATTCTCCGCAAAGTTATTTCAATGAATTGTAGAGAATTGAAGTATAGTAAGACCAAAAATATCCCACCTTCCTGAAATTTTTTTTAAAAGTAAGATTTTTTTTTTTTTACTAATCTGTATTATTATAGTTCCTCTTCTATGATTTACAGTAGACCTAAATTTAAATTTGTACCAGCATTATTTCAATCCAAATCTGATCTTCACTCTTTAAATAAACAAACGCAAGCCTCACCATAAGCATACAGTAGAAATTGTTTTGTGAAGTGCTCTGAAAGTTCCTAGCATTGAGCCTCCGAAGAGGCTGCTGATGTATCAGGTAGCTGATGTGCGTTGGACCTCACGGTGGTTTGCAGTGCAGAGGTCTCAGCTCATGCATCTTTGGTTGCAAACTCATTAAAAATTGCTTTTAAATGGTTACTCAATGTTTAAAATACTACACCCTTCTTCCAGTCATCTTATTTGTAATAGTGTCTCATGTGTTGTGTCTCCTAGCTCTACATACAAACTACCACACTTACAATATCCATGAACTTAAGTGCTTCAGTGGCCCTGGGGATGCTTTACATGCCGAAGGTGTACATCATCATCTTCCACCCGGAGCTAAACGTCCAGAAACGGAAACGCAGCTTCAAGGCTGTGGTCACAGCAGCGACCATGTCGTCACGGCTCTCGCACAAACCCAGCGACAGGCCCAACGGCGAAGCCAAAACGGAGCTGTGTGAGAACGTAGACCCAAACAGTAAGTACTACCCGTCTTCTCTCCGTTGGCTGGCTGGGGGTTTTGGAGGCATCGACCAGTTTTTGAATTTTAGGGTCTTTGTATCATTTGGTCTTCTCAGTTAAAGATTTTTGACGCCTCTCGTTTTTTAAATTCTCTATTTCCTCCTCGCTTTTTTGAGTTGTGCCGGTTGGCAGCAACTCCTCACAAAATGTTTGGTAGCTGTGAGTAACTCCTCCTCCTTTCCCTCCTCTGTGAGTGAGAGATCAGCAGCATCCTTGAGTACCAGACCCTTCAGCCTGCGTCAAACTCCAGCCTTCCTGACCCTGGCAGGTAC
The DNA here is from genome assembly GCA_008921705.1 of Burhinus oedicnemus. Classification (NCBI taxonomy): domain Eukaryota; kingdom Metazoa; phylum Chordata; class Aves; order Charadriiformes; family Burhinidae; genus Burhinus; species Burhinus oedicnemus. Next base: position 1,307,646 of record VFFE01007114.1, on the reverse strand, counting down.
AATTTCTAGGATGAATGGAGGGACAAAGACCAAACTCATTGATAACTCGGCTAACCCAAGTTATAATTCTGCTTCTTGCAAAGTTTGTTTACAAAAATCTCCCGATCCTTGAAGATTCCCATTTAAGGATTTTATCCAGTCCTATAAAAGTGAATGCAAATCTTGCCACTGATTTAAAAGGAAAATAGATCGAAAAGATGCTTCCAGTTTCCTTAATGTGCATAGCATGGTATATTGTAGCACAAAATTACATACTGAGGCCATCAAATTTGATTTGCATTTGAATCTGGAATGAGTTGAGGAAGGAGACAGCTGCACAAGTTTGTAGCATATTGGAAAGGTTTAGACATGTCTGCAGATTTTATGAAAAACAGATCTGAATGTGGAGAAATGCCCTTTCCTTGCCCATGATCCGTTCATCCATTTGCTGCTGAAATCCCTGCCACTTCTCGTCTATTAACTGCCGTCTGAATGTCTGCCTCAAAGCAGAAACTCTGCTGTCAAAGCAAAGTGGAAACAGCCAGCAAATTATTGACGCAGCACTTTTCCTCCCTTTATTCACCTCTTGAGTATTTTTCTCTGATGTCTCATCATGCAGGTATACAAAATATATTCTAACTGGAAAAACAAAATTTGTCTTTGGGAACTGAACTAGCTGAACTATGATTCTGACATAAGGCAGTAAGGAAATGCTATTAAGGACCCCGTTACACCTCCTCCCGTCACACTGAGTAGAGCCCTCACTGCAGGAGGAAATAAGTGTATTTCCCGCGTTAGGGTATTGCCCAGCAAGAGCGCGAGTCGCAGAGTCCTCTGCCAAGTCAAACTTCTGGCCGCGGTGAAGGAAGCCCTTCCACTCTCTCTGGGCTCTGCATCTCCTCCTCGCTGTGATGCTGCTGCTGCCGTGGTCCAACCCTCCGACCCCTCCTCGAGGCCCCTGAGACGGGCAGGCTTTGGGGACGGAGGGAGAGAAGGAAGGAGGAGGAGGAGGAGGAAGGAAGGGGATTTAGAAAGACGGCTGGGAAAGGGCAGATGAGTGCGTGTTGCTGAACTGCATTTCACTAATGGCTGTTCTGCTCAAACGGGTTGAAATTAGTTTCTCCTCCAGAAAAATCAAAAACTGAAAATTTCCACTCAAAGACTTGAACAACAAGAAAAATATAAAAGTTCTGATGATGAAATGTTCAATGTAGAAACAGAGGTAGACCCCTGTGGGAGTTACAGCTTGGGGGTCTGGGTTTCCCCCCCAGGTCCCATTCTCCTGTGCTGCATCTTATTGCTGTTTTCAGACTTCTGAGAATATTCCCCCCCCCACCACCACCACCAAAGAACAGATAGATTTTTCTCTGGGAAGGAGTCATGTTTATTGAAAAGAAATATTGCTCAATTAACCCGCCATATTCCCGGTAAAATGCAAAGTTTTTTTCATCCAGGACTATATACTAGAGTATGTTTTTAAGAGGCAGGAGAAGTAAGGGCCAGAATCCCCCTGCTTGCCAAGATCTACCCGCTTCTGCCTTAAGCATCCAGTCTTCAGGCCCGGGTTTGTTAACACTGATTTAAACCTGGGGTAAAGTCCGCTGGGAGCGAAACCCTCACAACGTGGAAATTGGTGTGCGTGAAGGAAGAATGCTTTCTGTCAACTCATTTGCTTACATGCAGGATTCTAAAGCAAATAAATTTGTTCAACCTAGCCAGTCAGGAAATGTGCAATAGTATTAATTTATATGTCTTTCTCCAAATACTGGGCTTTTAAATTTTTCGTGGTTTGGAAAATAAATTTTCTTTTAAATCTTTTAATTATTTATATGTGTAGTACCATCTGTTCATATTATCAGCTGCAGCTACTACTACTATTTCATTCCCTGGATATGTGTGTTAATAAAAATTAGTAGAAAATCAAATGAAATAAACTACTGCTGTACTTAAAGTGTTTGGGTACATTTAGTCCCAGCGTAGGCTACTATTACAGTTAATGGGAGCTCTCCTATAGAGTTCAATAAGTTGTTAATTAACCCCCTAATTAGGCAACATTCAGCACGTATGTCTACACAAATAATTCATTGAATATCTGGATTGAGCCTCTTTTTTAAAAATATTAATATTTGGTTTAAAAACATGTTTTCAGCTCCATTTTTAGGTGGAAAGATTGAAAACAATAGTAATGAGCTAAAAAAAAAGCAGTGTCATCCAAGCAAAACTCTCCACGTTTTCACCAAAATTTTGAAAATGGTCTCTGTAAATAAATAAGGTTTTGATGTTTTCACAGCAATTTAACTGAGGAGCACCGGGATGGGAAGTCCTGGTTGTTAGTTCTGTGCCAGGCTCCTCTGAAACTCGCCAAGTTAGGTTGAAAGTACATTAATTGAAGGGGATGAAAGGCTGAGTCTGAGACTCCCCAGCACTGTGCAAAGCTCGCTTAGATGCAGATCTGGCGTAGCTACCAAGGGTTTTCTTGTAAGTGCAAAAGTACAGTTGGGTTTTCCAGTTTGATTTTCTATTGTATTTCCTGGTGATGCTGCTGCTGATGGCTTGCTCAGGTACTGGAGACTGGAGTTGCCATTTCTACTGAAAACACAGAAATACTTCGTATCTCCTAAGAACCGATTAACACTGAGCCACCAGCATGGGATTCATGTACCTCCAAACACTGGGGACTTTGGTGACTATGCCCAAATTTATGGCCTGTCCTACGTATATGCCAGAGCCAAAACCAAAAGCAAAATGTGGATGGTTTTACAGAAAAAAAGCCTTGAAAAAAACCTCCATGATTTAGTAAACTTTAAAAGAATGCCTAATGAACTGAAGATGTGCATGTAAAACTGGAAGGCTTATAAATTACCTCCGTGGCTTCCTAAGAGCAGGTGGTCCTCAGCAGTGGCGCTGAGCATCCTGTGGAAACACTGCACCCAGCTCTCGGGTGATCTGCAGGAAACTGAGCTCGGAAAAAATGTGCGGAGCACTTAGGAGGGCTGGGCTCAGGTGCTGAGGTTTAAGTGTGAATTTAAAGAAGAAACTGCACTAATGTGGGAGGAAAAATCACTTGAAACGCAGTGACCTTATATCCCACCCATCAGGAAGAAAAGGGACTCGCTCTGCTGCAGCTCTTTACTTAGGATATATGGGAAGCAAGAAATTTCACAAGTTGAGCTCCCCAGCCATGTCCTAGGAGGGCTTTTGTGCTGAACGAGATATATTAAGGCCAAGCTTTTCAATCTAAAACTGCGTTCCTCATGAAAACTCTCTTAATCATTCCAGTTTGCCATCTGGCATGCGCATGCTTTTACTCATTCCACAGCTTTTTCCTGCTAATACATGTTTGCGGCAGATTCAGATGAGCAGAATTTGGTGCACAGCAGCTTCCATCCGTGCAGCGAGTTCATTCTGCTCTCATGTGCCTCTGGTCGAATTTCACTCTATTTGAGGAAAATGCTCCGCATCGAGTCTGAAGTTGAACAGAGAGCGAGTCCTTCTGCTCGGTTTCCTGCTTGTGTTTCTGCTGCAGGAGCAGAGTCTCAGACTATGAGGAAAACATTTGAACCTCCAACCCATGCTTAACTTATATTGAGATTTACATGTAATTACTCCTTTTCCTTAGCAACTTGTTTTAATTCCTGGCTTTACCAAACAGAGTGGCAGGGAAACCAGCATCTCGGTTGTTTGGTAGCGAGGAGGTTGGGCTCTGGACGAGCAGACCTTACTGGAAGGGTGTTTGCTTTCCGGTATTTCCCTCTTGAAGCAGCCGTGAGCAGGAAGCCGAGCTGCCCAGTGCCTCCTGGGAACGGCTCTTCTGGGAAGGTGGTTTTCTTGCCGGAACCAGGGTAGGGTCTTTTGGGACTTGGCAACACAAGGAGTGTTGGTCTTCCAGTGTCCACATTTCCAATCTCATGGGAAAAATCTCACAGTGCATGAGAACGGCTGTGGTCAAGTTTATCCCCCCCTTTTTTTTTTTCTCTGCTGTACCGATACATCTCCGAGATGAAGATAAGTATTGCGGAGTAGCCCAGTAGTACACAGCACGGGACAGGAGGCAAGAGGCAGCTCTGTGGCTAATGGCGAGTGTGTCAAAGCGGCAACTACTGGAAAGACAGAGCAGTTCCTGGGAGGAGACCGCTTTCCCCGAGGAGTTTAGTTGAGATTTGTTGAGAAGTGGCAAAGCAAAGGTGTCACCGTGGACTAGCCAGAAGGCTTTAAGGTCTAAAAACTTATAATTTTCAGTCTAATTTTCAGTAGGGTTATAAGTTTGTGGAGTTCTAAGTTAGCAGGTGCTTTGAGGGCTCAGTACCTGTGCAGACATATTCAAGATGGTTTTTGTTTAGCATTAAGTAGGACTTACTGGGCAGCTGATTCAGTTTTCAGTGGTGAAGTGCAGTCGCTGCCCCTTGTCCCCGAGCAGACCAGGCATCGTTTGCATGTCTCCATTTTGAAACAGCGCTTTCCTGTGCGCTGTCAGCCCCTCTCTATCGCAACGGCAGCGAAAACAGTTGCGTGTCCATGCTCGCTTTTCTCCATGCGCTGAGAATGGACGTTGGCTTCGTGGGTTCCCCTCAGTGAACTGTGGGTAGTGTATGTGGGACACAACCATCTCCTGTCCCCGACAGACGCGCAGACACCGCTGTGCCAATGCTCCACGCCGTGCCCTGGTGTGTTTGTGTATTCATTCATGTTCATCCTTGACATCACCAACATGTTGTTGCATAGCCCATCTTTCCGAAGCAAAACCCTAAAACGATGCCAAGGAACCTGAGAGTGACAGCACGGGTGAGGAAGGACTGGGGAGTCTGAAATTAAAGCCAAATGGCCCAGAGTTTGTTCAGGGGAGAGGGGAAAAAAAAATTCACTCAACCAGACCTGCTGTTTTCTGAGCAGCTGCTCCCGTGTTCAGAGGTACCTGAACTTCTGTGAACTGGTTCATTTATTTCTAGCCCAGAGTTAATTCCGTGAAGTGGCGCCTCTCGGCTTTCCACTATCACTGCTCTAATCTGAGCTCTTCAGTTGGATTAATGTCGTGGCCTCCATGACAGGGCAAAATTTGAAGAGTTTATTGTGAACAGACGCATTATACATACCAATGTATTTACTTTTCCTGTAGACTGCATACCACCAGTAAGAAAGAGTGTTCAAAAATCTGTTACTTGGTACACTCTTCCACCTACTGTATAGCTTTTGCCTGCTTTCCAAAAAGGTAAGGAAAACTCTAGCTTCTTATTACTTCATTCTCAAATTATTATGATGATGATTATTGTATACATGAATAAATGAGGAATGTGCCTTAGTGCAGCTATGTTAAAACAAATATCTAACTTAAAAATTGTTCACACATCCATTACCAACAGCTCCCACGTGAAGGGCTGGCTGTGGAAAGGGGAGGACCAGGACACGGGTGACTTTAATGCCTGTGCTGTGCCCCAGCAAAACCAGGGACTGGTGGTCTTCTGCTTCCCACCAGGGAAGGTGGATTCCAATAAAGCCTTTGAAGATGTAGATATTTGATAACAATTTTAAAAGGGATCAAAAAAGTCATCTGGCAATCAGATCTACCAACTAACAAAATACTTTCTGAGTCATTTCTAGCAGCTTTACCAGCGGGGTTGCTTGGCAGCATAAAAATAAAGTTTGCTAATGTGTGAGCAATCTTCTTTACTCTAAAATTATAAATGGCTCAAAAAAAGTTTACAAAATATATATTTTTTTCACTGTGGGTGATCCCAGTGACCACTCCTGAATAACCACAAGTGAACAATTTTTGAGGGCTGGCTTTTTCTGAGTGTTGTGACTGCCTACGTGGTGATCTTGTGAGCTAATTTTATATCTGTGACTTCATCAGCCAGGAATTACTGCTTTTCTAGTGAAATTAGGGGGATGAGAAAGCGTTTGACATTGGAGACAGTTAACTAACAGCCATTAATAATTATTTCTCATATCTTCAATTCCGTGTGTGTGCTCAGACGGCTTGGCCCACTCCTTTGAGGTTTTGCCCAGGTACGAAAGGTCCTGGCCTGGTTTCTGCTGTACTGTGCAGTTGGTGCTAGAAGAAATTGCTGTATACAGCCTTCAAAATGTTTAGCTGGTCTCTAATAGGTGAGAAATTATATCAGCAAAGGTAGGAATGCTGCTTGAATTGAGTCTCTGAGTCATAGGGAAAAAAAAAAGATACTAATATCTTTAGGTGGTGTAAATTGCCACAGTTCCGGTTTCAATTCAACTCCAGTTCTTGTGAAGTGTTCAAATTGCTTTTTATTGTATTTGAATCGTGCCCGTTATTCTGCCTTACAGAGCTCAGGCAGAAAGCCTTATTCAGGGTGCGAAGCTCTTTACGAACATCAGAATGACCTGCCTCACCAGAGTCGGAAAGGTTGATGGTGGCTGGTGTTGAGGGAAATATGACAAAGTAGTCGGAGAGGAGAAGGGGGCCGCTTAAAGTATTACTGCAAATCAAATGTGAAAGAGTAAAGGGCGACTATGGGAAGACGAAATTGGTAAAGGAAGGAGGTGAGGAGAATAGGAGAGAGAGAGAAGACACCCTAAATCTCAGGAAAAATAACTTTTTTATATATAAAATTTAAAAAAAGCTTAAAATTTAAAGAATTAGGAGCTCACACAGATTTCTAAAAATTATTTTTTCCATGCAACATTCTTGTATGATGTAAGGAATTGCTCTCTGCAAAGGCACACAAATAATTTTGTCATCCAGGTCCTACAAAAAGTGAATGGCCATTCGGATTCTTTAAGCAGATTTTAAAATTTGGGCCGCACCAAGCTGTGACAAATGCTACAGTCAAGGACGGTGTGGGCTTGTGATGGTCTTGCCCCCACCAGTGCATCAGGTACTGCTTTCCATTTCTCACCCGTGAGTGTTTCTGTTCCAGCTGGGCTGGTTGCTGCAGCTCTGGTTGCTATGTTTTGATTTGTTCTTCCAGGAATACAAAACAAAGAACAGCGAGAAACAATATACTGTATTAAAAGCAAAGCAATGATATCAGGAAAACATCAACTCAGCTACAAATTGACACTTGTTTTGCTAGTAACGTATTTGTTTGTAGGTACGAACACAGTGCTTAAGCCATTACTTGACTATATCAGTTGCTGCTGTGTGATGCACGGAGAGACGCATTTATAATGCTTTTAAATTGTTTCCTGTGAGTGACAAATAGGACTTCTTTACTGTTGAGACTGATGAAAATACAAGGCACGAAAAACTCTACGTGGCATCTGGGTCAGGGAAAAAAATTGCCCGTCACCTGAACAAGGCAAATAAACACCAAAGGCTTTTGTAGAGTCACATTTGGTACTGTAGAAGTATCTGCAGCGCTCTTCTCCTGACCTACCGCCAACCAATATGCTTACAGTTCAGGTGGAGAAGACAGTCCGGTGACTAAAGTGCCGGTGATATCTGAAAGACCTGGATCTGTGCCTTGGGCTGGCAGAGCCTCCCAGTGCAAGGCTAGCATGCTCCCGTGGACGATGATGGGGAGGTGCTCATGCACCGCAGGTGGGATCATGTAAGTCCCAGAAAGCCAGCTCCTCTCTTCTGCTGCCTCCTGGACTTGAAGGGCAGGGACCATCATGTTTTGAGGGTAGTGCGAGTCTGACGCTTCATGCCAAGGTCAGTGGATTCTATTTCCAAGCTGGTGCAAAGACTATGTGGCTTTCTTCAGTGTGTATCTTCAGAGCACTTCCGTGTAAGAAGGACAAAGAAAACCATGGCATGGGTTGCTTTTTTGCTCTGGGAAGGACCTGAGCGATGCCCACGAGCTTGCTGTGCTCTGAAGCCTGTCATAATATTTATAAAAGCAATCAAGAAGAGGCTAAATGGAGAGTGTCCCCCTGCTTTTTTGGTTGGTTTATTACTACTGGGCATTGTTATTTCGGTTGCTTTTTGCAATAAGATGGTACTGGTAGTCCTTCAGCACTTAGAGCTGTTTTAGCAGAGATGATGGTGAAACACTGCAACTCACCAGCAACCTTTTGTCATTCGTCTGTCTTTTCTGCTGAACTTTGACTTGATTTGGGCCAGATGCTGAGCATGCCTAAACCGCAGTGGTCCCGTTGCTTTGAAGAAGAAACTTCAGTTGGTATTAGCTGAGGCTCTGGCCTCAGATTTTCAAACAGCCGCTAACCTTTCCACCTTAGCGATGTGCCGCAGTGCTCGGCTGTGAGGGGTTAAGGACACAAAGAGGAGCCGCTACCTGCTCAGCAGAAAAGTTTTCTGAACTTTGTACTGCAGCTGGCAGGTCCCTGAACTTTGCGTTCCTCTTGCATTCACGTTGGGTTTCCCCCAAGCTGGTGCTGCCCGCTGCTTTGGGCAACGAGGAGATCTCCAGTACTGAATTAATTTGAAAATGCCAATCATTGTACCTCTCTGCAAGGGCAGAGGTGGGAGGGTTGGCTTTTATACAGAGCAGACCGTTAACACCACTGAGGCTGTTGAACAATTATAGTGCTATTAGGAGTGAGGGGAGCTCTCCTCCCAGGGCCTGGGCACAGTGTGCTGCTTCCAAAAGGTTTTCAGTTGCTTTACAAGTCATTTTTTGCTTGATCTGTATGCAGAGGAATTTCCATGGTGATTGCAAACTGTTGAGATCATTTGGAAGGTATGTGCAGCACCATGTTGTGTGAAGTCATTACGTTTCTTGGTCATCTCTCTCCTAGAATATTTATGCAATTATTTAGATTATGCTATAACGAAGATGATGTGATATGAGTCATGACATGGTTTCAAAACGATCTTGGGCTTATGCTGAAAGAGGTAGATAGTTCCAGTTACCCTCCTGTGCCAAGGATTTTCCATGCCTCTCCTGTGTGCAATCCCAGGGACCCCAGGGCACCCCCCGGGGGCCACCTACGCCATCCACCAGCAGCATCTCTGGGCACAGGGCAACTCTTTGAAGGCTCTGGGTCCAAACTGTGTGATGTTCTGTAGCTTGTCATGCCTTAGACTATGTGGTATAGAATAATTATTTTCTGGATTGAAGCATCATTTTCATTTTAAATCTGGCTAGTTTCATCCTGAGGAAGTGCTCTGTGTTTAACCTCACTTGAAGGATTTTCTGTTCAGTGGAGACTGCAAAGAAATTAGAATTTGCAGTCAAAATTGATAAGCAAAAGACTTGGACAGGTCTTCACTGCATCTATTTTTATTCTAGAGTGGCTTACTGAAAAACTAAATGTTTATCATAAATTTCTTCTAATGATGATATGCTTACTTTGAAAGTATTGCACAGAGGCACATGCAAGTAAGCCCATACAACACCCTAAATTAGTCCCTAAGACATGTTTTCCTGTTTCCCAAGTTGTAAATGATTTTATTGATATGGTAGATTCCACTTGATTTGGCTGATCATGAGATGAGTCGCGCTGTGGTGACCCCTGCGGAGCCCCAGATCTCACCGCGCAAGAAGCGGTGCAGGAGCGATGGCACCCACCGCCCGGCACGGCACAGCATTGCCGGCCACGGAGTGCGGCCACAGCAGTGCCGCCCGCTGTGCCACGGTCTGTGAAACTTCATCTGCAGAACGGATTACAAGTGATAGCGGAGGCGCTCAAGCGTAAAATGGATGAACAAATTCACTTCCCTTTTTAGCAAGTTTTTCAGTTAGAATGGGTTTTCTCTCACCCGCCTGGAGGAAGGCGCAGCCCACTCGGGGCACAGGCGGCCCCCAGTTCCCTCTCGGTTAGAAAACGTGAGTGCTCTGGACTACCAAAATGGGATTTGGGGCTAGGGGTTGGGTGGTCCCATTCCTCTGCAGGAGCTCGGCTTTGTGGTTTGTTTTCAGCTACTTTTTACTGCAGAACCTGAGCACTTTCCCTGTTGTTCTCAACTGATACTTAGACTGCTTTGTACAGTTGTTTTGGACACGGCGCGAAGGACCATGCCCTGTTCATGGCAGGGGGTTGGACCAGATGACCTTTAAAGGTCCCTTCCAACCCAAACCGCTCTACGCCCAGGCAATAAATGGGAAATCAAGGGAACATCTGTTTCATCGCGTGAGGTCACTGCAGGATCGGGGCTGGCGCCTTTCCCTGTGCCGTACGCGGGGTCTTGTCTCCTGCCCGGGCATGGCCCCGGGTGCTGCAGTCTGTAAGTCCCTCACCCCGTCATCCAAAGGGGAGGACCGGGGCAGGACCTGCTGTGCTTCTGTCAGGAGACTTGCAGAAATACGGCTCGACATCGATCGGACAGCACTTACTAAAGCTTTAGCAACAGACTGTATTGTAATTGCTTCCCCTCAGGACCATTAGCTCTTATTTTTATGTAACTCTGCCCAGCCCAGTTTGATAAAGCAGATAAAACACCATTTGCTGTTGTGCCACGCTACGAACCATAGGCGCGTTTTTTATTTTCCGTTTTCTACAGTTCAGAGGCGATTTTTTTCCCTGCCTCTTCCTGTAATCACCACCTACTTTCTCTCCTGAGCTGCTTTCCCAGTGGTCACCACCGGTGAGGGACGCGTGATCGGGAGATGCACCCAGGTCCCTTCTACGCGCCGTTAGGCTCCTTGCACTCCGGTAGTTTTGCAAATTTAAGCCGGAAACTGGCATGTAAGTATTTGTTCCAGAAATTACTTATTCACTAGCACATATTTTCCAAGCCGTAGCCCAGCTACATTTGATGAGGTTGAACAGTTGAACAACCCTTAATTTTGTACACACCGAGGGGTACCCGTAATGAGGCCTGTTTTCCACGGGTGAAATTTTGCAGGTTTGCTATTGTCTTACTTACTTTTTAAACTAGAAGATTTATACAGGGACAGCCTCTAAAGAGATGAAGACATGCAGGAAGACCAATATGCTGGAAAGAAAATACAGTTTGGTGCGCTCTGAAGAGTGCCAAGTGAAACTTAAATGTGCTGTTTGACGTTTTTGACACGTTCGTTGGTTTGGGTGAGTTCCCTTTCCCATGCTGTCCTCAGGCCCTTCACCACTGGCACGGCCGGAGGCACTGGGGCAGAGCAGAGCCCTCCCCGCTCCCCACGGGGCAGGGGAGCAGCACCCCATCCCCGCAGCGACCCCCGCGGGGCCATGGCAGCTGCTCTCTCCAGGTTTCGCCTTTAAAAACAGGGAAAAGCAGGACTTTTGTTCCAAGAACATAATTCCTCCTCCCCTCTCCATTTGCATTTGCACATTCAATTTGCATTTTAATTTTTACCAGTTTCTCAAGGTCTCAATATCCATTTGAATCAATGTTTTCCTTCAGGTTTTATATCTCCATGACAGCATCGTGTTGCCCGGCAGCCAAAATAATGCCAGAAATTATTCTCTCCCTAACCATCTTTTGGGGTTTGCAATTGTCCTTCTTGGCCATGCAAGGTTAGACTCTTCTCCTGACATTTCAAACTGTGAAGGGTATCCCTCACAATGGGTATATATTTTTTAAACCATGACAGCACTTTGTATGGCTGAGAGCAGTATGTGTTGTTTAAATGCTTCATTTAAAACCTCTCAGAAATAAGTTTTTTGCAACTATTGCTTGAATGAGACCAAAAGGTAAGTCAGGGGAAGCCAAGTCTTCATCCTTTTGACTTTGTTAAACATAGCTGGACTCCAGCTACTTAGGAGATTTTTTTTTTTAATTAATATTATTATACGGCCAGGAAATTTTGCTGGAAAAACTCTTAAATGTGCTAGTAACAAGCCAGTAGACGCCATGAGACTCTGGGGAGTTTGCAGCACAGTTCCTCTGGGAGCCTGTGCCAGGTCCCCTCCTGTCCGAATGTTTGGGGATGGGTTACTTTCTTTTTACATCTCAAAATAACAAGATTTGATGATGCACTTTAATACATGCACATAATTGCATGCTCCCATATTAATTATTTTGCACACCTTTTATGACTTACATGATAAAAGACTTGTAAATATGCAGGAAAGTGCCAGACTCTTTTAAAAACTGAAATTCTTTATGCACTTAAACGATCACCTTATAGTTTGAGGTTTGAACAATGCTGGTTGAAACACCTTAGTCATGGTTATAAGTGCTTTGGATATTAAAAGTCAGGTAGCTAGATACACACCTTTGAGACACAAATGAGTATTAATTAGTGTATTAGTATTAGTATTCCTCTTTTATTCCATCGTTTCACTTTGTCATTTTATGTGATCTTTTTTCCTCTGAAATTTAGAAGAAGAGCGAGCTGTAAATTTTGCATATATTGTTATACCTCATGGACCAGTCCCTCTCTCACTTTTTTGCCTAATAAACTCTTCGTAGCTTTGACTAATTTATCAGTCCTTACATCCTCTCAGGGAGAATTTGTCAAATTCATAAATTGTAATATCAGGGAAAAGACAAAGACTTTGGGCTCTCTTGTCTTCCATATATTTATAATGACTCCCTTTCTCCCGAGCAGGGTAAATGTCACCCCGACAGGACTCGCCCGATGCTGTTCTCACGTGGTACCTGGCTGTAGTCTCTTACCTGCGCTCACATCCTCAGCTGTGTTAATGAGGTGACTCAGACAAAGAGTTGTAGGACTATGAAATCAGACTTGACATTCTCAGCTTAATTTCACTGAAATCACTGGGATTTCCCCAGGATAGGACACTGCAGTATTTGGAGTTAGATTTCTACCCAAGCAACAGGAAGCATTGCAATTGCATTTTGCAGCTTTCGGGATGTGTACTCTTTTAATCGTTATTGCTGCTATAACAAAAATGTCCCCAAGAGCAGCCATGATCTGTAACCTCAGGTGCAGAACCTGACTCGATATAATCAGGAAACTTCCACACCCGAGAAAGATTTACAAACTCAGACGCACATTGTTGTCTGGCCGCTGAGGATAAAAGTGTGGATAATTTGACTGCAAGTAGCTAGAAAAGAGATTTTTAGGAGAGTATCTGAAGCGGGCCTACAAGAAAGGTGGAGAGGGACGTTTTACAATGGCGTGTAGTGATAGGACAAGGGGGAACAGTTTTAAACTGGAAGAGGGGAGATTTAGATGAGATCTGAGGAAGAAATTCTTGACTATGAGGGTGGTGAGACCCTGGCCCAGGTTGCCCAGAGCAGCTGTGGCTGCCCCATCTCTGGAGGTGTTCAAGGCCAGGTTGGACGGGGCTTGGAGCACCCTGGTCTGGTGGGAGGTGTCCCTGCCTGTGGCAGGGGGGTGGAACGAGATGAGCTTTAAGGTCCCTTCCAACCCAAACCATTCTATAGTTCTATGATTCTAACAACTAATGACCTTTAAGTCAAAGACTGAAGGAAGCATAAGCTAAGCTTTGCACTGTGTTTGGCCTCTGAGGTAGTATGGAAGCTGAATTTGAGGTTTTACAATTTGGAGTTTGCAGATTTTCTTGATCTTGTTCGCAGTTGCTGATATTTGCTAGAAAATTGTTTTGCTGCCATTTTAGTTTGCCTGTGGTTATTACGATCAGTTAATTGAATTCATTATTATTATTAACAGTTAGACAAGCAGCCGTGGCCAGCTGACACTGCAGATCGATTTCCAAGGCAGTGCACGTGGTATGAGCCTGCGTGCTCCCCATCTCCCTGTACGGCCTCCACGGAAAAGCCCCAGTGCAGTTAAATACCGAGCCTTGCTATGGAGACAGGACGGAGGAGAAAGGCCCTCAGTGCACGCTTGAGATGCGATATTCTGGGAAAGAAAATATTTCTAATGGACTGTGAAGTGCAATGGTTGTGCTTAAATTTGATGCTCGGTAGCCGTTCCCTGGTGTAATCCAGTTACCTTCAGCTCAGTGAGAGCGGTGAGGGATTTCTTCGCTTACGCACATCGTCCTGCTCAGCTCTGCCCGGCAGCAGCCAGTAACACATGCCGTTTTATTTTCCTGTTCATCAAAGCAAGGTATAGTTTTTCCTTTTTTCATTAAAAAAAAACCAACCCACTTCCTTAAAAATTCTGTGCTGAATTAAAACATCTATGAAGAAGCTCGGCTCCGGTTCCCGTGCGGTGGTTTTACAGCCGTCAGCACCGTAGCGGCTGTCGCACACTGCAGGGAGTAAAGGACAGCCACGTGAATTATTTTTAGGACATCTAACATCTGGTTTAGAAGCGAGTAGCTTACATTTGTGATGAAATCTATCTAGACGATAAGGTTAGGTGCAAAACCTGTATTAAGTGAGTGACTTAAATTTTTTTCCCCTCGGGTACAGAGGAGGTCTATTCATAGCTGCCACTGAAGGAACAGGATTGAACTCACGTGGCAGAGAAGTTGTCATCCTCCCCCCCCATCCCAGCAGATGCGGTGGGGGAAGGCTCCCTTTCTCTTTTTCCCTGCAGAAAAAAGGAACCGTGGCTCCCGGGAACGAGCGGAGCCCGTTCCTCTTGGCTTAGTCTGTGGGGATTGCAGTGCTGTGTTAGACCTGGTGACTTTGCTGCTGTGTTTTCACTCGGCACAAAAGATCTTTCTTTTTTCCTTTTCTCTTTTGTATATTTTTTCTGAGGTTAATGATCTTTGCAATCGTTGGAGTCCGGTCTTTAGTGGAACAGCTCTCAGGCCAGCAGGTACAACGGGTTTCCACCAGTAGGCGGAACCAGTGACAATGGGATAGCTGAAGGAGTATTTGTTGACAAACCTATTGAAAATTTAGTAAGCAAGTTCAAAAAGCTAATCATGGCAATAATGGAGTAAAAAGGCCAGGAAAGCTGAAAATAAGCAATATTACAGGTAAATGAAGTTCTCAAAATAAAGGTGTGAATCCATGCAGTTTTCTGTGTGCGTGATTACAAGCATGAGGAAAACTGTTCCAAGATTGTATGGAAAAGAATAGAAAAAACCCCTCGGTGGTACAAAATCGCGGCGTGCTGCCGCGGGGACCTGTCACGCCGCCGGTCGAGGCGTTTCGTTTGCGCCTGCAGCGCGCAGCCGCGGGGGTCGTAGCCTTGCACGAGCCCGTTCCCGCGTGCGGTTGTGTATCTTTGGTGATTTTACTCGAGCCCTGGTGTATTTTATCACCTTGTGGAAAACAAACCCATAGAAAATTTTGTTGTGGCGCTCGGAAACGACGGTGTTGAGGAGCTTGAAGGAGCATGCGAGTAAAACAAGCGTGAGACACAGCTGAGCATTCATTTGTCACTGACATAAAATAATACTGTAACATGAGACAGATATTATTTTATGTTGACAGAGATAGCAAACAGAGGATATATTTGTGCAGCAGGGGCCTGGGTTTGTTTGTTTTTTTGGGGCTGGTAAGCAGCAGCGAATCAAAAAAATGGCACGTAAGAAATTGGACTTTCTCAGTGTTTCTCTCTTGTTGCAAATAGGCGCCCCTGTCCCACCCAGCGGCTCTGGAAACCATCCCAGGGGGGACTTCTCTTCCTTGGTTTCGGGACAGGAAATGCGTGCATCTCTTTCAGTGGCGTACGGTGATACGTTAAAGAGGAGAGCATCCTTTTGTTCATGAAAACGGGTATTTTGACTTTGGGGTGAGCTCGTTGGTTTTGAGCTCTGTCTGACAGCAAGGAACAAAGGCATGTTTTTATTTCTAGCCACAGTACAAAAAAAGGAAGGGAATTAGGTTAATGGCTGAATACATGTAAATGCCTATGAAACACAATGGACATACGCAATAGGAAGGAAAGGCGTTCCAGTCCCAGGATCTGATGTTTGGCTCAGTTACTCCTCTGTAACTCGGAGCACTGAGTCTTACTCGGGAGAAGAGTCTGGCACTGCATCTAGTGAGATGTCTGTTCTTGCTGTTCAGTGGGAAAAGAAAGAAAGAAATATGGTTGCCATAGTTACACCACTTGTCACGATGTTTATCATGTCTGTGGAATAAAGAGCCTTATATTAAAGCTGTACTCTTATTAATATCAGCTGTTTAACATTTTCAGGATATTTGAAATCAAGACTTTCTGCAAAAAATTTAAATGTTGATTGCAGCGAAATCGTACTGTTTAACCATGCAGCTCAGAACGTAATTTTGTTAGACACCATATTACAGAATTATATACCATGAATAAATTTTCCAGTGAATTTAGCCTCTTTGCACTTCATGAACATTCTTGATTTTTCTGTTAAGATGTTTGTTACTTGCAACTCTTTGCCAACTAGTTCAAGCAGGCCAACTTGAAGGAAAGGAGGGGAGGTTCCTCCTTTCCGGTGGGGAGCGGCACCCCATCAGTGGTACGGCATCGCGTTTGCTCCGTACCAACGTAATTCAGACGTCCCACGTGAGAGGGATGGTTGCTGTGCACATACATGTGTCCTCGTTTGCTTTCCAGGGCAAAAATCCCCCAAATACCCATGTAGACTAACAAAACGCGCACACGCATGCATTCTCTGTGGAAGAATCAGGAGCCTGCGCATCATTTTAATGCCAAGAGAGCTGCGGTTTAATGTGGTATTATTCTTCTGTTTTAAGCTGGTGTGCCAAATTATAAAGCGTTAGAGGAATACAGTTTAAAACGTTTTTTTACCTGTGCAGCAGAGTCTAATGTTGAAAGAACATCTTTACTGATCTCTGATGACCCTTGGGCAGTCACCCCTGCCTTTTGGATTTTCTCATACAAAGTTCTTCTCCTTTGGGGCAGTAAGACAGTGTCATCCTCCCAGGGGTGGATCTTGCCAGACACGGCCCATAGCCAAATGTCCCGGTACTGCACGCATGCCCCTTTATATGGCGTTAGTCTTGCCAGTAGCATCACCGGGCTGGAACTCTGTGGACCCCGTCTCTGGAGACAGAAGTAACACAGTCCAGGTCTTGCAATCAAAGCCACCCCGCGCTGGCTGCAGGTCCCATGCAGCCAGCGGGGCATCCCCCGAAGAGTAGAGGAGCCAACTGAAGTCCCCACCAGGCTCTACATGTGTCGCTGCAGGGTGAAACGTGGTTTCCTAAGGAAATGACCTGACAAAAGGTTTGGCAGAAGTTTCTTCTGGGATTGTGCTAACACAGAGACAACCCGGGAAGGAAGTTTTGGTGCAGTGTGAGGACAAGCCAGAAGGAGTCCCATCATGGCTTGGGCCCCAGTGTACAGCGTGCTTCACGGAGGACGTAGTCACTGCCCTGAGCAATGAGGATGTGCTTGGGTATGTGAAAAGTCTCCATAACAAACCGTACAAAATACAGCTTTGTATCCAGTGCTTATCAAGGGAAATTCATCTCTTCAGAGGAGAGGATGTACTGGGTAAGAACCAGTTACCCGCAGGATGTTGAAGTGTTTGTTCAGTCTTTTCTATCGTTATGTTTTCCTGGAAAGAACAAATGGAGCAATAAATATGACACTTATTGTTATTTAAAAGAAAACTATGACCTGTTTCTCTAACACAGGGAGGTTTATTCAGTGTAACCTTGTCATTCACGTGCAATGATAGTGTCAGATTAACAGTCCTTCAGTGAGATGATGTTTTTCTCCCCGTTGCCTGGTTCTCTTGTCACGCACGTCAGAAGCAGAGCGGTGGTTTGCACAGCAATGTGGCTGGTGGCGGGAATGGGCAGTTTATTGGCTGGGAGATTGACTTAGACAAAATCCAAATTCTGCAAAAGTTTTCTCTCCAGGTGTCCTCTTGGATACAGTTTTCTATTGAAAAATAGTATGTGTTTCCAAATTGTGAGAAACACGAATCTGGTTCTGACTCTGTGAGCGCCGGCGTTGTTCAGTGGGAACGGGCTGATTTGTTTGAGCCCAGGTCCCGGCAAGGCTTTTGGTTTGGCACCGCACAGAGGTACAGCCGCTGCAGTCAGGGGGCTGTTTGCAGGGTAATGTGATAGTTGGTAGGAAAAAAATGGAAATAAACAGAGTAAATAATTGGATTGCTTGTAATTCAATAAATGAGTAAACAGAAAATACCTTTGTAATCTAACTCAGTATGAAAACCCTGACTGAATACAGCTGTGGGAAAAAAAATTGAAAAAAAAAAAATAATCGTTGTTCAGTCCCATGTTCCTGTTGTTTGGCAACTGCATAGAATTTTAGTTTTCTTGATTTTTTTATTAAATACAATGATTAATTAGAAAAACATTTTCAATTCTTTGATCACTGAATAGATAAACTAGGTAGACATGTAGAGCTGTATTTACTGTACGTAGGTGTAAGTAAGAAAATGATTAGTTGTGTGATCACTTTATAACCATGTATTTACTTGTATATCTGCAGGGATTTGCACGGAGAAGTGATGGAGTACTGCTAGGACAGGGACTGACTGAAGACGAGTGCTGTTCAGGCAGTGTCAGAAAAGGGTTTGGGTGGGGTTTTCCTGTATTGGTCCTCAGTAGCTGGAGAGAAGGGAACGATACATTGCGGGAGTCAAGGACAAACGATGGAGAGATGTGGCCTCACTGGAAAGCATCGCTCCAGTGCTGGGCACAGGAGGGCAGCTGCAGAGCCCCCGGCCATGCGAGGGGCAGGGAGGAGCAGCAGCAGCAGAGGAGGGCACGGGGCAGGCGGCAGTGGCAGAATCATAGAATGGTTTAGGTTGGAAGGGACCTTAAACATCATCTCGTTCCAACCCTCCTGCCATGGACAGGGACACCTCCCACCAGACCAGGTTGCTCCAAGCCCCATCCAACCTGGCCTTGAACACCTCCAGGGATGGGGCAGCCACAGCTGCTCTGGGCAACCTGGGCCAGGGTCTCACCACCCTCACAGGAAAGAATTTCTTCCTCATATCTCATCTAAATCTCCCCTCTTTCTGGGCTGCCAGCGCACGTTGCCAGCTCAAGTCCAGCTTCTCATCAACCAACACCCCCAAGTCCCTCTCCTCAGGGCTGCTCTCCATCCATTCTCCGCCCAGCCTGTGTTTGTGCTTGGGATTGCCCCAACCCACGTGCAGGACCTTGCACTTGGCCTTGTTGAACTTCATGAGGTTGGCACAAGCCCACCTCTCAAGCCTGTCCAGGTCCCTCTGGATGGCATCGCTTCCCTCCAGCGTGTCTGCCACATCACACAGCCCGGTGTCCTCAGCAAACTTGCTGAGGGTGCCAGAAGTGGAAGGGGCAGAAGCACGAGCTGGTGGAGGACATTTAGGAGCCATTTCAGGAGCAAAGTCAGGAGGTAGAGAGGAATCATTTTCTTGTGGCTCTGACTTCAGGACTCCTTTGGGATGTTTTAGAAGATCACTCAGGTCATAATTTTAATTATGTTTCATGCAAACTGTTTTCACACTTGGCTTTAACAGCTCTCAACAGAGCTTGGCTTTCCAGGTAAGATAACCAAAGTGCTATTAATTGCTTTGTTTTAAGCAGGTGAAAATAATTTGCTACTGTTTGTTATCTTTCCAGTCCACAGCATTCAAACGGAAGCATTTTAAATGTAGTTTAAATTAGTATGTTTTCTGTACTGTCGGCTCCAATTAAGGAGTAATGTGCATTGGCTTTGTTTCTTCCCTGCCATAATCTCGTAAAGATTTGAAACACCTTTCCTAAGATCCCGTGCCCTTTCCCAGCTACGCGACGGGGCTGCTGCACGCTCCTGCCTGCAGCGGAGCCCGGTGCGTTTAGGTGATGTGAGGGTTGGTACAGCCACTCTGCTGCCCGCCGGGAATCAGCTCTCCCTGCGCGCTCCCCGTTCCCCCCGACTCCGAGACGGATTTCTACCCCCCCGGCCTCATCCCCGGACCACATTCCTCCCCGAAGTGCAGAGACGTGCCAGCCAGCGACATGGGTGTTCCTCGTGCCGGGTCTTCTTTAAGCCTCTCTGCAATCTTTCATTTGCTGGAAGCATTGATAAGACTTTCTGCTGTTTATTCTTTCATCCCAGTGTCGCAGATACTTTCAAACTTCACCTGACCCAGAAGTTTTTATCTGCAAAGCAGACAAGTAGGAGATAGGAGAAAGAGGCAGCCAAACATGCTCAAGATTGATGTTCTTCAGCGGTGCAATGCTTTGTTGATTTTAGCTTTTATTTAGGAGGTAAAACTAATCCTTTGCTATTGCAGTCGTGTTACCTGACTCAAAATCTCAATCTTGTAGTTATTTTTCAGGCAAAAACATGATGTTTTTTCAGGCCCTAAACAGTATGTGTCTGGCTCTGTTCTTTGACTCAAAGTCACATTTTCTTTTACTTGCTCAGATGGGAAAATTAATACTGACAACAACCTCCGAATTTGTCTCTGAAGGCACCTACCTTAATAATACCTTGCAAAGTAGTCAAAGGTGTGGCTGATAAAAATTATCTTTCAGCCCAGTCCTGAGGAGGCTGAGAGCAGTGTCTGTCACCGCAGGTACGTTAGATCATCTTTCCAGCTTAACAAACGGAGTTTATTGATGCTGACAGAGTTATCAGCATAAGCAGTTCAGAGGCAGAGAAATAAATGACATGCTTTTTGTTTGTTTCCAGAGAATTATCACTTTCACTGGTAAATATTCATAAATGGTGAATGCCATATCTTGCCATTGCAAAGAAGGAACATGTATCAGCTATCCCATCTTTAGAGCTTGCAAGAATTAATACAGGTACATACCTTTATAACATTCTTCAGAGGAGTGGATTTCCTCTGACACTCAGTTTTGCCCTTACCATAGGCATGTCTCCCGTCAGAGGCTGTTTTATTTTGGTAATGTTCCTCGGTGATGTGTTTTGCCCAGGAATGGCGCCTGGCCCCGGAGATCCCGGCTGTCGGCCGGGGAGAAGGGCCCTGAGGCGCACTGTTGCTTGCAGCAGAGTGCTTGAAAACCACAAGAAACCCCAAAACGCTCTCCGTGTCCAAGTGGAAAAGTGCTATAGAAGCATCGTAAGAAACCAATAACTTTCCACATTATTTTATACTGTCCTGTAGACTTTTATGGCGAGCAATACTGGCTGTGCTGCCATCAGCAGGTGCTCTGCCCTCGGCTCCAGCGGGATTTCAGCCGCAGAGTGCGGTACCGCTCCTGTTTGTCCAGCTGGAGCTTCACTGGTGAGTTCGCCATTACGCTGTCTTAAAAATGGAAAGTGTATGTTTTGTGCTACATTCCATAGGATTTTTCCTTACTTGTCCTTACAAAGAGCTTAACTTTGCTGTCTGCAGAGCAACTTTAGAGAAGTGTAACGGTTACCCCGTGCCACTAGGCAAAACTTCCAACCACGTACAGCTGTATTTCTTTTTTCTTGTGCTAGAGAAGTGTGGCTTTGAAGTCAGTGCATGCGCTAGAGTTCATTATTTGTCTAGTACACGATATGAAAATGTGCCTAACTTTCAAATAAGCAATTTGTTCTTTTCTTTTTCTAAAGAGGTAAGTGCCATGTGCAATGGTGCGTACTGACTTTGCAGAATAATCTTTACATCATTTTGTGGGTTTTAGGGTGATCGGTATGATAAGCTTCCTGTTCTTTCTGGGATTCATTGTGGGAAAGCCTGCTTCACTGAAATTAATGGGCATTATTCTACTCAAAATGAAATCAGAATTTTCTAGCTTTGTACTGTAGTGCGAGCATCTGTCTAATACAATCACTTTCCCTACATTGTCTGAGCTTAGAGTTTCTTCATCCCTATGGAGATGAAAGTTCAACGGATCTCAATCTAATACATTTGCAGAATGACCAAGAAAACACATACTTCGTGTACTCAAACCCTAACAAGCTGTCTTAGGCTATAAGAATGTCATGTCGTTGCCACTTTGACCTGAACTGATTTCTATTGTTACGCCATTATCTCACCCAAGAACTGCTTTTCTTATTCCTCCTATTGGATACATTCTCTGTTCTCACAAAAAGTGCATCATAAAAAAAACCTGGTGAATTACAAACATATGCCTCTGATAGCAGCTACCACTTGAAAGCCTTATAAGCTAAAATGGACTTTTGTTTAAAGAAAAACCTACTTCAAATCCCAGTGTGCCCTGGGGAACTTGGCAAGGTCGTACTCTTGCTTCCTATTAAATCCTTCCGGGAACTTCAAAGCACTCCTCGTTAAAAGAACCCATTATATTGAATATTTGTAATTGTTACTTATGTCTGGCACTCCTCTGTACGACACTTTGCCAGTCCCCTGGGTTCAAGGTATAGTCGTATCATTCACTTGACTCGCTACGCTGGCTGAGTTTGCCTAGGGGCTGCGTGATAGACAGGACAAATATCCTTTTCTAAAAGGGATAATAATAAGAAAGCCCTAAAGGTAAAATGTAGCCCTGGTTGGAATATGAGGAATTTAGAAGTGGAAGCTGTGTAAGGTGACAGGCACGTGAATGCTCTTTAGACAGAAATACACCTGCAGCATCTGCCCGGCCCTGCTCTGAACAATGCATTTGCATGCATGTGCATAAACATAATTATTCTAATAATTTGAAGTAATCATTTTGTTACTAATTGCATTCTGAACGCAACAGAGGTGAATCGGGTGAATCCAGGTTATCAAGCGTATACGAAGCAGCACTGAGGTGCGAGATTGCTTGGGCTGTTTTTCTGATTGTGCTCTCTTGGCATTAATCACTTATTCAAGATTTCTGGGCGCTGGTGTTCACCTTGTGATCTCCCTCTGAGGTAGGAGCTTATAAACATTATCAGCGTTTTGCAGATTGGAAGCAAAGACATCTGAGTGGCATTCGACGACGTAATTAGATAGATGGGTTGGACGTCTGGCTTCCAGGCGCTTGTTCGCGTTGGTGGAGTTGAGCCGATAGAGACTCTGGCCTTGTCTTCCTAAATTAGTGTGTGTGCACGTGGCGGGGAGGCTGCTGTGGTTTTTTTTCTTTTGCAGCATTTGACATTTTTGTGACAGATCATTAGACTTCTAACCTTAAGCACTCTATTATGTGTCTATGCCAGGGAAGAATTTGTGCACGTAGCCCAACCTGACTTGACATGTTTTCATCCAGCTTTGGGATTTTCTTCACCACTTCCCATTCCATCAGATGGGCTCTGCAGTGTTAAACCCCAGGCATCTGGGTCTTCCTAGCAGCAGTGGGTGAATTACAACTGCGGGATGCTTTAGAAAGCCACTGCCGCCAAGCTGCTTTTGCTTTCCCAGTAACAGTGGGACCGTTCTGCCCGTTCTCCATCCACCTCAGTGTATAGCCAAATGCAGCTGGACAAGTTCTCCTGGGCTTGTGGTGGGAGCGGTGCCCGGCGTGGACTTGCCAGCAGATTGTGGTGCGTTCCGGCGGCTCCGGGTAGCTCACGGGGCGGGCACAGCCTGCGATTTGGAGGTGGCGGACAGAAACAAGCCTCCCGAAGGACATACGGCACAATACAGGAATGTGTCTTTGGCAGCTAGTCGGCATGGTTTTAGGTTCAGCAGTTTCTCTGGATTAAGGTGTTGGCCAGAATGTCACGTTATTGACCCAATCTGGGTTTAAGAGAGTCAGCTGAAGGGTTGCCCCCCCAGCTGCTCGGCTGAGAGCTCTGCCGAAGCCAGCGCCGGCGATGCTGTTCCTGCCTGCTTGCACGGGGACAGCGGGTCACAGGGGCACGACGAGCTGCCTGTTTCTCTCTTTGCATTGCATCGGTCAGTACGGCCTCTGCAGCAAATCAGGCGCTGCAAATTTAATTAGTTGCATTTTGTTGCAAAATTTCTAAATGCATAGAATCAGAAAATGAGACAGTAATCTCGTGAGAATTGTGAAGAAAATATCTGAATATATGAATATCTGAATAGATATTTATCATTTTTAAAGCCCTGAATGTATATTTATCATTTTTAAAACCAGGTGAACTTTGTTCTACATTTGTCCAATGAACCTGGTTGTTCAGAGTTTTTTTCCAGTTAAAATCTGCGGGATGTTTTTATTATTCATATACACCTACCAGCTGTCCTTAATCAGTTTGAAGCGTTTGCCTTCACAAACCTTACTCCATGATTTTCTTTGTCAGCTGTTTGAGATACATATATGTATATGTATATATATATATATATATATATATATGTGCAAGGCTTTAATCTTCCTGACTACAGAGATGTTTTTTCTTCCTCCCTGCTGGCAGGGATCTCCCAGCTAAGGCCTTCGGTACTAAATAGCAGGAAGAGCTCATCCGCAGCCCGTGCCCACTGCGGAGAGGCCGGGCTCCTCGCGGCAGAGGAACACAGACACGGTGGGGCTGGGGGGGACGCCCAGGACGCAGTTTGCAAGCATCTTTCAGCGCTATCCTTCAAAGGCTTCGCCCGATCTCATGAATCTCGGCAAAGCCGAAATAAATGTCATAATGGCACTGGAAACTCTTTGATACCAAACTCATCTTTCAGGGAACATCTAAAGGAAATATTCCAGTCACCTTTGGAAGAATTTTATAGCTATTCCTAGCAGCTGGTTCATTTTATTATTTTGGTGGTCATCGCCTGGCAACCTACAGTACTTTGGTTTAAATGAATAAAACTCAAGAAGAGATTAGCACTAAAAAAATCTCAACGTTCTTAAAAAAGGCAAACCCCCAAACCGGAGCAGCTGCTCCGGGGAGTGCCCGTCGGAGCTGAGCGAGAGGAGAGCATCGTCCTCTCCCCAGGGCTGGGGTCCACTGCCGTCGCCTCAAGCTGCGAAGGCGGACGTCAGTTCAGCGAGTCAGTAGATTTTAAAGTTTTTTCCCCAGAAGGATGGTAGCTGGCCGTAAGGAAGCGGGCCATCAGCAGTGGGAAGGAGAGGCTGTGGTGGGGAGAGCTGCTGGATCTGCGGTCTGGCTTCGTCGTACTCCAGGCAAGCTGCAGTTTTTAAAATTATTTTTTTCTTCTTGCAACAGATCTTTTTTATTTTCCTTAGTGAAGCAACACGGTTGCGAATGCCTCCTTGCTCCCCAAGAGGAGGTTTTTGCTGTAAGAGCTCCAGCCTACAGCGTAAGATGTGCCACCTCTGTGCCATCGCGTGCACAGGGACAGGGCAGGGATGGGACAGGCACCGCGCAGACGTGGGGCTGCTCTACCAAAGGCCATTGCAACACAGCTACAGTTTAGAGAAGCGTGGCCATAATGAAACCCCGGCAGTTACTTTAATTGAGCTGAAGGCCACAATGGAATCACGGATTGTGTAACTCCCCGTACGCAACTGCTGGAGCTGGCCCTGATCCCAGGTGGTGATACCTCAGCCTTGCAGAGGGCTTCTGACAGGTATCCGTGCTGGGAAAGCACTGGCAGCGTAGCGGTGGGGGAACTGGGAGAATTGGTGGTATTCCAGCAGGCTGGAAGATGGCTTTGGCAACCCTGCAGACAGCTGTGGCGCTTCCATCCAGGAAAGTGTCTGTTCGTGAGCGAAGTAAATGAAGAAAACATAATCTCTGTGAATGATGAGCTTTTAAATTGAACTCCTCCACCCATAGATGAGAACAGAGATACACAAACCTTATCTGGTTCCTTCAGGAATGACCCTGCAAGCCCAGACTGAGGTTTTGGAAAAACCAATACTATGGTCTGGTATTACCTAAACCTGTTGGAGAACGAGTCAGTGATGGATGAAGAGGATGACTAAGCCTTCCGCAGCGTTCGGCTTTTCTTGTGACTTTTCTCCAGAGGGGAATAACCTAACTGTGTGAGCTGCACTAGTTGTGGCAGTGTGAATCAGAAGTCTCAGTGAAGCAGCCACGGAACTCCTGCAGACCCAGCTCTGGAACAGATCTGCTCTGGGGCAGATCATCCTGGCCGTAACGGGGATGCCGGTCACGCTCGGGCTGCTGCTCACCTGACACGGTCTCGTGGTCCTCACCACCGCAGCACCTAACTGAACTTGTCACGCAGAGATACGGAAAAGCTCCTTTACATTACAGGCAATGACTGTCAACGGTGCAAATGTGTCCGGACTCGCATAATCCACCCGAAAAGGTGGTGGTTGCTAAGCAACGCGGCCCCATTCTCTTTTTATGCCATTTTAGTTCCTTCTCAGCTTTATGTTCCATGTCTGGGGCTGCTTAATATGATCCTATTTGCAGTGACAATTTAGGGTCTTGTGCCTTGGATACCAATTCACTCAAAATGTACCAATCGTCACGCTTGAAAATCACATTCGGTTTTGGAGCTGGTGAAACTGAAATGGGAACTGGGCTTTGTTTTCTGCCGGAGAGGCGTTCCAAGGCCGTGCTGTACCGTCCCAACGCCGCTATCTCCCCCCCACGCCCTCCATCCTCCCGTGGCGCTCTTTGATGGCGTTCAATGAATTAGTTAGGCTGCTCACAGATTCTGGCTTTTCTAGAGAATTAACCAGCCTCAGGCCTCTCGCTCTCACTCCGTGTGGTTTTGCTGCCGTTGTAAGACACAGAACATCCTTCTCCAAAATCTGAGCCCACATTTCCCAACTGCCACTTAGGTGAAACTCCCGATGGGGCAGGGTGGGTGGGAGGGGGGAGGCAATTGCAAAAGGGGGGGTACGAAATCGGTAACATTAACAATGTACGATACCCAACAGAATTAGAGAAAAGTTATTTTTTATAAAGACAAACATTTGCATCTCTCACAAAGAGATTGTGACAGGGTGGTGTTTCCAGGTGTCTTGAGTTTCTCCTGGATGACTCCTCATCAGAGAAGATCCTTGCCATGGTCTAGTGTTCATCCGGAGATACAGTTATTGCCCTTAAGCCTATCAGGAGTCTATGGTGACATCACTCTCAGCACTGGACAAAAATAAGAAAGAAAAGCAATTTATAAGAGGAAAACCAAGGGATGAAATCATTTTCAGGAATTTGAAACGTATCTAAAAAAGAGGTATGGAAAAGACAAATTTAAAATATAACTGACACCACCCACTTTCGTTCTGGGTTTGATTCTTCTAGCATTTTGTGGAGATTACAAGCAGCATATTAGTAATACATGCCATAATACACCAGTGTGTCACAAGAGTGATGACTGTATACATCTATACAATTCTATTACATAATTGTTTTTCTATTAATTTCCAAAGCACGTTTACTCTTTGTAAGGCGCCCTTGCCTCTCGTTGTGTATAATGTGCTCTTTCCAGCTTTCCCTCTGCCGGGTTCTTCAGTAATTGCTGGGGACGATCAATCCAGTTATCCCACCAGGAGAACGTAGAGGGCCATGCCCATCACAAGTGATGTAGGGACGGTCAGAGAAGTTTATTTGGGTTGTTTATTCCTCAGTCAGTGCTTCGACATGCGTATTGTTCATCTTGGAGGGTAAGTTATACTCACTGCGGTGTTTTTGTTGACTCAGGTTTGGTAAGACTACACAAATAGAAAGAAACTATTGCTACAGCGTTTATCACCTGGGCAGGACGGTGTCCTCTGGCTGGCGTGTCAAGCACGATGGAGCCTGAGCGCGTGGATGGGTGATGGGTGCCCCGTGAGGAGCCGGAGAGCCCGGGAGATGCAACGCCCCGTGGCACCGAGTTACGTCCCCTGCCAGGGCAGCGGGTGCTGCGGCAGGACATGATAGACCGGCTGCTGTCCCCTCTGAACTTGTCATCAGCTTGCCATCAGGCCACTTACACACCGGATAAATTAGTCATCAGGAAACAGAAGCAATCTCTTTAGCAGCTTCTCCCTCCCTGTTGTCATCTGTGTTCTGCTGAGAAACCTCTGGGGCGGCTGGAACACCGCTGCTATTTATGGTTGTCCTCGGCGCTGAGGCACTAATTGTCGCTGCTCTGCTGAGAGTGGCAAGGAAATATGACAGCTAAAGATGATATAATTTATGAGAAGAGAAGGCTTTAAAGCAATTATGGAGGAACACACTTTTTACTCGTGTTATATTTGTAATTTAATATATTCGTATTCTATTATTAAAACCTGAGGTTCTGTGTGCTAATCTGCATAAAAGTCATGCAGTTCAGGCTGCAGCTCAGAGACAAGCAACTGCCCACCGACACGTGCAATAAAATGAAGTATTTTTTTATACAACCATAGGCATTTATATACTAGATAAGTTGCCAATGCGCTACGGTAGGGAGCGCAACAGGAGAGATGTGAAAATGTGATAAAACAATCTATTTACATTTAGATACTAAATTTAAAATTATATTATTTTCTCCAAGCTTCATTCCATTTGTCAGGTTTTGAGCAAGCGTGTGGAATCATTTAGGACTGTTGCTTTCATCTCTTCATATATATTCCTCAATTTAAAGGCAACAGAGCATGCGGGTAGCTCTGTCTTTCAGGCACAGAGCCGGAGGAGGAGCCGCGTGCATCCATTTCCCTTTTAGATGGACTAGAAGCAGGATTTAATAATCAGCCTCCGCTTTGCCTGGCATGGATGATAGAGGTTTCTAAGCAAGAATTAAGAAAAATGAAAAAGAGGAGGTAAGCATAACCTGCCACAGTGACTGCGAAGGAAATCAGAGCAGAAGTTCCAGGCTCGCAGCCATCACGATGTCAGCTCTTGCTCAGTGCTGGAAACACTAAGATCACGGTTCATACATTTGATAGCTTGAGATGCCTGTGGGCTGTAATAAAATTCATCTTTTGCACTGTAAATCTTTTCTCTTTAAGCATGGAAGAGGTTACAAATGTGCATAAAATTGAAGTGAAAGTGATTAAATCTCACTCTGAGCAAGTATTGACAGTTCTGCCTTGCTTTTGGATGCTGTGGGAGCTTCTGCCTTTGTGGCCCATGCTCAAGATAATGAAAACCAGTCAAGTGTTGAAACTTATATATCCAAAGAGGATTTTTGCTTCTGTGTGTTTGTTTTTAATATGTTGCTGGCACAGAGAAGCAGTTATTTCAAATCCTGTTAGTCACTTCTGGCAGGGGATGGGTGTAGGCTATCGCTGTCCCCCCCTGCCTGTCGGGCAGGTCGGATGGTAGCTGAAAAGCAGAGGGTTTTAATTGATTGTTGTGTTTTAAAGAAGTGTTGATTTTCCACGTGCAGATCTACAGGTTGTCTTCATTTCCATACCCGACAATGAGGATGAGCACATCCTTCCCTCGGGGCGGTGCTGCTCTCAGCTCTGTGCCGGCCTCTTGCAACGGGTGCTTGCAAGGGGGGTGGGGTGGGATCCGGTCGTGGAGAATGGGAAGAAGTACAGGACATAACCAAGAGGACAAGTCATAGCTCGTGTGGGAGCGTTGGTTGTCAGTATGTTGTATACAGTCACATCCTTAAAATTAAGCCCGTGCTATGGAGTGTCTGGGGTTTGGGATGACCAAGGTGCCTTCTTTATGCTTCCGTCAGTCCAGCTGCCAGAAATCCAGCGCCCGTCCTCTCTCAGCTCTTCTTGGAAGGCATTGCGCTTGCCTTCTTGGTTTTTCAAGGTTCCGGAGTACTTTCGAATTGAGAGTAAGCGTGATGCTCCTAAAACCAGACAGCAATGTCAGCAGCGCGAGGGAGATGTGATGGTTGCACCTTCCTTCTCTCCAGCACCGTGTGTTAGCAGTAATGCGGTATGACGCTTCCACCACGCTGTGCATCCCTGCAGCAGATCTTTTTAACCTTTTTGAAGTGTGACAGCCTAGGCCGGATCCCACCATAACGTGGACAAAACAATTTTCTCTTTGAACAAAGTTAAGGCAAAACTGTAACGGGAGCTGAAGAATCCTGTGTGCGCTCTGCTTGAGGAGCGCGTGTGACGCGGTTACCTATGGCTGGACTGAGCCTGGAGATTGTTTCCGGTACAGTGCTCCTCTCTGTATGTATGAGATTGTATTCTTCAGGTATTCCTCCTACTAATTTCATCTCCTATTAACATTGTCACTCTTCACCATTAATTAGCAGAAAAGGGCGCTTGTCATTAGTAGCGATATGTAGCCTCTTTAAATAGAAAGGTCCCCTTTTTTTCAAACAAGTTGTATGATGTAAATGCCTCAAGAGCATATTTATTTGCAAATATGCAGGCAGTCAATACCTAGGATGTTTCCTTTCCACACGGTATTTTGTGCGGGCTAGCAGCCTGCATTTATCCCAGGGTTGGTTTGCTTGTTCCTTTGCACTGACCTCGGGAATGCGGCTCCGGCTGGTCTGCGCATCTCAGTCCAGCATTTCAGATTCTGCATACCACAGCTATTGGCTCACCTCCAATACGTCTAAGTCAATGGCCAGCTGAGGTTGACATAATTATATGTATATTAATTAACATGTATATGTTACTTGCAAGAGGACAATCTGTTTTCGCTGTTGGAAAGCCGTCATCCATTAACACTAACAGCAACAGAGCGTATGAGATCTGTTTCTGTTTTCCATTTAAAGAACAGGGAATGCTCATGTATCGTGGATTAAAGCATGGTGAATTCTGGTAATGCTGATGTTTCATTAGCATTCTCCATTTTCATGTAAATTAATTTATTTGAGGGAAATAAAATCCATACCTGGTGCTAATTGCCAATGATAATGATGAGCTGAGACTCAGTGAGATTCATTATTGAGGTAGACTGTCTCTCTCCTGAAGTGTTCAAATCAAGACTGGAGTGCTTCTGGAAGTCATAGGTCAGCTGAGCTTCGGGTTCCTGGAGTTAGTGCAGGAGCAGAGCTATGAAACGCACCAGCTGCATAACACGGGACATGATCTCCTCTGGCCTAGCAGCCTTTAAAACCAAGGATGATTGTCTTTCCTCTCCTAAAATGACCATGAAGCTTTTATTGATCATTTTATCTAAATTATGGATGATGCTTTTGTCAACTACATTATTCTTGTGAAGCAGAGCACTGCCAAAGATAACTTTACTGTCTCCGGCTCCGATGTGGGGAGCCCATCTTCGCACACAGAGGTTCCAGAAGTCCGCACTATCGACAATATTTCTTGGCTGAATCCGTTTGGCACTGGTGGTTCATTGTCATGTTGAACATAAGAAATGAGCCACTGTGGTTAGATTTCAGAGAAAACTCATCCAGCAAAATTACCGGGTTTGCTGAAAGCTAGAGTAAAACTGTAAGCGTTGGAGGGGTTGACATGATATGAACCAGCAGTGGAGAGTATGAAAATCTCCTTCTCTGTCATAGGAGCTCTGTTGCTATTTGAAATTGGAGCATGTAATGGATAAAGCTGAAGTATATCACAAAATAATACATGTAATTACTTTGCAACCTGTTTCATGATGATGGTTTTTTTCCAGCTGCATTTTACCTCTCTTCAGTATTTAATAGCATACTACAGTTTATTGAATATTTGCCGTCTAGCCTTGAAGGATAATGAGTTTTATGCTGCCATGTGTTGAACACCTTCATGTCCAAGAGAAGGTAATGGGAACTGAAGATGATGAGCATTTTGTAGGATCAGTCCTTGATTGAACAGACAGCTCTGACTCTTGTATGGAACGTGGTGAAACAGCTGAATAAGGCTTCAGAATAATACTGCAAAGCGCTGGAGTTCCACAGGAGGTTCTTCAATGACAGTCTTGAAAATACCTAGGAGTAAAATTGTTTCTTTGTCTTTCTCAGTAAAAAAAGTACTGAACACCATGAAAAATATTTGCATTCAACTGCAGTTTCATGCATTATACTCTCAAAATATTCGGAGTTGTTGTTGGAGAGCCTGTCCTTGTTTAAGCAAGTGTTTCTGAAAAGCAGGCCACCTGAAAAATTAATAGTGGTCTGTGATTAATAATGCTTTCTGGCTGTTGGACACGCCAAGGGAAAATAAGGCACTGACGGTGGGTAGCAGAGGGAGGTGCGTTAGGTCTCCGAGGCGGGGGTGCTCCGGAGGGCTGGCAGACCTCCTCTCCCCGCCGGCAGGGCAAAAAGAGCAGGAGGTTTTCAGCAATCCCAGAAAATCAGCCTTATCCCTTTCTCTTACCTACCTTCCAAATGTATATTTTATTGGGGGGGCACTGAGGATCAGGTTTGTTTATATATTCAGTTTTTCTGTGTGGGGTTGATTATGATTCACATTAATGTATTTTGCTGAATCAAAATTACTCAAAAAAACCCCACAGGTGCTGAATAAGAATAGTTGATAACAGCAGCAAGGCCTGGTAATTTTAACCTTTTGAGAATATCCATTAGCTTAAACCGGTCTCATAGCTCAGTTAGTCAGAATATTGGATTTTAATCGTTGCTGCAAGAGCATACACGCTTCATACACACACTTTGGGTTTGGTTTTTTTGAGAAATGGTTAAGTGGGGAAAGGCCTTTTCTGTATTCATTGCAACACAATTTAATATAAAATCTCATAACCCCAGTACATGTAGTTACATCCTAGTTACAGAATTTGCATATAAATAGTGATGTTTTTGTTAACATGCCTGATGGAGAACATGTTATCAGTTGATACGTCCCTATTCTGTCAGTGTTGCCAAAGTATTGTAGAATGTTTTGCTTTGTATTCAGCTGCAAATACTTGCTATTTTTACTGACAGAAGCGTGTGGCACCGCTTGCAAAGTAGTTACAGACCGCTTTTATTTATTTCTGTTTGCAAAGAGATTTAATTTGAAGGTCATAATTAGGAAAGCTAGTACCTTCGTCCCCATATTGAAAAATTCTCAGAAGTCATAAAACTTGAATAAGAATCACTTTATCCATGAGAAAAGCCAAGTCTAGCCCAGGAGATTTAAGAAGTTGGAGAGAACGTCACTGTTTCTTTTAAAAAAAGAAATCTTAATGGGATCTAGTTACGGTGCCTCAGCAGTGAAGTCATACAGACTGCAAGACTATAACAAAATCAATCAGCGGTAATTTTGTTTATAGTAATAGCTAGAGCTGGAGACACCGCTTCGGCTGATCTAATAGCCGTCTGCCTGGAGCCGTGTCCGTAAGCGCGTGCTGCCCGGAGGGAAGGTGCTCACAGGGATGCAGGAAATGCTGGAGCATCCCTGGCCATGCCCGCAGCCCTCGGACCAGCAGCCAGCCCTCTGCCAGGGGGTCTGGGCCGGCGGGCTTTCTCACCGTTCTCCGCTTTTCTTTCAGGCCCTGCCGCAAAAAAGAAGTACGTCAGTTATAACAACCTGGTGATCTAGTCCGTTTTGCCACGTGGGGCGGAGGACGGGCGAGGATTTTCATCCACCGCTGGCGCAGCCCTCCTCCCGAGCCGCGGGGTGTCCGCCTCGGCGGGGGCGAGGGCACGGCCACGCTGCGGGAAAGCGCCAGAGGAGCCCCGCGCTCCCGACAGCGGCTCCCTGGAATATCCTTCATCGCTCTCGGCTTAGTACGTCGCTGCCGTTGGCCGTGGCCTTGGACCTGCTCCAGCCGCGGGAGCCGCCGTGCCCGCGCGCCCGGCTGCGGCACGGGAGGACGGGCTCCCCGGGGCGGGCTGCGTTCAGCTACAAGGACTTTAAGGGGCTAATTCTGTCTTTCTATGTACTTCCAGACTGCAAGTTTTTGAACTTTCTGTACAGTTTGTGAGGATTTTTGCATATTGCCATCCATGTTGTTTCGAGTTCACTGTTTGTTTTTTGAATGCACAGTTTCATTGAGGGCCTATTCTCTCAGACTTAGCACATTAAAAAAAAACCCTCCACCAACAACTAAGGATTTAAAAGACCTGTGTACATGACTTGTATGATTACTATTGTATCACTGAAATCCATACACGTTATTTTTTTTAACTAAACAAACAAAAAAAAAGAATTTAAAGACCAAAAACTGTGCTGGCGAAGTTAGTCCCCCACCCCTTCACAACTCTGATGGGCTGCAGAGGAAGCAGAAAGGATTTTTGCTGAGTTTTAGTAGAGGTCTTGATATTTGGAATGCATGCCAGTAATGTATTTTATGGTATATGTTAATAATTTATGTTTGATATTTGTATTTGTGTTCTATTTTGTTATTTTATTTAAGGTATATGACTATTTTGCAATAATTTCAATGATTCTTATCATATTTGGAGGAAAGAATATGGCTTTTACATGTCTTGAGGTTTTTTTCTTTGTTGATGCCCCACCATGATTGACCGTGTGATAAGGACTTAAAAAAGCATGTATGTTTTATACTGTTTGTAATAAGTAATTTCGTTAATCTTGCTGCTTATGTGCCAATTTAGTGAAACCAATCTTTGCCGCAAACTCCTCCCTTCCTTTCCATTCTCTCGATCCTGTGATATTATCCAAGAATGTATCAATAAAGGATTTTGGTTAACTTTTTTTTATTTACTCCAATAAATATATTTTTTCAGTTGTTCCCTCCCCCTCCCCCCTTGTGCCTAAAGTTTATTTCATGACGTTGTCAGACGTGGCCATCCAAAACCCGACGCAGAGGTACTTCAGGCTTTGTGCACAAAGAGCCGGTCTGGGAAAGGTCCTGGGGGAGCTGGCAATTAATTGCAGGGGGAAAAAGTGCCTTTTTAAGCACCGGGATGTACAGCAACCCCCAAAAGCCAAGTTACAGGAGAAAGCCCTCCTGTCTGTCGTGCTTGATGGTCTCCAAAGCTGTCTTCAACTGTTGAGTCTTCTTTATGATTTTGAAGGATATTATGTTCAACAGCACACTAGAACGCAATTAAATGAACAACTAATCAAAGTCAATCTGCAAGGCAACTGTTGAGTGAGCTGGAGGGGAAAAAGGGAGAAGTTTAGGTAAAAGGTGAGAGGAAACTTATTCCAATTGCAGCACAGCACCCGCGTGCTGCCTTCGGCATAGGAACAGCATTTTGGGTGCAATGTGACGATTACTTTAGAAAGTATTTAGCCTCCCATTTTCTCTAGACAACTTGATCAATTATACTGATGAAGGTAATCAGCATCAAAAGAAAATTTGACAGCTGCGACATGGGCCACAGCGCAGAGTGATGAAGACCTCCGTGTCAGACCTTGATTGACTCTTTATGCGTGCAACCATGGGGGCTGGATAGATGTTTGCAAGGCCTTCTCGTTGTTGTTTTAATATTCATAGATCAACTAATGAATTACAGCAGACAAAAGATGAAATTCCACCCAAGCAAAGGCTTTGTTAGCAAGAAACAAATTATCAGCCCAACAAATAATGAAGGCAGAGGCTTTGCAACATTATCCTTTTTCTCTACACTGCCCATAAACACAAGGACAGAGCCAGCATCGGGCTGGATAAGTATGTTACCAGCAGACACTGATTCTTGCTCAAAGACCCCGATTTTTTTTTTCTGAACGGGCAAAAAATGGTTTGTTGGTTTGTTTTTCACTTTTATTTGGAGAAGGGGGAAATGAGGTGGAAGAAGGAAAGGGTGCGGCTGGGAGGAGTGATGTGGGGTTTGGGTTTTTGATTTCTTCTCCCAGCTCATGATGTTCCCATCCAACAGAGACTAAAACCTCAGCCTTTTATTTTCCTGCTTATTTTATTTTTCTAGGGCTGTGTGGGCACTCACACACACACACACTCTCACAGGTGCAAACGAAGTGTGTATAGCAACCCCAAGCCTCTGGTTCGTGAGCTGCGTTGTTCGTTAAAGGTTAGCTGGCTGATGTTTTATACATCTGACTGCAGTCACGGCCGAGTTTCCTCTGAATGTGCACAGCCTCAACATCAAAGTTCTCTACTCGTTTACTTCAGGTTAACACCGAGTCAGTCTTAAATGATTTATCCATCCTGAATGGCTTTCTAGTTTGATCGCTGCCTGAAAAAGTAAGTAAATCGAGTAGGCATGAGAAGCCTGGAAATATTTTCATATATCAAAGTGCTACATGGAATATGCTCGCTTTCATTTGTGTCACCCACTGGTGTCTTCCACAGCCACATCACTGGTGAGGTCGGTGCAGACAAGGTCATATGGTTACGGTTCCCCTACTGGGACAACTGAAAGTTCAACCACTGTTTGACCAGCTTCTCCATGCACACGGTGTAGAAGTAAAGATGTCAGACCTGTACTCGTACAGCTGTATTATGCCTAACTATATGATAAAGTACATTAATAGCTCTCTCTCTCTAGATGTATCTCCATATATATATATATAAAAAAACCACTTTATGTTACATATATTATACAGAAGCATAA
Organism: Burhinus oedicnemus; assembly: GCA_008921705.1. NCBI lineage: Eukaryota > Metazoa > Chordata > Aves > Charadriiformes > Burhinidae > Burhinus > Burhinus oedicnemus. The sequence continues at coordinate 1,272,075 of VFFE01007114.1, read as the reverse complement.
TTTATAATTAATATACAATTGTGCTTGTTGTAGTAAAATATTTATGGATTAATTTTGATTTTTAATAATATAAATGCAATACCAAATTTTTTAATCACCTCTGCCTCTCTGTATCTATGTATTAAAACTCTGAAGTGGTTCACTGAGACAGCAAGGCACCGTTCTAACAACTTATACAAAGTGAAGGTGTTTGTTGCATTGTAGACTGTTGATTATCTTTTTTATTCCACAAGCTACACCATGCTATTTACACCCACACAGCACAGTTTCAAACAAAAAAATGAGCCCTTAGCTCCATTCAGAGTCCTTTATTTTACAATTGGCTGTGCTGAGCATCAGTGCAGCATTACTGTTGTTTTCATAACATCTTCATCTTATTAGCCATTGACCACACACTGGTATTACTGTACTGGTTTTGGTCCCAGTCGCTGTGTTATCATACCTGTGAACTGAACAGAAGCAAACGTAGCTGGCCCTTTGTGTTAAAGACGACAAGTTTCATGTATGTCATGTAAATGGTAGCTGTCAATAATGGGGTGTTTCACGAGTAAGGATGACTTTGTTTGGCCAAGGAAAGCTGGTGGGATTTTCCCCCTGCAAAAAAAACCCATGAGCTTGTGTTAGTAGGCAATGCAAAAAACCATGTAAAACTAAAGCTGGCTGTATAGAGCAGAGACGTGACTGCTTGAGGTGAGGTTACGTAGAGTAAGAGGTGACCACGGGCTCTGCTCTGGGAGTCTGCACCTCCATGGAAAGCTGTCCTTCAGCTGGAAGAGGTGCAGCCACCCAAGTCACGGGAAGAACCTCCTAACCTCCCCGGGGTGCTGCCGACACGGGGAGGCAGAGCAGCTACTCGCACACGTACGCACACTCAGGCTCTGGCGTGCGATCTATAGCACACACGCAAGAGAATAAATTTTTTTCACTTCTCATCGTGATGAACATACTGTGAAAAATGCCTATGTGATTACGCTAAGAAAAAATCATGAAGAATGGGAGTGATTTTTTTTGTTGCCATTTATTATTTAGTCTGAATTATACACAAATTGTTTTGGTATGTTAATGCCAAGTTTATTGTTCATAAATATCATTGCAGAGTTAAGCTTTCTGGGCATGCTATATGATAGATAATGACAATTATTTAGGCTGAGTCAGAGCTTAGTCTTCATTTGTGACATTAATTGCCTTTATATATAATTAAATGCACTATAATGCTTCCATATACAGAATCTGTGCATCCATGAAAGTGCTAATCAAACATATTTATTAATTTCTAAGAGCGCTTTTTTGTGAAGGCTTTGATACAGTTGAGTGTTTTTTGGTAAACAGTCTTTTTGATAAGATGTTTAGCAAAATATTTTGATAATTGCTTTTTGTGCTACAGGCATAATTAATATTATTTATAACAAATTAATAAAAGCCGAGGGGTGAGAGGCTGCTTCCATCCAGCTCGGCAGATGCTTTGCCTTTGACTCCCATGGAGTCAGAATTACACCACCCGCCCTCAGCGTCCCTGGCCTTTCCCAGAACTACTTCAAAAAGACAAATTTTTAGTATGTTGGGGGTGTCTGAACGCATGAAGTTAGAAAAGCTGGAGTCCCGTAAGATTTGGGCTGCGCCCTATGGGCTTGTTGCTATTAGTTATTCACCTTCAGCCCACACGTCGGAGGAAATAGAGTTGAACTTACACCTCCCACATCTGGGGCTGCCAACTTCAATTCCCTATTTTATTGTGAGCTTGCCAGTCTTCGCTGCATTATTGAATATTTACTGAGGGAAAGAAGAAAGAAGGGTTATGGAGGGGCAGGTGAGAGATTGAACCTGTTATTTTAGTCTCTTGAGAGCACGTCGTGGAGCCCACCAGTGCGCTCAGCTTCCTAGGAGGGACACGTGTCGGTTCTCTGGCATCCCCTGGGAAATGTCTGCTAAGAGGAGCGTGTTGGCTCCTGCCAGCAGTTTGGGAAGGCCCACCCGTGTGATCGCTTCCTAGTCACTGAGCAAATCACCAAACTGTTATGAAAAAAAAATGGGGAAAAATGGTGGGCTGCAGGGCAGGCTGCCCATGCCGTGAGCCCTTCGCCTTGCAGACCACTGCTCTCCGTGCCGGGGCGTGCAGAGCCCGCGTGCCCCGGTGCGGGTGAGCATCACCACCGCTCTTCTCCTCCCCACCCGCGCCAGCGCCAGCCCCTTCAGCCACACGCTGCGGTTCGGGTTGGTTTGCTTCAAGCCCCATGTTCTGAAAAGGCCCCCTTCTGCTGTGTGCCCAGCCAGTATCTACAACCTGGCCGCCATAAGGGTGGCTGCAGTAGCAAAGCGTCATAACACTTCTATGAGTTATTTTACCCTATATCATGGTCAGTAAATCCGAGAGCTCCAGACGGGGCTGCCTTAACTACTGTTGTTCACAACTTGTGCATAGGAGTACATCTGTTTTCCAAGATGTCTATTTGCTGTTCGCCCTCTCGATATAGCCACCGAGCTTTGTATTGGTGTCACACATTTATTTTCAGTAAATGTTTTATGTTCAGTAACTGCTTGTATTTTTTACTGCCCAAGAAGAGTACTCTTTCTTTTTTTCCCTTAAGAATGATCTCACCTTTATTTTTTCCTCCAGGTTTTTTTGATGCCTGTAGTATACTTGGCTGCATATAACGTACAAAACCAAAAAACAGCCCCTGTACAGAAAATGGACCTACAGGGAACGCGACCAGCTCTCCCGCCCAACTCCTGCTGGAAGTCACTTAGCAGAGCCTGGCCGCACTTTGCACTGCTCAGCGGCAGAGCGACCAGCAGCCTCCCCCAGTGCCTCAATCCTCTCTTGGTCATCAGGCCCAAGAAAAAGAAGTCCCGATTTCAGATGTTAGGTGATCTTAGGTGGACAGGCTTCAGAAGCCTCCCCACCGCTGCAGCCACAGGTTCCGTCAGAGCGCGGTGGCGGCCGGAGCGGCGTCCTGGTGGCAGAGCACTGCACGCCACGGCCGGGAAGGAGCGGTGGGGCTGCAGAGCGGCAGGGGAGCGAGCGGACACGTTCCTGGCGTTATGCCTCTCCCTGAAAGCAAAGGGACATGTGGTAATTTATTTTCAATTATTAACACTTTGTTGTTGATGAAGACTTAGTCTACATCTCTCTTTGCCTCCTCTGTCTCCCTCCCTGTCATTTTATTAGCGCTATGTTCACACAGCTCCTGCAATTCATGAAACAAAAGGCCCAATTCTGCTTCTTGGGATCAGAAGAGAGAGATCCCACCATCATTTTCAAACTGTAACGTGGGTGTAAAAGAACTGGACCAATGGCAGCAGGTAATTAAAAAGACATTATTTTTCAGTCTGGACATACACAAGTGATGTAGTGAGGTGGTACAAAAGACCAGAGTTTTGGACATCTGGGAAAGATGGCTAAAAAGGACAATAATGTACGGATGATCCTGCCGGCATATTTCATGTTTGGTTGACTCTAAATATTATGAAGCAATATAATGAAATTAAAAATGAGCCATTTTCAGCAGGGATGCAAAACAAGTGTTTGAACTCCCTCGGGAAGTAAGCGTTGAGATGCACTGTCGGTCAGAAAGCCCCATTCTGGTGGCAGGAGGCTGAGCTCACCGAGGCTCCCTGCCCGGCGAGGGCATGCTGCCCCAGGGCTGGCTCGTGGCCACGGGCTGGAGGCTGCCCAACAGCAGGGTACCAGCCCAGAGAGGTGGGGGGTTGTTTTTCCGACTGAAACGCCAACAGTTCCCTCACATATACGGAGAAAAGATGCTTGTACCAATGGCACTGGTAAAGAATAGCTTTTATGTGGGCACTGGGTGGGTAAATCAGCTGCATCAGTTGGACATTGGGAAAACCAGCTTCTACCCACCCTCCCCAGCCACTTCCCAGCCCCCAGATCTACCAGTGCCAAGTCAACCCAGGCTCTGCAATGCGGTGGCATAAAACTGTTAAAACACTGTGGCATAAAAACACGGGTTTTCTGTATTCTGTTTCTGTTTATTCATTTTTTTTGTATCTCTTGGTTTTGACCAAATCTTGAGTAGATCTTAGCTTTATTCCATGGGTACAGGGTAATCACTTTAAGCCATCTTGAGCTGAAGCAACCGTTCCCTGTCAAATCTTGCTGGATTCCAGAAACCTGCCAGCAGCGTGCAGGTGGAGCACGCTGGGACTGTTCTGCTCACACCGTGTGAAATCAGGGTAGTACCAGCTCTTCCAGAGTCCCGAGTCCCAAGTCCCTGGCTTGACATGGGTCTTAGTGCTGCTCCACTGCCGCTACATGATCGAACAGCAGCGTTACCATGCTGCTTTTGACCCTGGGGCTCCCTAGTGCGGTAGCCGAGGGCACTGCCCCCAGGCATGCTCCGGAAAAAGAGGGGAAAAAAGGGTGCGTGAGCTACAAGGTGCATCTGAGCCCTGGTTATGTAGTTAAGCATCGCTACAACTGCAAAAGAAAGAAGAGAAAGGAAAGTATTTCGTCCCCTTTGGCAACTGCAGGTCAGACAGCACCCTTCTGGAAGGAGTTCACAGCGGGATCCAAAATCCTACCGTGGGACTTGCAGGAGAACATCAAAACCCTGTGGCCGAGGAAGACAGTGGGTTTTGCTCCTTTCCGCCCACAGAGGCAAAAATCTGGCCTGCAAACCTGATAAATTCCTGTCTTTGACAATGTCCTTTCCCAGGGTCTCCACAGCAGGAACCACCGATAAAGCTGGCTCATGAAGTCAGCGTGGCCAGCCAACGCCAGCCAATGCTGCAGCCACGGGGAGTCCTCTGGCCTCAAGGGGCTTCTTCAAGGCATAGACAGGGCAGCATGGAACACTTGGCCAGTAAAAGGGTGCAACATCTGTCTGAGAGTAATTTTCCTGTCCTGGGAGCCATGGCCTTCAGCCTTAAGACTTGAACAGCTTGGTCTACTCTTCTCTGTATGCCATGATGGGTCTTAAATTCTGCCAACCTCTTTCCTATACCTTCACCACTAAGTGTATAACATAAAGGATTACATGCTCCCCCACACAACCCCCTCTTTGCTTAACAAGATGCTGCTATAAAAGACTGCCTTTTCAAAATAATTCATAAAAAATGATCCATGCTCCTTTTTTGCCTGGATTATTATACCCGTTTTCTTCATTTTATAGGCAGCAAAATCATACAGTGAATATTAATGATTGTGATTTTACTCTGGCATTATTTAAAGCTAAAAGGGTAAATGCTTACTTACAGCCAGCAGGAATTCTTCTAAGTACGGATCATACATTTCAGGCCACTGCGGGACTCCGTCACGTACGAATTTGGGGTGCGGGACTGAGGCGATGCATGCCAGCTCCCCGCACACCAAAGCCTTGCTTCTCTCTGACACGGCGCTGGAGACAGACGCCGCTGCTCCCCTGTGCACTGACCTAGTGATGCTTTGCTGAAGACTCTCAGAAGTGTAAGAACCAAGCTCAAAACCACTTCTTATTGAATGTAAACCCCTCCTTGAATGCCAGACGCAGCCCGAGCCTGCCCGTGCGCAGGAGCAGCCCCAGGAGCGGCTGCGGCACGACCCAGAGGGACGGGCACGATCCCAAAACGTGTCCCAGAGGCACTTCTCCTCTGGGAGGCAGAGATAAAACAGATAAAACTCTGAGCAACCTGATCTAGTTGAAGACGTCCCTGCTCATGGCAGGGGCATTGGACTAGATGGCCTTTAAAGGTCCCTTCCCACCCAAACCATTCTATGATTCTGTGATTCTATGTTACATTTTCCCCAAATTAATCAAGAATAGATCTATCTATCTATAAAGTCTGTCATTAAAAAATGGGGATTTTTAGGCCACAGCTTCTTTTATAAATTTTTTACATGTTGACTCAAGCTGTTGAACATGTGTTAGTGAAAGAGGAAAAAAATGAACCCTTTGGGGTACATGTGGGTAGTGCTTAGTGAAGGACGAATTTATGCACCACAGTAACATATGGAAAAGCATAAACACTCATTTTGCTCATAGATAAGTGACTCAGTGTTAACTTTAATTCTGTTTATGAAATTTTAAGATGAAAGGATCTTGAGGAAGCTTACCAACTAATTCCTATTAATAGAATAAAATAGAACAGTAGAAAGTACAGAAGGCAAATGAAATAATCTTCCCTGCTCATCATGCCTAAGCTTCAGCAGGAACTTGCCACTCTAATGCTTGCGTGCAAAATACAAAACTCCTCCAAAATAGCACTTTATTGGTGTCTTGCCTAATTGCTTTCCAGTCAGCTAGAACTTTTCATCTAGCCAAGATGCTTTTATTAGAGGTGAACGTCTTTTAAGGACTATTTCATTTACAGTAGAAAATGTGTTAGTCTGTTGTCTTTCATTTACAAATATATGAGAAAGAAGAAACTTATTGAAATAACTTATCAAAATGTGACTTCTTGTCCCAGTTCCTTCTTCAGCAGTGACATTAATTTTATATGTAATTCATCTCATAGTACTTATACAATGTGAATAACATGTGGACTGTTGATGCTATTCAGTGAGCAAATGGGTTTTCTTGGCAGCCTAATGGTCTGTGCAAAATGTATTTGAGCAGCTTTAGCTATTTTTCTGAACCCATTAGCAGCTATGAAAATCTTTAGTTAACCTAATCTTATGACTCCATCCGTCATAAAGTGTCATCAACTCTGTTTCATGGACTTCAGCAGCTCCTAGTTCTTACTTCCAACCCTCGCCTAAGGAAAAGCTTACACCTTTTTTAATTCCCTTCGCTCTTGATGCACGGACAGTGATTAAGGCCGTCCCCCGCTGGCCTCTTTACAGCTCACACGCAGGTATGTACGTTCCACCAAACACCAGCTTTCTTCCCTAATTCTCCACTATTGCAAGCGCTAAATCTTGACAGCTTATCTGACTGATAGGAAGGCCTATAAAACCGATAACAGTTGATTTGTTATTAATCATTTTACTTCATTAATCATAAGTATTAATCAGCATGGGAAAGGTCTTAAAATCAGGCGCCAACAACGTGTCCCAACCTCCTCGCTGTGACCACCCCTGCTGAGGAAAGGACGTGAGGGTCGCAGGTGGGTGAGGGCAGATCTGCTCTAACCATGTCTCGACTACAGGAAGAGCTTCCAAATTCCTCCTTCGGCACCAGGGGATCAAGCCACATAGGCAGAGGAAACTCCTTCCAGTGTCCCAAAGCCGCAGGGCTGCTCCATCCTGCCTGATTTTACTCTCAGTCTTAACATATAGATGTGAACATGAACATAAACATATATAAAAATTTTATATATATACACAGAGTGTGTGTATATATATATATATAATTTTTTCCATTTTGATAACTGCAGATCTCTCTTTTAAGCATTGGCTGATTCATTTCTGGTGGACGTGGCACAAGCAGCAACCTAACTGATACAAACTGAGCCATCCTCCTGCGCAGGGGCTGTCTCAGAGCTGCGCTGGGACTGAAGACAAATCTGAAACATGCCTGAAGAATTCACGATCTCAATTTAACATCAGCTCTTAACCCCTATTCTTTGTTCTAATAGTCTCAATGCAAACTGGAGACTTTTGATGCAACTTAAAGTTTTTAAAAGAGTATCATGAAATGCTCCATCTAAATGCTTAGATTCCAAAAACTTTAGGTTATCTTACCTTTAAATTACACCAGCTTCTAGTTTATTAGATGGATAAATATTTTTACAACTTTTTGGTGTCTGTGGCTAGATTGTCAGCACTGAGAATAAACTGGTGAGATGGTGTCTGAAGAAACCCAGTTTATTTAGAAGAAATATACAATTTATCTTTTAAAGAACGTGGAATTTTGCTGGGCATAGAAAGAATAAAAAACCAGGTGACTACTTCCTTGCTCACAGCTCCAAGCCTTTTTTTGGTCCATACTTTTGGCTTTTTGATGGGCTCTGTGACTGCTGGACGCATGCGCTTGTTGGGGACCTGTGCCAACCCACAAGGGAGCTCCGGGAGGATGGAGCTCAGCTGGCTGGGCTGACTGGAGTCTCCATCCTTGGAGATACTCAAAACCCAACCGGACAAGGTCCTGAGCATCCAGCCCTAGCCAGCCCGGCTTTGAGCGTGGGACTCGTCAGACTCCAGGGGTCCTTTCCAGCCCCAGCCACTCTGCGAGTCCGTGATTACCGTCAGGGAAAGACAATGCTTCTGCCTCCTCCCTGTGGATCCCAGGAAGGTTTTAGCATGCTCAGTGATATGCGTGGCCCCGAACCACAATGACAGAATGTCTTTCCTTTCCACCTGCCAAAATAACTTTTAAGCAATAGGCTTTGTCTGCTTTTATCACAGGCTTATTGTCCCAGCCACAGATTTATTAAATCCAGCAATGACAGCAGTTCTTTCTCCTAGTCACAAGCTTTTATCTTGTTGTTAAAATTTTTAAACAGCATCTCACACAACAATGAACATCACATACATTTCAATGAGCCCCTTCAAGGAAGAAACTCAGTCAATCTGTGATGAATGTATCTCAATCTATTGCTTTTTAACTTATAAAAAAGACTGTCTCCCACTATATTAAATCATAAGATAAGAGAGGCTTGCTCTAACTTTTCAGTTGCCATAATCCTGTATCTGCTCTTTCACATGCGGCTTTGGAGCGGATAAATTATACTGCATGTGCCTTTCCCAGTGGCTAGAGAAGAGGGTTAGTGAATTGGTAGGGATTATTGGACATTAAAGGCCAGGCAGCAGAGCATTGCAAAGGAACAGGGGAAGTACTTCTGACCCCGCCATGTCTTCTGGTTGGTGCTTCCATACTCTTTTTTGGGTTCCCGTCACTACAAGGATAAGTGGCCAGAATTACCCATAGTCGGACTAATTCTTCTTAGCCATGCATATGCTTAGACTTTATTTACCTGGGAAAACCGTAATGACATACATGTAAGAAAATGAAAACCCAAAGAGCTACAAACAATACAGTGAACTACTTGGATTTCCTAAAGGCCAAAGCTTCATCTTGGTACAAGAGGACTACCTGAGCCATTGGTATTCCCGATACATCCTTTTCATCTATCGCTTTTTATGATGGAGGTTTGTCTTGCGTGTCGAATCTCATTGTAGACAACGAATGGCTCTGAGACACAGAAGCAGGTAAAGCACAAAATACATTTCCTCACCAGTATATTTGCCTTCATGTACATCTGCTTACCCGTTTATTTTGTGAAGTTGATTCCAACACTCTAATTGCTACTTCAGAAGCATTCCTTGTCCTAAAAATCCTTCTCGGTTTCATCTCTTCTGTGCAGGCTGGAAGACAGTGTCTGCTGATTAAGTAAGCAAACGATGATGTGCCATCAAGCAAATACAATTTGAAACTGCAGCAAAAAAACCCCAAAAACCTATAATATTCATATGGTAAAGGAAATAAAACTGAATGACAGGGAAACATATGTGTGGGGTGTATGGCTCATACAGATCTACACCCACAAAATTCATATACCAAATGTACTTTGGTCAGAGGATGAATGACAACCACTACATTTGCAAAGCCCGGAGGGTTTTACAGAAGAAATCCAAAAGCAATATGACATACACCAGTCAGCACTCTTAAACTCACAGAGGGAGGATGCAAATGCTGAGAACCCACATGGGCCTTCCAGTGAATCCCTACCTTCACCCCTCGGTTGAGCACAGTTTGGCACGCCGCAGACGTCAGCGGAGCTCAGCAAATGCAGAAAGGATGAGATGTCCGTGTAAGGGCTTGCTTGGGCTGGTGCCCTCTCATGCTAGAAGTCACTGGAAAACACTCCTGCTTCTCTCAGGACCTTTCATAGATGAGGAGGTAAAACCAGCAGGAAGCCCTGCAATGATAAACAAATTTACTTGGTTTATGTCATTGGAGGAAAACAGGCTGATCCGTCTGTTTACACAAGAAATCACAATGGGCAGCTGCAAGGATTTTTTTTTTAACTTTTACTCTTGGTTTTTTTCATTATTCTTGAACACTCTAGATTTCTTAACAGTGCAAGCACTTGTTTAGCAAAAGCCAGATCTAAGTTGGAACAAAACTCACTTTCTACGCACACAGCTTTTCACAGTTTCTCCACCTAGACTGATTCATCTCTCTCATCATCTTTTACACCCTTCTCTTTTACAAACATACCTACCTCTTTAGTTCAGAAGATGAAATTAAGCAGATATAGCTGACAAGCCAACAAGGAGGGAAATTTTAACTTTTCCAAAGGTGATATTACAACCCTCCAAGACCTATTTTTATCATGCTAAATTTCGTCTTCCCCCACTGTTTCCCTTTCCTATTTTATTCAGACACTGGATTTTATAAGGCAGACTCGTCTGTCTTTTCTGTATATAGCAGCCGTAGGCGTGTGATGACTTTACATGTGCACGCATTATCTGCATCTGTATATAGCTGTAGTTTACTCAGAAACAAAGCAGTAAATCCCAGAAGCACGACAGCTCCCCGGCTGCCACGTGCTCCTCAGCCCCAGCCTTCAAGGCTGTGGTTGTTCTCAACAGGTACAGCAAGAACTGGGGGATGTACAAAGGGCCCCCAGCTTCATGCTTTGGGACCTTCCTGCCTTTGGGAGGAAACTGGAGCAGAAGAACTTCAGAAAAACCTAGAAATATGTAGGAAAGGGGAGGAAAACATGATAATCAGCAGTACAATGAAAACTTCAGATTTGTCAAGCTTTTTAACAAATACGAAGTACAGTGATATACTGCAGCCCATCCCTGTGTCCAGTCTAAGGGGGACAGCAGTCCAGCTCCTCTTCTATGGAGGTCTGGTCTTGGAAAGACCTACTTTTCTTCTCTGCAGCAAAGTTCTGATGTTAGAAGCATTCTGCAGCCTTTTCAAGGGGTTAATAACAACCCAAAAAGTATCTGTCCCCTTCTCAGATACAAGCCAGTGTCAATGTGACAGTACTGAGCACTGCCAGCCATCCCCAGGACAGGGATCCGTACCACATCTGGGGTTAAATTTACAGGCACCACTCAGATGACAAGGTCTTCCACATCCGTGTATGATTGATGGCATTTCTAGCGTGGTTGGTAAGGAAAAGAACTGCAGTCTTTAAGCTTTAAGTCTTTCAGGGTTCATAGGGCATCACCAGTGCCGTTTGCCTCTCAAGAGGACCACACCAAGCACACTTTCTTGGAAGCTGTGTGTGGAGTCACCTACCCAGTGATATCTGCCTGTAGTGACACACAGAAACCAAAAGGCAGATTCTGAGAGATTAAGAAAGCAAAATAAAGTATAATTTAGGAATAAATTTAGAAAGGAGAATTTTTCAGAAATTTCTCAAACCTTTTTCATCACTGTACCATTGTGTGGTCCTTATCTTCTTATCTGGGAATAAGAAGCACCCCGATTAATGCAATAATCCAGAACCGTTCTTTCCTTACACACACACACACGCACAAAGACGGGAGCGTTTACTTAGCCTAAGCAAGGGTGACGTACAAAATGCAGACACTAGAGGGCAAGGATGTATACAAATTTATTGAGGCGGGCACAAGATATTGGGCACAGCACCCGGGATAAGGCGGAACACCAGCCTTACACACTGACCCATCAGCCCTCGCCCCCGTGAGTGACACGCACACTCTCAGCGATGCCCGTCACTTACTGAACTCACACGTCACCACTGCCAGCGCAGTTGGGTATTTCGCTCTCTTGATTAATTTCCTCAACTCTGATCTCTACCGATACACAGATCTGCGTTTGTGAGTGTGTACAGCCACCGCCCCACGGGGCGCTGTGTGTTCACTGTCACACTAAACAGTACACATTACACAGAAAGCTGCACCGACGGCTGCTGATATTGTGGAGGAATCACTCTGAGCTTTGGACGTGTCCAGAGGTTGGTTGTACAACCTTAATTTGGCCCCTTAATACAGTGCCAGACATCCTGTAATTTCAATTAGATGTCAGCATACTCTTTTTTTCCAAGAGACTCTAGCAGGGCAGTATTACTTAATTAGCAACCTTCCCACATTTCAGTTTAGTCACGTCATTCAGCATGAGCCCCAGGCCCTATTTGCTGTGACCTACACAAAACCTGCTCTGAATATAACTATCCGTATAATATACTATCTAATACTACAACTACGTAACTCATACAAAATTATTAACATCCTCTCCAGGCATTTCAGTGTTCTTTGTTCTAGTTCGAGTGTTTTACACACATCAGTAGGCTTTTTCCAGAGGTTTCCTCTCATGCAAGGTGGTATTACTGACCCTTCACATCCTGACTGTCCTGAGCTCCTCATAACGCTAAGGAAAAGCAGACGAGAGCAAACGTATTTCCAGGATGGCCCTTTGTCTTGGCAGTAGAACTCGCTCTTCCAAGACCAAATTACCAACCACGTTTTATTTTAGGAGTTCTGGGAGTACTTGACAAGAGCCCCCCTAAAGCTCAATCCGCGGGCCCCAGCTCTGCCTGCCCACCCAGGTCCTCTGACGCGGTGAGGGGCTTCCACTTGCTCCGGGGGTACCAGCAACGACACCCAGGGGAGGGACAACTTCCCACCCACATCACTGTGAACAGAGGAAGGAGAATAAAGAACTCGTATTTCTAAAAGCTGATGTATAGCTACACACTCTGGGATCAGTGTCTGGAGGCTAGCCAAAGCTGGAAATGAGGGTTAGGAGGGAAGAAGAGAGGTCTCCGTACCCATTTCAACACTTCTGTCCTGGGGCTACTCTGCAAGGGCTGGGTCCCGGTTGCCACACAGGGCAACTGGAAGGCTCCTTTGCCTCAAAAAAGCTGCCCATCACCCCGGCAGGACAAATAAGCCTCTTGTAAGACAGGAGTAGACAGTTAAGACTCTTTTTTTTTCCATGTGCACCGCTGGTGGAGGAGAACACAGCAGTGCTGTGCTCCACATCGCTCCTTCCAAGGGAAAGACCTCTCCGGTCCCAAGGAAACTGGGAGAAATTCCCAGTTATACACCTACAAGCAGTTTGTGACATAATGAAGCAGCTGTAGTCTCTGCTGCAGGCACAGGGAGAGTATCGCCTTAATTTCCATTTGTTCAGTTGGCTTCTGCTCCAGAGCTCCTTCATCCAAAGTGCGGACACCAAGGGGGAGGTGAAAAAAGAGGAAAACTGGTTTCCCACTTCCAAACAGAATAAAACTACGCAAAAGAGCCTCAGGGCAATTAGCTGTAATGTCTTAAAAACATTCAATAGCCAGCAACCCTATTAATGAGCTTCAGCTTGTATTTCTATTATTTAGTACAGAAAAGATTTTAAAATTAAAAACATATTTTGTCAAGAACTTTTCTGATGCATTCAAGATCTTTGAAGTAGTTTTGCTTAAGTAGTAAAGGAGTTTTAAGATGCTGCCGATCTGCTTTTTAAATGAATTTTCATTGCCTTCCAGAAGCTGTCTGACACAAATCATGAGTAAAAAAGTTAATTAATCCAATAAATAAGAAATCTCCCTCTTCATTTTCTAGTACAATAAAAAGGGAATAATAAGAAAACATGAATGCTGCTCAGTTTGTTATATAGGACGACAACTGAGGATATAGCGTACTTTTCTGAATAGCAGGAATCAGCATCAGTCTTAGGGCAAGTAAATATCACCTTTGTTTGATAAATAAAAAGACTTCCAGTGTGGAAAAGGACTAATTATGATTATCGTTTATAAGCGTTATAAATAAATATTCCGAATATTAAAATCACCAACTTTGAAAAACCAAGGGTTTGTTTTGTTAACGACGACGCTCAGTGGTCGGTGTGTAAGGCCACGCCACGCGCGGCTCCACCGCTGAACACGCACGCCCGGGGCAGCGAGACGCCGTCCGGCCCCGTCACGTCTACCCGAAGCGGGGGACGAGAGGACAAAGAGGTGGTGGAAAGCATCAGGGCCAGTAGCCACGTGGCCGGGCAGCCGCGGTGCCGCAGCCCGCAGGACCAGCCGAGGGGATGGATGGGACACGCCAGGAGCCCCGGGGCAGCCCGGGACCGGGGGTGACGCTCCAGGGAAGACGCAGGGACGCAGCGTCACCCGGCACACGACTCTGCTGCCGGACAGACAGGGCTGCCGTGGGATTTCAGGCGATATCCATCCTCTCCAGCAGTTTTCTCTCTGATTAGAGTGGCGTTGGAAAGAAGGCAGTGTCCTCCCCGTTTCCCAAACAGATTACGGCTACGTTTCTCTACGGATCACTCCAACTGCCGAAACGGCTACTCGGGCATTTGTTCTCACCACCATGAAGGTAATTTGACAGAGTGTTTCCACCACGTTGTCCTGCTTAACACAATTATAACTTCAAGGCCAATGCACTTCAAATTCTACAGAGGTTATTTTTATTTACAACAAAAAACCTCAGGTTTTGTTCACACGGGGAAAAATGTGCCGGGAGGAAGATGTGCGATGAGGAAACTGGAAACTGCCTGAAGTCCAAGACTTTAAAGCCTGTTGAGGCTCATGGAGAAATGAGGCCAAGATGAAAAGGCAGATCATTTTTCCCCAAGTATGCTCCTTCGAAGCGTTTGAGCTTGCCTTCACGATTCTGCCCAGCAAAAGAAGATGTAAATGGATCAAGAATAACGAGTCGCTCTGGGAAGGTACGTGTACTCATGGCCAAGAAGCAGAGCCCTGCCTGTTCCCAGCCTCCGCTGCACAACCAGGAGGAAAAGAGCGCCGAAACCTGTAAATCGCCATAGGTCTCTGAATCACGTACCGTCCCACGGGAGCACCGGCTACGTTAAAATTGCTCTGTACTTCAACTGCTAAATACACAGCACCCGGGCTGCTTCCGCCGGCTCAGTCTACACCTTTGTCTCACCACACACATAAACCGACATTTCTGACCCGGAGACTCTTGCCACGGAAACACAGTTTTGCACCCAATGGAGGAGGACAACAAAACTACTGCTATAATAAATACCACGTACCTGCTTATAGATCAGATAGCAAATGGATCTTGTATCATAAAGATTAGAGATACATAATACTTCGCAAAGATGTAGGAACATGTTACGCTCCCTAGGGAAAGTCACGAGTTTCAGAATCCGCTCTACACATGAAGGAGGAAAAAACAGACGGAGGCGGCAGCAGGAAGCGAGGACAAAGAACCCCAACGTCTGCAGGAAAAAGGTTTAACACACAAAAATCACTCAACTTTGTGATTAAATGATTAACTTCTAATTTCTTTGGTTATGAAGTTTTCTTCCTCAGATTTTTAAGGCAGTTTCCTTCAGCTATGTGGACTTCTGGTATTTTTTGCTTAGTTTCTTCCTTAAATATTTATGCTATTATGTTTTGTTTGCTTAGCTTTCCCTAAATATTTAAGCCATAGTGCTTTACTGGGATAAATATTTGTTTTATTTAAAATCTACTTAACTGAAAGATAAACAACAGAATAAGAAATCAGAAATTACACCAGAATTTTATAGGAAGAACAGCAATTAACTCTGCCAAGGTGTTAACCTTTCTACAATGATGCCATTTGCTTATGCGCTGCATTTGATGAGCTGTGTACCGACACCTATTAATTGTTTTAAAGACATTTTCTTGATTTCGATTTATTTTTCCCCTTCCCTTTCCTCGTTCTGCTTCAGCTGCCACATCGACCCCTTCCACTCCTCCCTGCTGCGACGAAGGCAGCAGTTTACGCCGCCCTGCTACACCACGGAGCCGCTGCCGCAGGCTGCGCCGGCGCGGGCACGAGGAGCCGCTGGGTGAAATGGCAAACACGTTCATGGGCTTCACAGCGAGGAAGAGGAGCAACCCCTGCCAGGGCACCCGGCCCTTGCTGGCTCCAGGACGGTCCTGCGCTCTCCTGACCCACCACCCCCCAGCCTAGCTCAGCCAGCGTCCCCGGCCACCAGCCCAGGAGAGCACGCGTCCCCTGCCATGCAGGGATGCCATGCAGGGACGCCATGCAGGGACGCCATGCAGGGACGTGATGCAGGGACGCCATGCAGGGATGCCATGCAGGGATGCCATGCAGGGACGCCATGCATTACTCAAGCAGATCTTCCCAAGAGACTACGTAACGCCTTCCAAAAAGTGGTTAAAAAACAGATGCCCTTCCGCAAAGGAAGACGAGAGCCGGAGCACCAGCCGTTCCCCGCTCCCGTGCGGCGATGCCCAGAGAGCCAGGGCGGCGGGGGTAAGAGCATACGGACCTTCCTGCCTGGGAAACCCCCAGCCCCACAGCAGAGGCCCCAGATGTATACAGGTTTAACATCTTAAGACTGCAAAGGTACCTTCCTTGCCCTCGAGCAAACAAAAATGATAGACAGCTAACCTATTCTATATTTTCTTTAGAATTCCATTAAACGATGAAATGCTTATGGGTGCACACCCCAGCAGTGTACAGTCAGAAATCTGGTTCTCAGACTGTTTTCTGTCAAATAAAGGCGGTGGAGAGTTCAGGCTGACACGCCGGTACTTACTCTGTTCTGTGCAGAATATCCCCTCTATATTCAAATGAGGAAGAAGTAACATTTTTATTCCTGACACCTGCCATAGAGTTTAAGGACTATAATTATTTCTCTTCTAACACCAGGTGTTACACACATTATATGCAATTTCGGAGGCTCAGTTACCACTGCCGTCTGCAGTATATGTGCATGTGCAATGTCAAAATAGAATAAAAATACACCACATATTTTTTTCCATAGAGCTGAAGATGAATTAGCATGGAAACGATACGAATCTGGAATACCTCATGTGTTTTTCTCAACAGAAATGGTTAAAACGAACAATAAAGCTTTCAGCCCTCACTAAGCAGATACACGATGTTTTTACAAGGATACTGAGCTAAAACCAGTGACATGTCAGGATAAAGTACTGGTTATCTTAATAGCGCTAAGAGAACATACGAACGAGGGGTTTAGCAATGCACATACATCTTCTGCATCACCTCCGGGTACAAAACCTCCGAGAACAAATAGGTGGTTCTGGCACCAGGGCGGCCTCAGAAGTGGCTTTTCCAATCAGAAACTTTATTATCCGTCCAACACTGCTTTAATGTATTAAGAGGCTCTCAAGTGTACGTTTCATTTTTTCACTTCAGTGGGGCTGCGTGAGTCCACGGGACCTCCAAAATCCCGGCCGAGACATCTCACCATTTACAGCACGTCGTCTCTGGAGTAAAGGCAAGCACAGCCTGAACGAGAATTAGCCTAGAAAGCAGCAAATGGGTTTTCCACTCCGTCTGAAGGCAAGGTCGTTTGTAATCCTCGCGCAAGTCGGCAGGTAAAATTACAGAGGAATTTGGGATTAACTGCTGACTCAGCCAGAGAGCTACCGGTTGTCTCTCCCCGCCGCGCAGTCTCTGCAGACTCCTCACTTCCCGGTTTTCCCCGCAGGGCGTCCCGGCGAGCGTCGGCCACGGGGAGCTGCAGTCTCTCAGGACATTTTGTCATCTGCAAAGACAGGCGGCAAACGTCGCTTCTCTTGCCTTCTGCTAAACCTCACGCTGGAAAGATGTGGGAATTCGCTGGAACAGTTCTAATACACAATTAATACAAAACTTGCTGGTTTTAGACAGGAATTCTTTAGAACACTTTTGGGCCTCAAGCCTCAGATATAAATTAGCAGGTGGGCTGTTAATGTATTTTTTCCCATTTGCCATGATGATGGATTTTTCACTTTACAGATAAGGCGTTGCCTGATGATAGAGCCAAATATTGACAGAGGAGATAAAAAGGGCCGTTATGATAATAGGCATAATGAAATGTTGTTTATAAAACTATAGCTGGGAACAGATATCTTTCCCTACTGTAGAATATTGATCCCCTCAAAAAAAGAAAATTAATTTTCTTCTGTCTGCTATAGCTGTACTTGCATTTTATACCTGCAGTAGAAATAGCTAACTTTTAAAAATAAAGATCTCAAACTTTGTCGCTTGCTGATTCTTTACAAAACCAATGCAATCACCCCTGCGCCGCATGGCTGCGGTAAAATAGCTCAAAACTCAAAAATGACCTCACACACATTTTATGCGCAAATTCTGCTCCCAAGTACGCTAGCACGAGCCTGGAGTAACTCCATGGACCCCAGCACTTAGTGAAAACAAGATCTGGCAGATCGGAAAAAACAGTGTATCAAGGTTCCTACCTCCCTCATTCAAAACCAGAAGTAGGAAGGGAAGGGGAAAAAACCAAAAGACATGTTAGATGAGAATATATTCACTATTTGAACACCTTTAACGCTCGCTCGGTCTGCCTGTTGCTCTCTCTCCCTCTAAATTAATATAATATATAAAAAAATACTACTATATATAAATTAATATAATATATAAAAATTACCTTAAACTCCATGGTGCCTGTGCCACAAACCATTAGAAAGCAAAGCAGGAGACCGCCGCCCTGTCCCGGCGGGAGGGTCCGCAGCCCCGTTTCCATCGGAGGAGGGCTTGGGGTGCTCGGAGACGCCCTGCCCCACACCGCGCCGGGCTGCAGCCTCAGCAGCGCATCCGCCCCGGCTGCCCGGGGTGTCCACCCAGTCCTGAGCTCCGTCACTCAGACTTCGTTGGGACAGACGTTAACACCCACGGATAAGCTGTTTTTCAATTTAAAAATCTTTAATTAGGTGTTTGCAGACAAGCAAGCAGCGCTGCGCCCAGTCGTTAGACTGGGGGGTGTGTCGCGGTTTGGGCCAGATTGGCCCAATCAGGCAGAATGACAGATGCTCTCTCTCTCCTGCTCCGCTGTAAAGGGAGGCAGGAGAGAGAGAGAGAGACTGAAGAGTTTAGAAGGAACTAGACTACTTTAATGAAATATTAATAATAAGAAATAATAATAAAAAGAAAATAATGAAATATATCAAAAGCATGTGGAGCTCCCAGGATGACGATCACATCACCAGCAGGCACTGGGGAAGTCCCAGACTGGACTCAGTGATGGACAGAAACTGGATTCAGGATCGGGATCAAAGGCAGATGAACAGACAGAGTCCTCCTTGGATGCCAGCATTGAAGAAAGAGCCTGACCCTTTGATCCCTCAGCTTTTATCCTGAGCATGAGGCAGACGGGATGGAATACCCTGTGGGTCAGTTTGGGGTCACCTGTCCTGTCCACTCCTCCCCGCAGGGGTGACCCCTCTGCGCTTTTCCGCTTCCCACCCTCCAACGGGGCAGGTAACAAAGTTGGCTGCCCTTGGCTGTGACAGCAATAAGGATAAGCAGGAGCCTCTCTGCATCCCATTCCTTGGCATCAGCCATAAACATGGGTCTGATCGCTCTGAGAGTGAACAGTTTCTGCACACCCTGCTGGTAATTTCAGCAGTTAGAAGAGGCTGAGCTAAAAAGCAAAGTTACTGAACAAACATTGGTCTCGTTTTACCTCAAAGCAGGACAGGGTACTGCAGGGTCTGGTGCCGGGGTGGCCGCAGAGGTCCCCGAGCACCCCCTGGCGCCAGGGCGGGTTCGTTCTGCCCCCCACTGCGGTGGGCAGCAAACACGGGCGGCGCGATCCTGTTTCCACCAGGGCTCCCACCACGCCGGTTTAAGCCAGGACCACTGAATAGTTAAGCAGCAAAACACACTCTGGGAACTTTGGGGGAGGCGAGGAAGGAAAGTACGCGGGCAGTTGGGTCGGATCGACTGAATTCAGTCGCTGAGTACTACTACACCCTCTCGCTGGTGGTGAACAAACTTCAGCGGCTCTCCTTGCCAGAGCACAGTAGCTCTACCAGGATTTCTTCCGAGAGCCTGTGCGCAGCCGTCCCAAGCAATGCCCAGTAAATGTAAAGCATCGCCAGAACAGCCTAATAACTCCAGAGAAAGAGTCTGCCAGGCTCTGTCAGATGAAAATCCATCATCTCAAACCTCCCTGGAGTTTTCCTCTGTAATCCATCACTAAAATGAAATTATATCTGTTACCATAGAAACATCTTGACCAATGGCCTGAAAATATTTTTTTTTTTTTACAGAAAGTAAAATACCGTTTCATTCAACAAAAATCTGCAAGGCCGTCAGTGCTCTTTTGGATAAGTTGATGTTCTGCTCACTCACCCATTTGGCAAAAGGCAAAATTTTCAATCTTCCTGTAGTGCACTGTTAATACCAGTTATTTCTCCTATAACATCTTTTTTTTTTCTTTATGAATAAACTGCTGAGTAACACTGAGCTGCACAGGGAAAAAGTAATGAATGCCCCTTGCTTGAAACCACAGACTAATATATTTATAGAATCATTTAGGTTGGAAAAGACCTTTAAGATCATCCAGTCCAACCACTGACCCTACTCTACCAGGTCTCCCACTAAACCGTGTCTCTAAGCACCACATCTACACGACTTCTAAACACATCTAGGGAGGGTGACTCCACCACCTCCCTGGGCAGCCTCTTCCAATGGTTGACAACTCTTGCAGTGAAAAATTTTCTCCTAGTGTGCAGCCTAAACCTCCCCTGGCACAACTTGAACCCGTTTCCTCTTGTCCTATCGCTGGTTACTTGGGAGAAGAGACCAGCTCCCGTCTCACTACAACCTCCTTTCAGGTACTTGTAGAGAGCAGTAAGGTCTCCCTTCAACCTTCTCTTCTCCAGACTAAACAATCCTAATTCCTTCAGCCGCTCCTCATAAGACATGTTCTCCAGACCCCTCACCAGCTTCGTTGCCCTTCTCTGGACACGCTCCAGCCCCTCAATGTCCCTCCTATACTGTGGCGCCCAAAACTGGACACAGGACTCAAGCTGTGGCCTCACCAGCGCTGAGTACAGGGGCACCATCACTGCCCTACTCCTGCCGGCCACACTGTTCTTGATACGGGCCAAGATGCCATTTGTGTAGGGCTCTCCATTTTTGTTCCAAAATTGTTTGGTATCAGTACTCGACTCACATTTTTAAATGAATAAATCACATATAAGAGCAGAACTAATTCTGGGAGTAGGAGTTAAACAGTTACTCTCACGCTGCAACCTTCACAGAAGCCCATGGGAATGAACTTCCCGGGCCCCGGCGGGACGGGGTGGCTGAGCCCCGCATTCATCCAGGCGATGTGGGTGGCACGACCTCCTCCACGGAAGGGAAAAGCAGGACCTGAACGTCTGGAGAAAGCCAAACTATACCAAGATACTTCCTTCACCTCTTTAAATAAGACCATGATGCGGTGCCTTGGCTTGTGGCAATAACGTTTCATTGCAGACACACGTTTATTGGGTCTTTACATCCTTTGTCTCAGCAGACGCTCGGACAGACTCTTCCCATCCCTGGTCTGATGGGACCCGACTTTCCTGTTGGAAAACCCAGAGCTGATATTATCAAGCACTGTCGGCTGGGTCATTTCTCATACACATACAGTATGTTTTTAATCTCCATACGGTTGTTAAGACTTATAATGTGATTGCATACATAAATATTCCTTGTTCAACAAAGCCAAAAAGTGACCATATCTTATTACATGAGGCTGAATTTTCACATAGCTGTATTTTTTTTAGTTTCCAGGACAGTACAAAACTTCTGTTTTCAATCCAAACAAAGCCTGTTATGAACCCTTTCTTGCATACAGTCTGTATTCCAACAGCTTGTTTAAAATTAAAACCTAAAGCAGGAATCATAAGAGGCCTGATTTTTTATTAATCATGGGGGAAGATAAATGTTTTCAATCATATTATGCCTACAAAGTACTGCAGTTCCCACTAGTATCTTCAATGGTTCAGGCTGCTTCCTGGGCGTTTTAATCTTCTATACCCAGGAGAGAAAATCATGGCAATACTGGTAAGTAATGAATAGGGATTAGTATTCAAACAACTACTTAATTAATCAGAAGAAAAGTCTAAGTATTAAAATTGTTCAGGATGCTCCTGCTCTGCGCCCAGTGCTGGCCTCATCTTTGTGTGTGTAATTGTTGGGCTATGGATACGGGGTCGCCATTCGGAAAGCAACATCAAAACTCCCATTGGTTTTTTTTCCAATGTTTTCAATGTAGCAAAATCCCAGAGGCCATTAAAAGTCTGTAAAAGAACTGTTTGTAGCTCCTCAGGTTTTGGTGTACGGTGGAACAGATAACGTACAGCCACTGATAAAGACCCTGATCCTTCACGCATCTAATGCAATTTCACAGTAAAATATTTTGCCATTGGTGAAATCACTCTCTGAGACCAGATTATTTCGGTCACTCCGAGATTTCTAACGGAGTAGCTAAGTTTTAGGCTGAGTCACATTGAGCAGTAATTTCACTGGACACGGACTGAATGCGGAGCTCGTGGCTATGCCAGAGGAATCCATCCTGCCATCAGTTACAGCTTTCGGTGTAGGGAAAGATACATCATATGCAGCTTTTGAAAGAACATACACTGGAAACGGACCCTTATCTGACAGCCTTTGATGTACAGCAATGGGCTGGATAATTGTAATTATTCACAGAGTTACCTACAGCGTATGATAGCAATATAATTATTTCCAGTCTAGCTACAACTGTATACAATTCCCTGAGCTGCAACCCGTGGGATCCGGGGACAGGGATTCAGCACCTGCCCTGTTCGCAAACCATCTCAAGAAGCTGGTGCTCGCGCGGTGCTAGCAGGGTCGGAGTGACGGCGAGGACCTCCCCTCTGACGACGGAGCGCGCCACCACACCGCCAGTAAAGTGCACCAAATAAAGTGCGGGGGCACGCGTGCCCGGGCACTTCTGCACAGGCGACTCTTCCCATACCTTCAGGCACAGGTAACCATCCTGGTTTGGATTCTCACCAGTCTTCATGACTACGCAATGTCTTTTCTACCCTCTGTGAAGTGAAGACATTTCAACCATAAGTCCACACGTTCTGGCACATCAATAAATGTGTGCACGTGAGTGTAAGGAGACAAAAACTACAGTATGATGAAGTTAAGATACAGAGAACACTCTGGGGCAAAACGCAACGCAGACTTGAAATACATCCATCCTCGAACTGAATGTGGTAAATTGCACCAATCTTAAACTTAGAAGAAAAACAAATCCATTAAAAAGTGAAATTCAACTCAGTTTTAACTATGGAGTCGCAAGCCTCCCCTCTATAATGTAAAACAATAACATTTTTATTACAGGCAGTGCAACCTCTGAAACTGTGTTTTCCTGTATCTGTTCCTGCTGCTCACAGTGACATCGGTCATGACATCACCATCGCTGCGGTTTGTGACACGCAAACTCAGACCCCCCCCGGTGTGCGTGCAGCGCCTGCCCTCCCCGCGGACCGTGACATTCCCACGTCCTGCCTCATCAGTCCCACCCTGCTCACACCGCGGATGCTATGAAAAAGCTAAACATTTTTTTGTTATCATTTTGAAACTTTGGATACGCTGGTTGCACGCTCCCTCTTTATCGAACTGGAGCTGAAGCGGCAGAGACCAGGCATCAGAAGGGAACTCTGCTGCTGTTCGGCCACCAGCACGCCCCGGAGATCTGCCCGGGAGCATCCCCGCACAGAGCCGGGCAGCGACCTGCCACCGCTCCGCCGGTGCACACCGATGGCTGTCACAAAGCCCTCTCCCTTCCAAAAGCAACCCTCAGCCCTCCATCAGCATCCTGATCCTGGCAGCCTTAACCATTTCAAAGCTGGACGTAAAAAATGTTGTGATGTAACAGCAATGCCCATAAAAATAAAATTCTGCATCTCAAAAAATCCCAAAACGCCATCCCAAAACGCCATCCCAAAACGCCATCCCAAAACGCCATCCCAAAACGCCATCCCAAAACGCCATCCCAAAACGCCATCCCAAAAAGAAAACTATATTCTTGGCCATGCAGAGACTGCAGTTAACTGCCATTATTTCAAATTTAAAAGCTTTGGCAGACTTCCTTCTTAAAAAGAAAGAGTGAAAAGAAAGTGATTTCGCCGGCACCTCCGTGAAAACATGGCTAAGGGCCCCGCTGGGACCCACAGGAGCAGCCAGCAGGACGGGGACCCGGCAGATGGTGGTCCGGCACGCCGTGGTATGGGCTGCTCTC
>VFFE01007114.1:1190196-1204181 GCA_008921705.1 Burhinus oedicnemus | reverse complement strand
GCTTGTGCGTTTTAAGTTGAAGTAGTTACCTGGTTTGGCGGAAGCACCTCGGCTAAGTGTGCTTTAGGTTCTTTTTCTGTTTTTTTTGGTGGTTTTTTTTTTTTTTTTCCCTTTTCTTCGGTTACTAAGCAAAAGCAAGTCTCACACACTAGGAAGAGCTTCTGCCGTGTTTAGAGCAAATACAGGGACTCCGAGCTCAAATTGCTCTAATAATCTATTCTGGTCTTGAAATCCCTAGGGTTATTTCACAGAAAATGTATTTTAAGATGTTTGGCTCAAAAATGACAAGATAACAGACGACACACATTCATTTTCTCCCCCAAGATGATGATGAGATGTAACAAAATAAAGCAGGCGTCTCGGCAGATCTTCCCTCCCCCAAACAGAGAAGACACGTGCTTTTATCTCCGTGATACCACCAGAATTGTGCTGCCATTTATCTTGAGGGTGTATTTAAGAAAGCCATTGTTTGCAGCTGGAGCTACAAGGCATGAAACAAACTGATAATGGAACTTTCTTTTGAAGCTTATTCTTTTTCGGTGGCATTTTTCTTTTTTTACTTTATGAGCTCCATGACAGCCAAGCGGTAATTTCCTTTCTGTGTTTTAGCACAAACAACAGATTAGTGTCACATTGTTTGCTGCGAGGTTTTGCTCGCTGCTTGCATAAGCACTTGTTGGCATTTGGTGTATTCCAAATAAATAATGTGGCCAGTCATAAAGACAAAAAACAGAAACATCATCTTGGCATACAAGCATGCACCGCCAGCACGTACCTTGAATATGGTATAAAACCACAGAGGCAGAGGTGAGCAGCGTAATTTGAAACGTGAATCACAAAACAGACAGGCCAGGACTTCGTCTTCTGTAAAAGATAAAACGCAGCCTTTGGCACCGCAAACGTGATAATCTACTGCAGTCTCGTAGTCAAGAAAAATGTAATTTAAATTAACAACATAAATCACAAATAATAAATTATTTATTTTTAGAGCAAATAGAATACAGAATATAACCTCATAGAAAAAATGTCTTTAATTTTTGCCCTCCACACTGTAATTATTAATTATTTTTTCATATTCTTAGTAATATTATCACTGCTAGGAACCACAAGGAAACGTGTTGTGTGGCGGTTCCTCCTCTATTTCTCTTGTGTATCTCTTAAAGGTAAAGCTTTCTACTCTTCCTCTCCTCCTCCATCATTTAAAAATCACCCTTCACAAGTGTCTATTCCATTTCCTCCGACGCCTCCAAAGCGAATGCATCTTTTGATTTTTTTGGTTTCCGTAGCTTGCTCGGCATGCTTTGTTAGGCTTCGCATCCTCATCGGGAGCTGATACTGCTCTTATAAAACATCTTATTCGATATCTGTTGCCGGAGATTTTCCTGGAACAACGCCCTGCCGCGGTTCCCGGCTCAGCGCAGCCGGCCCGGCCCTGCCCACAACGGCAGGATCTGCACGCACCGTCTAAAGTGAGCTCACATGTAATTAAACTAACTGCCAAACAGAACGAGTGTTGGCCTAAAGCCTCACGTTTTGAACAAAATCCTGAAAATATCGCATTTTAGCCTAAAGTCAGAAGGATGACGCATCGTTTCATGGGGTTTTAGGAGAACACTGCCAACACACTCGCTCTGGGAAGTCAATGGAATCAGCCCGTGACCGTTAGAGTGGTTAACGCTACTTATGGCTCGTTAGACGGCTCTGGCTTGGGAAGCACAGAAGGGAGCAGGCAGAGGGACACCAGAGAGTACAAACAAGCAGCGCAAAAGAAGATTAACGGCAGCCCAGGGGTGGGAGAAGCCAGGAGAGGAGGTGGAAAGGCCTCCTTGCACCAACAGCATGCGCTAAAGTTGCCGTTTCCATCCTTAGACCTCCTTTAAGTAAAAATTACGGCAGGATGGTACTAACCTATAAGCACAATCATGGATGCGACACCATTAAGAGTGCATAGATCTTAGAAAAACTCTTCCTGCCAGCTGCGTACTTTATTCTGGCAAGAAAACCCAGCTTTTAGCGGCTCGGAGCCCCTCCTCCGTGCATTAGCGCTCAGCGGCTGTTAGCACTCGAAAGCAATACTGCCACTGCTGTATCAAGTCATTCAAGTGACAGGAAATTTGAGCAGTTGATTTGGGAAATGGATATTTCATTAGAGGCACAACTCACGATAAATGAAAGTTTTCCTACCGCCGTCACTGGGAATACCAATGAGCTCCAAATCAAACTGCTTGGGAAGGGGAGCAGAGCAACGCGCCCGCGCAGCGTTGATGTGGAAGAGGCTGGAGGCTGCAGACACCTCTGCCACATGCCACCGGTCGAGGTGTTCCCCTATGGAGGCTTCCCGGCTGACTGCGGCTGCCCTCCAGCTCACCGGGCGGACGAGGCAGAAGGCAAAAGCTGCTGCAGCACAACTTTATCATCAAAAGATCAAGAGGGCTGCATCAAATACAGCATGGCCAGCAGGGCGAGGGAGGGGATTCTGCTCTGGTGAGCACCTCCAGCTCCAGCTGGGGACACCAACAGAAGAAGGACATGGACCTGGTGGAGCAGGGCCAGAGGAGGCCACCGAGATGCTCCACGGGCTGGAGCCCCTCTGCTGTGAGGACAGGCTGGGAGAGTTGGGGTTGTTCAGCCTGGAGAAGGCTCCAGGGAGACCTCAGAGCCCCTTCCAGTGCCTAAAGGGGCTCCAGGAAAGCTGGGGAGGGATTCTGGATCAGGGAGTGGAGCCACAGGACGAGGGAGAACGGTTTTAAACTGCAAGAGGGCAGATTTAGACGAGATATGAGGAAGAAATGTTTTATGCTGAGGGTGGTGAAACCCTGGCCCAGGTTGCCCGGAGAGGTGGCAGATGCCCCATCCCTGAAAATATTCAAGGTCAGGTTGGATGGGGCTCTGAGCAACCTGATCCAGTTGAAGATGACCCTGCTCATAGCAAGGAGATTGGACTAGATGGCCTTTAAAGGTCCCTTCCAACCCAAACTATTCTATGATCTTGCTCTGGTTGGCAGCTTCCACTGCTGTGAGCAAAGCAGCAAGAGGCACGGGCACAGAGAAAACTGCCAAGCACAAGCTCAGAGCAAGAGTTACTGGGTGGGACTGGAACCATCTTACAGGCAGTGCAAAACCAACGGGATTTTGGAGAAGTTTATGTCTGCCTGCTACGGCTGCCCAAAGAACTATTCAGTGATCAAAGAGGCCCTTTCCGAAATCCTTCTGATCCTAAAGGACCAACAACATACGCTTTCCCTGAGCACTGCAAATTTCACTTCTACAAAGAGACGTCTCTGACGTTCAATTTGAATGGCTTTATCCACCGTGATGCATGCAGCAGGGCCAAGTGAGCCTTCTGAAGACACCCAACGGATGGGGCCAACAACCCCATCCCACAGCGCATTCATACCTTCAAAGCTCTGAACACGCAGCACCCTTTGAAGACAATTCTAGAGGAAACAACGATTCAAGTGCCTTTTTCAATGCTTCATCATTAAAACAAAAATGCAAGTTATGACTCCAGTTTGTAAGTTCTTGCCTAATGCCTGAGTAAAGATTAAGCTACAGATGTTGATACGCACTAGCACAAGTCTTAGGCGACCCGGAGCATCTCCAGAGTTACACTTGCTTTTGTAAACAACTTGAGACAGATACGCTCCTTGCCAAAATGTCAGTGACAAATGCGTCACTGCAGTTCACAACAAAAATGACGTCATCAGTAGACCGGTAAGGACGGGGCGCAGCCCACGGCACCGCTCGGCCGCCTGCACTAAGCCTCAGGCAGCGCCTGCCCAGCTCCGCTTTGGAGGAAACCTCTCACACCACGGGGTACACGTTTTGTACGATGTCCAGCCCACACAACTGGGTAAAACCAGTACCTTTTTGGCACACGGGCTCTTCTGCGCTGTTCTGCCCTCCGTACCCCGGTCTGCAGCACTTCTGCCAGGTTTAGTCCAGCGTTCGCAGTTTGCTCAAAGCGAACCACTTCACTACAGTGAGCAATTAAGATTAAGAAAATTGATTGATCCTCAGATTGAACTCTTAATATCTTCTGAGATACAGATTACTGAGTTTTGATCAATAGCCATAATATAATTGAAAATGTGTTTCTACAGTTGAACACGCTGTGTTCCTAATACCCAAGATACTTTGGCGGGTTTGATTGATATGGAATAAAAGTAAAGCAAATGAACCACCATCTGTATGTAGTCATTTGATGTATGTGGTTTTATTAAGTTCCAAAACAACTCCTCAAAAATAGTGTTTTGGAGTTTTTTTGCACACCAATACAAGGATATTTATGTGGTGATTTGAAAAAATAAAGCAAAAACCTATTTTTGAAGGCCAGCATGGAAAATTATTTACAACTTCCACAAACTGCACATTTTAAAAATGAAGTACTAAAAAATTCCTTTTGAAGTAGATAAGAAGAAATTAAAAATGAACATTTATCAATTTTCTCTGCATTAAAATAAATTGGTGAAGTGGACTTTTTGGAAAATTGAAATAAAAATCAAGAGTGGGGATCAAAAAAGCTCCATTCAAAACCTTTGAAGCCAAGAGGAACGTTTCTAGCCATGCCAGCGGGCTGCAGCAGATGCCGTCCTCGTAGTCTGTCAGCTAAACACCAGCGGGTTTGGGAAATGGGTGAGGTTGTTTCTGCAGCTGCGATTAAATAAGAATTTGGACACCTTGGCCATCCCCCGCCTGGTGTATTTGGTTATTTTACAGCGGAAGGGAAGGAAAACTGTGATGATGTAGTAAATCAGAGCCTTACCCAAACGCTAACGGCACCGGTCGGAGCCCTTCCAGCAGCCTCAGTGGGTTCTCCAAAGGAAGAGAGGAAGCCGCCCCAGGGCCGTGCGTCAGTCCCCAGCGCTCCCTGGCTCTGCCCGCGGGGTTTGGGGGGCCAGGACCAGCCCTGCCACACTCCTCCTCGGGACCCCGGCCAGCAAAAGGGAGCTCCAGCCCTGACGGCAGATCGTGCAGAAGATGAAGGCTTTCACTGACTGTCTTCAGGCTCTGTGCCGGTAGGTACCGGCTGCTGGCATCCTGCCCCTCGCTGCCCTCGGGGACACCCCCGCAAATGCAGTTTCTGAGGATGTCATGGTTTTCATGGATGCGGAGCACAAGCACCCGGCTGGCCACGTCCACTCCTCTGTGGAGTACATGAAAAATTACGCAGCATCTCTCTGCCCCCCAATTTAAAGAAGCAAGAGGAAAAGTCTGTATAATCCTTTGATTCCCCCCAAATGCCTGTCATTAGAGTTTATAAAATGAATGCTATTTCAGCTTTCACACTGAAAATTTCCTTTAATAGGTCACTATTATTCTTCTCCCTTTGCCGGGCTCAGGTGCGGGGGGCTATGGAGCGGGTCCTGCTCCCTCTCCGGCAGCTGCATGGCCCGGTGCGGAGGGGACTGCTGCAGGGGAGTCCATAAACCACCTGGAAACCACACTGGGGTGAGAGGTAGAACTATCAAATATTTTCAACCCTTAAAGCTACAGAATAGGAAAAAAAAAAATCCAAGCATATTTGTTTTTCCGGGAAGGCTGCTGCACCGTCCGGGCAGCGGATGCAGCGTTCGCAATACAGAGGTTGCCATGGCAACTCGGCAAGAACCTCTTAAAAATTCTCCAGCAAACAGTCACAAAAATCTAAACGTATATGAGAGAAGTCCCTAAGCATGCCTAAATTAAGTAGTGGCCAAATGAGTTCCTCTTTTCTTCCCTGTCCTCCCGGGAAATGCTGCCTCACCAGCCTTTCTTTGCCGCCGCCGCTGCTTATTTTTAATTTATACACTGAGTCTTTCTCTTCTCCCTTGATTTCCTACATGACAAGGCAAGTACGAGCTACACCTATGAACCCTCCTTACCTGTTCCCGCAGCCGGGCATACAGCCACCTGGAAGCAGACTTAGGCACTTTTTTTTTCCAGGTCTGCTAATTACCTGGAGAGCCAGCAGCTTATTTTCAAGGACGGCAGATGCTTATGCCTACATTATGTCTAAAATATGTTGGCTTCCCTAATGGGAGTCAACCTGGGAGACCTTTGTTCAAATGCTGTTGCTGCGTACGGACCAAGTGACCCGTTGTGCTACGGTATTAAATCTCCGCAGCGCTTACAAAACGCCAAGACGAGGTTGCATATGCACCTCTCAGCCAAAGTTAAATTCCGAAACCTGTAGCACGTGTAAAGTTCAAGGATAATGAAAAGTTCATCTTGCCTATAGGACTGTTCATCAGAAGAAAAGGTAGCTTGTGTGATTATGCCGTGATGAGATATGGATTTTTTTTTTTCTTTTATTATGATTTCCAATGTTGTTTCAGTACAGCACGAACCAACAACACCCCTGAAAAGCAAAGGCAATTTACCGGCTACAGGCCAAGCATCCTAATAACTGTAAATGAAGTCCCCTGTCCCCACCTTCAGAGCCTACCATATATGAGAATTACGATAAGAAACAGAGTCAAAAGTCGCTTTACGCTAAGAGACGCGGTGGGTCGCGTCCAGCAGCCCGCAGTTTACCTGCTGCGTTAACGCTGACCACCCTCTATCTTCTGCCAAGCGCCCCCGCCTCGCTGACTGGTCACCGTCACGTCCACCCCGACGGTGGGACCCCGGCCCAGCCCCGGGTCTGACGACCCCGCGGAGGGGCTGCCGGCGGCACAGGGCAGACGGACACAGTCGCTGCCCGGACCCGCGAGAACCGTGGCTATTCGGATATAACACCCGGGTGTCTGTCTGCCGCCCCCGCCCTCTTGCCAGCCCCGCAGCGCGTTCTCCCGGAGCCAGGGGAGCTCCGCAGAGGCTGAGCCCCGGCGTCCCGCTGCCTCCCCTCCACTTCTGCCGCTCGCTTCGGCCCGACAAACCCGGTGCCCTCCCCAAGCAGGCTGCTGCTACGAAACGCAGACAGAAATCGCCGTACCGATGACAGTATTTTTCATACAAGGGTCACCCTGGGCTGTATTTCCTAGCACGATTCCTAAGTCGGTCTCTTTGATCAAAACAGATCCTCTTACCTTTTTTGATATAAAAATATTTTATAGCTACAAACTACAGACAAATGACCACAAAGTGGAAAATTATTATTGGGCGATAAAATATAATCTGATTAATTGCTTTCTGATCACTGTATACAAAGATCACGATACAAGAATTACATTTTGTTGAGCTTATTCCTTCTATATTCCCACAGAAAAGTTCAGTTTATCTTTTAATTGATCTACAGCGCATTTACATATAAATCTACAAATTTGAGTTTAGGAAGACTGCTTTAAACGAGCAACAGAGGAGATGATAATACTCTGCAGCAAGTTAGGAAAAAGGAAAAGTCTTAAGAGTAGTTTTAAGGTACACTTAAAGAAAAAAGAAGAGGCTACAGCGCCTATAAGGACCGGACCGCCCGGCTCCGTGCAGCTGTCGGCAGCCCTCTCCTCCTCTCCTCTGCCCGCGGCTCGGCACCGGGGCAGGCTGCCATTTATCCTCTAATTAATCAGGCTTTTGTTTTAATTTCTGTTAATCGCTTTACAATTCTAGAAGGAATCAAATTATGAGTTAAGAAATACTTACCGGTGAAAGACAATACGGCTTTGCGTGGCCTCCTCGCTGTGCCCGTTCTGTACGGATTGCTGCTGAAATGAAATAAAATAAAGCAAAAAGGGGATATGAAACAGCTGCTGAGGCTTATAAAGATATTTCATGGCAAGATAAAATACACTTTTATGGCCCAAAGTACAATAAAATTATGATTCATTACTGGTTAGTTAAGTCTGGGGAGGACATAGAGGTAATTTTAAAAGGGTACAAGTTACCTATCCAGTGTAATTGGATCAGGAGCAGACAGCCGAGATGAAGCAAGCACAAACCCACACGAGCTCCACCAGCAGAGCCAAACCCCACCAGTGCCGGCACAGCCGAGGCCGTTAAAGCAGCTCCCCGTGTCCCCCTGCGCCCCCTCGTCGGGGTGGCAGCGAGGGGGTGCCAGCCCCGGGGCAGCGGTGGAGAGGGGAGCCCGGGGCCACCGCGAGGGACCTACGGTGGCCCAAATTCACACTGTGCATTACAGGAGCAGGTGGTATTAGTGATTTTGCCCAAGAAATTACTAAAAACTATGAAAACCTCAGGATTTGCCCCGCCACTTTGGGTTGGGAGGGGCCGTGGGACAGCAGGGCATCCCTCCCTCCATCCCTGCATCCCGGTATCCCTCCAGCCCACCCCGGGCACCTCAGCACCCTCCGTGTCTCCCCCCGCGCTGCACCGGAGCTGCTGGGGGCAGCAACCCCGGCAGCGAGTCTGAAAAATGCATTTAAAGACAGGGGAGGGGGGGAGGAGGGCTCTTTTTTTATTTCAAGAGCTGCCTTTGAAGCGATCAAATGCACTTTCAAACTCCCGGGGTTCTGTGTTCCCGAGGATTAGCCCCGACCCCGGCGCTCGCTCCTTCGTTTAGCGTTAACTATCAAAAGGCTCCACGGCCGAACTCTGCACCCCGAAGCTTTTGGAGCCACTGTTTTATTTTGCAGAGGTCGTTGGTTTCATTATTTTCATTTCGAAGACGCTCAATGAACCAACGCCCATGTATGCTTTCACTTAGCACGTTTAAATATTTATAATAACATTAAGATACTTGAACTGCTTTGCAAGAGCTTGTTTGAAACCCACGGGCTCCGACGGCAATCCCACCGGGATTCTTCTTGCCCCGCGTCCCTGTCGCCACCCCTGGGCCCGCGGCCGGTGTCCCCCTCATGGGCGCCGGTGGCTGAGCGTTGGCAGCGTAGGGGGCCGCGCAGACGTCCGTGGGTTCGGCCGCAGCCCCCCGCGTCCTCTCCAGAAGCCGTGTGGGTTCGGGAGCCGGAGGCTCCCCAGGGACGGGGCAGCCTGCGGCGGGGGCACGAGCAGCCCCAGCTGGGCAGCCCTGCCTGTCCCTGCCCGGTCCCCTCCAGCTTCGGGCAGCACGGCCATGGCCAACGTGAGCTTATTCCTTGGGGAAGCCTGCCCGCTCCATCAGTGATGGCCGGGTGTCCCTGGGGACAGGTGACAGAACCCCCCATCCCCTCCTTTACGCTTTGGGAAGACATTAAAGGCTTGTTCAGTCAAAACCACTTCCCACCTATGCGCTGAGTGAAGTTACCTAAATTACTGGGTAACGTTGCAAAAATGTTTTATTCATAACTTGTTTAATGCCTGGCACTTGCTTTTCTTTTGGTACTTATTTAATATACATTTAATTTCACTTATTTGAAAGCGCTAACATATTTTCTAATTACCTGAAGTACTTAAATGGTTTGCATGCTGCTAATAATTTCTTTTTTTTTTTTTTTTGAAGCTACTGAGGGCTGAGGTGCCGACAAAGTAACCCGTTAACAGGGGCTGGGCATCCCTCCCGCCTCCATGGTGAGCGAGGACCCCGCGCTAGCCCACCCTGCCGTGGTCCCCGGCAGGTCCCAGGGGCGCTGGGCTCCATCCCCCTGCCCCTGCCCACGCAGGAACGGGAGCAGCACGGGCATCCAAGCCACCGGTGCCACCAGCCATGCGGGCATGGCAAGGAAGGCGCAGGACCGGGCACCTCGCGCCAGCACCTTCACTAGCTCCTGTATTTATTAGTCATTACTTTGCATTTTATGGAAGGACAGCTAAATTTATTCACTACTGCTGCTTTTTTTAATAACTCCACAATTCCTGTGGCTGTTTCATTACTTCCAACATTCGCTGGCACCATTTTTGCTGGGGTTTAAGAATTTAACGTGAGATTAAAATGTTAAAGGCTTTTCTCGGAGCTGATGACAAAAGAACCAGACACAGTACGTCGGGGCAGCTGTACGGACCCCACGCATCGTACCGGCCGGGAACACGAGGGTGGCTGACCCCAGGGAAAAGTCACGCACAAAGCATGGATAACCGGCGCCGTTACGCAGCGGGCACGGAGAGGCAGGGGAAGCAAATACCTGCAGAGCTGACCCCGCTGCGCCAGCGCTCACCGGGGCATCAGGGCTGCCGCTCCTCCGTGTCCTGCTTGTCCCGGAGAGGGCAACGCGGTCCGGTGACACACACGGGTGACTGCACAACTGAGACGGGAAGACCCAGTATCAACCCACAAGCTGGCACGCCGCTTGGGTTATTCTTAACTGGGGGTGGGGGGAGAAAGGAAAAAAATAAAGGCAAAGGCCAGGGAGCGCGGAGAAAGCAAGGACTGCTCGAGCATCTCACCGGGAGCCCAGCTGTTCCGCTCCTTAGCAAACCCTTTGTTCGGATGCTCTGCACATCCAAGCGCAGTCACGCACCGGTGCAGACACCCTTCGCGTTCGCCGCTGCGTACAGGGCCAGCAGCGTACTACTCCAATTTTATTTTGGTGTAACTTTACTAAGGAGAATGACATGAGATAAAAACAGACCCATCCAATAATAAAACTGGGCTGACTCCTCTTTTCCTCATACATCTCTTAAATGTATGTCCAGATCTGCTCATGCGTTTATTTTCTGTCCTTGCTTCAAAAGTGTTCTTATTGCTGTACTGTGGGAAAGAGGGATTTTCACAAGATCCATTTTACAAAAAAAAAAAAAAATTATTCCTGGAGCAAAGATACCCACTAAGAAAATAATCACCTGTTATCAAACCAGGTAGAATTTTGTGGAAAAATATATTCAGGGCGTTGGGAAATCTGACTCATATTCTCAAATATTATCCTCTCCTTGCAAATCGCTGTCAAAATAGTTGTAATACTACTGTTATGGCAATCCTTACCAGATATAGCAGTTTTAGGTTTTTTCCCCTCAGCAGATGACTAAAGGTTCCATCTCTCGGAGACAAGCTCTGTGCTCAGCGGGTGAGGATGCGGGAGGATCCGTCCATCTCCCGCCGCGGGCCACTGCAGTCCATCCCAGAGCCGGCCCCGAACCCGGCCCTCGGCTGGGTGCCACCAGTCAGCGAAAGGACAGGACTCATTTCAGGTGATATAAAATACGGACAAGAAAGAAAAAGCAGCTTTGGGTCTGGTAAGGACAGAGACGTGTTTATGCAAAACTACCATTTCCTGAAACACAAGGAATGAGTACGTCAAGTTGTTAATAAAAGTTGCCTAAATAAAAAGAACGGACCCACCTCTCTTGCCGTCTCTTCGCCATCAGCCCCCAACAGGGCGCACATAGCCGGGCTAGTTCTTCTCAAAGGCAAGAACAATCCAAGAGACTGATTTCTTCACGCCAGTTTGCCACATTCCAGAGCAATGATTATATTACACACATCGCCCTACGGCAATTCTTTCCATTCAAGCTGGAGTCAGAGCACGGAGACAGATCAATCTATTCACCCTAAAAGAAAAAAAAAATGTGATACATGAAAAATTTTCAAGGGCAGATCATCTAGTTTTCTAATTAATCTGCTTGCTGGCCATTTGTGTAACACGAGCTACAGAATTTGACCCTGTTACCTCTGTTTATCCCACTAACTTGAAGCCGGGCAGAAGAAATGTTCCACACGACCTTGATTAGAAAACACAGACATTCACACTTTTTGCTGGGTATTTTATTCCACTGATTCGTCTTCCGCTCTGTGAAGCCTGCGCGCTCCTCTGGTTCAGCAGTTCTTGCAGTGCCTGTGCAGGTTACATGGAAGAGCTCTTACCGCAGCACCACAGAATCCCCGGGGTTGGCAGGGACCTCTGGAGCTCATCCAGTCCAACCCCTGCCAGAGCAGGGTCACCCAGAGCAGGTTGCACAGGACGGCGTCCAGGCGGGTTTGGAATGTCTCCAGAGTCGGAGACTCCACCACCTCTCTGGGCAGCCTCTTCCAGTGCTCTGCCACCCTCCAAGGAAAGAAGTTCCTCCTCATGTTCAGATGGAACTTCCTATGGTCAAGTTTGTGCCATTCTGTACCCGTTCTCCCCATGAAACACCTTCCAAAGGCAGACGCGTGTTTCCATTGCTCCTGCCTTGACAGCTCCGTAATTAAACAGAGGAAGGATCTTTACCGCTTTTGGATAAACCCATCTAACACCTTTGGTGCACGCTCAGCCGTGCTCACAGGCTCGGGCTCGCCTGCGCAGGCTCTGCACGCTCCGCTCAGGCAAGTTCTGCCAACGCCATCCACAAACCTTTGCAGAGGCCGGCGCCTTCCCCGCCACGCGCTGAGCGGAGCGGGGGACACGTGCGCCCTCCCGGGGGCGCTGGGGCAGGCGCTCGCGGGGTTGTGCTTTGCACGGGGGGCGTCTCGCACGGGAATGCCATGGGAAGGCAAGAAAGCCATGGGACATTCATGGGCCTCCATCACAAACTGCTCACAACAGAGTCATAGCATGAAATGAGGTGGGAACGCTGAGTACAGACGAAGGGATATCGCTTATTTAAGAACCGAACGGAACTGGTGTGTGGCTGCAGGCGAGATGGTCACCACTGGTCATTTCTTCTGCTGTCATGAAGCTCTTCGCTGTTATTTACTGGTTTGAAATACTGAGATTTCACCTCCATGTACACATCTTCATAGACAAAATTCCCTTGCTGTTCTGTTTGAATCCAGCCAGCTCCACCGTAATGGTCCTAACGAATCATACCGATAACCACGATAATTTTCATTAGGTGAGTGAATTCTCTGTCTTCTCGCAAAGGTTAAAATAAGAGTGAGTTATGCTGGCGACCACTTGGCTGAAACGTATGTTTGCATGCTAAAAGATAAAAACAGCCTGTTTCAGCTTCTGCTTCCCAGATAATAGTGTTCCCTCGCTCCCATTTTAGTGTGCTGCTGTGGTTCTGTTTGTTTTCCCATAAAAGTTATTGCCTGAGAAAACAAAGATGACAATATTGAAATAGAGAGAAAAGTCTCACAAGAAAAATGGGAGGTTTCATCACTGCCAATGAGACCCAGCTGAGTTGCTCAGACTGCTTACATGGTAACGAGAGGGGAAATTTGTTATTTTCCAATAAAATCTGGAAAGCATACTTTGGCAAATGAAATAAAAATTGAAGCTACTTCCTGTTAGGTGTTTAGGGTAAGGGAGGAGAAGACAGGAAAGCACGTTCAGGGTGAGCTTGGCGCAGAATTACCCGTGTCCCATGCCATCTTCTCGTCCCTTACCTTGGTGGCCTGGGGACATGGTGTTTGCCACCCAGAGGAGACCGAGCGTGGCAGCTGCCGACTGAGCAGAGGTGTCCCGCTTGAAACTGCTGCCGTGGGCTTCAGATCCCCACGTGGAAGGTGCAGACAGTCGCTCCCGTCGGTGCACTGCGAGGCTGCAGCAGCCGCTGCCGCAAGAAATGCTCGTTTAGTGGAGCCAGGGAGCGGCCATCGGGCGTTCCCAGGCCGGATCCTGCCACCCCTGTGCAGGGAAGAGCCGCTCCTCCCTCGGGCTGCTTCGCAAGAAGGAGTCACCTACGAACTGAACTGGTTCAGGACGCCTCGGGCTTTTCCCAAAACTCCCGTTTCTGAAAACATAAGAAACAACCAAAGGAAAAAAACTAAACCAACCCAACCCCACACCGAAGCACAAACCCCAGACCAAGTCCATTGGGCTGGAAATTCCAGGCTGCGCTCTGCCGTCGGTTTGATACGGGTCCCAGAGCCCATAGAATCATAGAATTGTTTAGGTTGGAAAAGACCTTTAAGATCATCCAGTCCAACCATTGACCCTACTCTACCAGCTCTGCCACTAAACCGTGTCTCTAAGCACCACATCTACACGACTTTTAAACACATCTAGGGAGGGTGACTCCACCACCTCCCTGGGCAGCCTCTTCCAATGGTTGACAACTCTTGCAGTGAACAATTTTTTCCTAATGTCCAGCCTAAACCTCCCCTGGCGCAACTTGAACCCATTTCCTCTTGCCCTATCGCTGGTTACTTGGGAGAAGAGACCAGCTCCCATCTCACTACAACCTCCTTCCAGGTAGTTGTAGAGAGCAATAAGGTCTCCCCTCAACCTTCTCTTCTCCAGACTAAACAATCCCAGTTCCCTCAGCTGCTCCTCATAAGACATGTTCTCCAGACCCCTCACCAGCTTCGTTGCCCT
>VFFE01007114.1:1130500-1178661 GCA_008921705.1 Burhinus oedicnemus | reverse complement strand
AAACACATCTAGGGATGGTGACTCCACCACCTCCCTGGGCAGCCTCTTCCAATGGTTGAGAACTCTTGCAGTGAAGATTTTTTTCCTAATGTCCAGCCTCAACCTCCCCTGGCGCAACTTGAACCCATTTCCTCTTGCCCTATCGCTGGTTACTTGGGAGAAGAGACCAGCTCCCATCTCACTACAACCTCCTTCCAGGTAGTTGTAGAGAGCAATAAGGTCTCCCCTCAACCTTCTCTTCTCCAGACTAAACAATCCCAGTTCCCTCAGCTGCTCCTCATAAGACATGTTCTCCAGACCCCTCACCAGCTTCGTTGCCCTTCTCTGGACACACTCCAGCACCTCCATGTCCCTCCTATACTGTGGTGCCCAAAACTGGACACAGCACTCAAGCTGCAGCCTCACCAGCACTGAGTACAGGGGCACCATCACTTCCCTACTCCTGCTGGCCACACTGTTCTTGATACGGGCCAAGATGCCGTTGGCCTTCTGGGCTACCTGGGTGCACTGCTGGCTCATGTTCAGCCATCTGTCCACCATGTGCCTGTCCCAGCACGTGGGGCAGGCCCTGCTGCACACCCCGACTTCAATGGAAACGGTGTCCGTTCCTCTGCGGTTTCTAATCTCCTCTTCCCATCCCCAGCTATGTTCTAGAAGCAAATGGCTGTCCTTGTAACCCACGCGTTACAATGCAGTTCAGTATAATTCCAGGTTCTGCGGAAAAACTATAATCGGTTATTCACTTGCTGAAATTTTCTATTATCATCGTTATTGTTATGCAAACTGCAGAAGAATCATTATTTTAATAAGGCCCATTTTTTGAGGCTGTTCATGGGTTAATTTGTAACTGGGATTTTGGTGGCGTACTGAACGATGCCCATACGCCATGCAGCAGATCTATTTGATCAAGCACATTCAGCCGAACAGCCATCCTCTGCCGTGTGCCTCCCGGCAGGGAGTAATGCTGACAGAGTAACGCAACTGCATGACCTCCAAAGTAAATAATAACGTGAAAATGAATGGTCTCACGTTGCCTCCATCTTTCACTTTCAATTGAATATGAGGAAACCCAAAGAATAACACTCATTCCAACAGAAGTTACCAGGTAAGCCAACAGCTACGGATCCACAATAATTAAAAAGTATAGAAAAAAAAGAGCAAGTTAACCTGTTCTAAACATTAGCCCCTCTGCTTCGGGACTCTGCTTCTCATTAAGACTCTAACGCAGGATGGGGCACACGTGGTAGGTACAAACGCAACAGGGAGCCTGAGGGGCAAGCTGTCTCCTGTTTGTGGGCTCATGCATCAGCATGCACGGAATCGCGGAATTTTCAGAGTTGGAAGGGACATCTAGAGACCATCTAGTCCAACTCCCAGTGGAGAGTTTTCAGATGAAAGATTTTATACTGAGAAGTTAATTCCCTTATTAACACAGCCAGGCACAAACACAGCCTATTAAAGCCGGTGAGCATCTCTAGGAATAAGGGAGATGCAAATGCCACGACTCATACAATCATTATACCATCACCCAACATTTGGGTCACTAATCAGTGGGTCAAGTCTGACCCAATACTTGGTCTTTTGCCTGAGACACCAAGAGACCTTAAAATAACGATGACCTTTACTTACAAATTGACAGAAGTGGAAGGGGAAAAAAAAAAGAAGAGAAAAAAAAGCAATTCAGGCACGCATTCTCCGACAGAAGGGGGATTCATAAATGCAGTCGTTACATACAGTCGATTCTCAAACCCAAAGAAATTCCTCACACGTAACTGCAGGGCAGCAATCAATACCGCAACACGGGACAAATGGCCCACTTTAAAACGAAGACCTCCTTGACCTGGAGAGTCTGACTGAAAGCCAAAGGGACTGAGCACCACAAAGGTGCAGTGTTACTGCGTGCATTCCCTAAAATGAAAGAACGGGTGTTTTAATACTATTTATTTCCCTTGCAAAATGTCCAGAGCTGGCCTAGATCGTGATGGGAACCCGCGAGCAGGTTATTTCTGGGACAGCAGGGAAGCTGCCTGGGGTCCTTTAACTCCTCTTTGTTTGTAGACCTCCCCAGTGGGAGCGAAGGTGGTACCACCGATGGGCGACAGCCATGGAGAGAGGAAAGGGATGTGAACCTGGAGTGCCGGGAAGGATGAGAACCATCCTCCAAGAAAAAGGGAGGCAAAGGGCTAAACATCTCCTTATCTACACAGCATGCATTTATGATTTTCCACAGAGAAAGTTCATTAGACCTTATAATCAACTACTCCGTGCCATGAGGCACGTGCTGTTTTGCGACGGCTCGCGCAGCCACCCCGTGTGCCAGGACAGTGCCCGGGGCGACCGTGCGGGAAGGCGGCAAGGGGACACACAGAGCTCCTGCCGCCGCGCGAAGGGCCCTCCTCTTCTGCCCAGCACCACCACCGGCAGGATCACCTCCGTTAAAGGCAGTGAGACTGTAACGGTGCGAAATCAGGTCTGTAAAACTAATAAGGATAGTTAGGTTTTTCAGTTTTAAATTGGAAGAAAAGTTCCTCAAGCATGCTTGAGCAACAGTCAAAGGACTGTTCCGTGGCCACGTCTTCTGCCTGGAATCTGTCCATCCACCTGCTGCCTCCGCATCTTCAGAGCCAGGCGGGATTTCACCCGCGGAATTTCCCCCGTGGGTTTCAGAAGTGGCACTGGATGTTCACGCTGGGGAGGGCAGAAGTGCACAACAGAAGCTCTCAGTCCCGTGTACAGACTCACCCTACGCAAATAAAGCGCATTTTGATGAGGAGCGAGCAGCCCCCGAGTACCGAGAGGGTTGTTCCAGTCAGGCGACTCCCAGTTGTGCTTCTGCCAAAGAGAGAAACCTCCAGTAAGAACTGAGCCACTGGCAGATTTTTCATTCTGTAGGACAAATAAATAATAAATAAGTAATTATACAAGTAATCCATTTAATGTTTCCTTCTACTAGCAGGCTGAGAAGAAATGAGATGCTGCATTTTGAGCGGTGCCCTGAATATTAGTCTCCTTTTTCTCCAAGACTCCTGAAAATTTTTGAAAATAGCTGAAACTTTTCTTTAATCCACTAAAAAAGTAACAGTCTCTCTGATGACTGATTTTTCAGTTCTATCATTAGGTGTCTCCAACACGTGTGGCGAGATCCCCGTCACCGCTGTGAGCTCCGAGCCCCTGAGCTCACACCTCATCCCTCTGGGAAAAGCCGTTTCTGAGGATGAAGGAACTGGGGTCAGACGCTGACGTCCTTTGTTACTTCCACTTTTCCTCCCTCCCGCGGCAATCAAGTGGGACACTGTCACCCTGCCGAGCCACCCTGCTCGTTAACTAACGGACTGCACAGGCGAGGTCGCACCCTGGCACACCGGGTCCCTCGTGCCCCCGCTCAGCCGTGACCCCTGGGGACGCTCCTCCATCGGTCCCCTCGATGGGCGTCACCCAAACTGCTTCGACCACCGTGCAAGACACCATCACTTCTTTCACGTGCTCTTATGCCGCTTACAAACTGATCCAAAATGTTAAATTAAATGGCAAGGCTTCCTCTGTGATGTGGATAAAAGTACCA
This sequence comes from Burhinus oedicnemus, assembly GCA_008921705.1. Taxonomy (NCBI): domain Eukaryota; kingdom Metazoa; phylum Chordata; class Aves; order Charadriiformes; family Burhinidae; genus Burhinus; species Burhinus oedicnemus. The sequence goes on along the minus strand of VFFE01007114.1, from coordinate 1,175,099 downwards.
TATTTTCTGTTAATATTCCTCCCTTTATATTGCTATGAATCTTAGATATTTTAGATGTCGCTTATGTCCAGCGCCAACTGCAAATGAACTATCAGATTTTTATCAGTCTGTGACTGTCTTTATGGACCAGCGTATCCCCTGTATCAGTCGAAACATCTGAAAGTTTTTTTGCAACCACCCCCCTTGATATAGTCAATACTTTGAGGCACCTGCTTGACTCTACAACTGGTGAACACAGCTGTGGAACGAAGGGAGGCGAGTGCGATGGCGCTGAGGACCACCACCATGGACCCCCGCCACGGACCACCACCCTGCTGCCCCTCCAGGTCCTCCTGGGAGCTTTCCCCACCAGCTAGACGCTGCATCCCCAAAAAACTCACTGTGCGAGCAGGTCCGGTTTGCCTGCGTGTTCGTTTTTGCATACAGGAGTCTTACCAGTATAAATCCACGGAAAAAAGAGCTGTTTCATTCTCAGGGTAGCAAGACGTTTCAGTAAGCAGGATACAACCTTTGGTTACTACGGACTCCGCATATGGTTGTAAACACCTTATTTTAGCACGGGTTAAGCATAGGAAGATTAGCTCCTGAGGACAGACCTAAAAGAGAAGGTAGAACTAGAATCTATTAAAACAAAACTGGCTAAAAGATCTTCAAAGCAACGCAGTAACTTTAAATCGCAGAAGAATAGAATTGCTTTGGCAATAAAAACCTAAATGAAAAATAAAAGTACACCAAGTATGACCTTTTTCTGCATTTGCCAGTGTTATGTGTAAGAGGAGGGAGGAGACGCGCCGGGTCGCGCCCTCGGAGCCCTGAGCAAGGAGCAGCTCCGGAGCAGCGGGAGCATCCCCAGGTCCGGGACACCCAGGGAACCACGTGCTCCCGGCACACGAGGCCGGGAGACGGGCACGGGCAAGAACTTGGCAGTCGTGTGATAGCTGGGCAAACACTGGGAGAAGTAGGAGATATTCACACGGATGGAAACACCACAACACCAAAACGTGTATTTAAAAATAAAATAATCAGCCCTAACAAAGTCACACAGGGTTTCAGAGAGTTTTGTTATCTAGAAGTTAGGGGTAATTTACCTCTAGCTGGATGTAACAAATCTAAGCATAACGTGGTACGCACAGCAAAATATTTAAAAACCAAAAAGACGACTTTGCAATGATATTGCACTTTCCACCCCATGGCTTTTGGGTTTCCTTAGAATCAGATTAGGAAGTGAATGAAATCTAATTTAACTTTCATTTAGGCTGTTCGTTAAATACTTGATTAACATTTGAAGCACACACCAGCAAAGCGAAAACAAGGTGTTAAAACAGAAGAAGAGCGCAAAAGTAAAATAAATCCAGCTTGCATAACCCGCCGCAATTCATCTCTCCGCAATTAAACGCAAGGCTAGTTATTGTGCAGGCGGCCAGACCAAAATTAGCAGAAAAGAAAATCCTTTCTTCTGGTTGTGTAAGCAGCGGAGCGGCAGAGCACCCAACAGGCCCTGCCGAGATGCCATCCTCGCTCTTCCTCAGGGATTCGCCGCTGCCCTGTAAACCAAGGGGGACGCTCCCACGGGATGACGCCTGGGAAGGGAACCCCGGTGTCCCCGCGGGCGGGTGACAGGCGTGTGCGAGGGGTCGGGGGCCGCAGCGCTGCGCTCGCCGGAGGCTCGGCATCGCTCTCACCGGCTTTAGGGCAGGAGCTGCCGCGGTGCCTGCACGCCTTCACCGGGTAACCGGTTGTGCAAACAAAAATGGGCGTCGTAGAAGCTGTAGCCGGCTTTGGGCACACGCAACCGAAACGGCAACGCCACGCAGGGCGCTTGGGTGCCAGCACAGGAAAAGTAACGCCAGAGAAAAGGGACAGATTTAGATAAAGATGCAGCAGAGGGAAGACAAACACATCAGTAATAAAGAGAAAACAATTACGAGCTGAATATACTGAATATTAATATTGCTATCAAAGCCAATTATAGATTTCAGTGGAGGGCACCACATCAGTTCTGTTTGTTACTCAAGATAAGAAACCTATCTAAATATTTACCTTTATTGAATTTGAGTCATTGCTACATTACTTACCTTTTCTGCCGGTTGACGTCCATCAATTTAATTTCATTGCATTGTAAATGAATTACAATTGCCTCAATGAAGCGAAATGCACTGAACAGTAGCTGAGCCAAATGCACGCAGGTTTGCCCGCTGGATCCCGAGGAGCCGGAGCCCACTCGGTACGTACTTCAGGTTGCTCTCGGGGCAAGCGGGTACCCGAGCTGCTCAGCGAGGAAGAGCTGGATGCACCAGACTCGCCACGGCAAGGAGAGCAGACGGACGGCAAACACGGCGATACCTGGTGTTTTCATTAATCCCCACCTTGTAGAGGTGCTTTACGTGACAAAGCCACTCTCAAAACTCCACAGCACTTTAGGAAAGCAAACAAAGAAGAAAAGAAAAAAAGAAGAAAAGAAAAAAAGAAGAAAAGAAAAAAAGAAGAAAAGAAAAAAAGAAGAAAAGAAAAAAAGAAGAAAAGAAAAAAAGAAGAAAAGAAAAAAAGAAGAAAAGAAAAAAAGAAGAAAAGAAAAAAAAAAGAAAAAAAAAAAAAAAAAAAAAAAACAAACACAACACAAAAAAAACAAAAAAAACCCCAAAAAACAACCAACAAAACAACAACAACAAAAAAACCAAAAAAAAAGACTCCATTTTAAGAGGTGCCCGGTGGTTACACAGAAACACGGAGTTGAAGCGGCAGCACTGCCCAGCAATGGATTTTACACACACGTTTAGATTGCGCTGTGCACTATACAGACGGTAAAACAGTCAAAATGTTCATGCGCTAAAAAAAATGTGGCCCAACAACTGCAAAACATTGCTGTGATGAAGCAGCATTGGCAGGGCATCGCATGGGGGAACGCTCAAGGCAGCACAGCTCGATCTGCCCGATGCTCAAGTCTTTGGTAGTCAGGGGTTAAAAAGAAGAACAGAATATTCCTTCAATATTAGTGGAAAGAGAAATGCATTTTTCATACCAGACAGAAGCTATCATGGAATGCTGTAAATACTAGTGCTCACCCTTTCCCTGTTTTTATCTGATTTGGTATTTCTTGTATCCAAAATAAGAAATACCAGAATACCTGGCAGTAACTCTGAATAGTGCATTTTCAACACAATGTTTTAATGCACTATTAAAAGAAAAGTAGATGTAGTCATAAAGGGAAAGCTAAGTGAAATGGAGAATGCTTGATCCTTATCACTTTCTGAAAGTCAGGCTGCTCTGACTCTGTTCTCACTTTGAATTCACGCCTCCGTCTTTACCAACTCCCGAGTTACCAAAATTGAGGACGATCACACATCACCACGTTAAAGCTTTCATGCCAGATTCCCAGGCGTTTTCCTGCTTATTTCCAGGTAGATTTGTATCTCTGCCAGACAGCCGTTCCTCTGGCAGAGAGCCTCCCAAAGCCTCCAGGAAGCTGCTCTCTCCCATTAACTGAGCAGCATCAGCAGGAGGTGCTTCCCTCCACCAGAAGCGTCCTGTGCGACCACCTCTCATTAACGAACATCCAGGGATACAAAATAAGTATGGGAAATACTACAAATATATCTTTTCCCCCCCTCTATGTTGTTTGTACAAAAGCTTCATTTCTCACAACCACCGCCAACACCAGATGAGGTCAGCCACGGCTTTATGTACCTGGTCTTTCATCCTGGAGCAAACCTTGGAGCGAAGCACTGGCTTTAGGAAGGCTTTGGAAACTCTCTCATGACGCTGTCCCAGGCAAACTGTCACCATGCGGAACGACCATGGCTGTCGTACTAAACAAAGCTGAAATACTGGCTGCAAAACACCCGGGCATGAGTTATTGCACAGCAAGTTATGTCCTGCAGCCTATTATTGCAATTACAGCTTCATTTGTACGTCGAGCGGGTTTCTACAGCAATTTCAGGGAAATTGCTTGAGGAGAAAAAGTAAGATTAGTTTTTCTGTACACTGAAAAACAACAGGAGCTTTGTTTCTACCTGTAAATATGATTTTCTTGATTGTAGATGGCCTTAGAGTCTATCACAAGATTCCAAGGAATGTTAAAAACAGTGACAATTGGCTATAATTAAGCTTGGCTTTCACACACACAGAGCTATATCCCACTGGCTGCTAAAATAACGTATCTGAACTCGAGCACGTTTTGAGTAAAACTTTTCAGATGTGCCTCCAGAGTGGAGGGTCAAATCCTTATTTCCTTCCCACTGGAATTAAAGGCTGGGAAACATTTTAAAAGTGACCTTCAGTTCCATTGGGTTCCTCCTGTGTTTGATCAGTTTTGGTCGCTACTAGAAATACTGCTCAGTATTTAAACACTACTTAAAATGCACCATCCCGCAACTATCCCACACAATCCTCAGCCTCGGGCTAAACCTGCAGAAGGACCGAGTTACTTTTTGAGGAGTGGCAGTGGGAGGAGAGCAGGGGAGAACAAGGACCCCCCTCAACGCACTCAGTAGCTCACGTAGTCGTCAGCAATGGGAAGAAGGAACCAGAGACACTCTGCAAGCGGTGGAAATACAACCGAGCCTCATCAGGTACGGGCGTGAATATAGCAAATTTGTTGTTCTAGGTGTGAAAAAAATACATTGTCCTAAAGATATAACACTTCACGGTATTCCTCAAATGTAATAGGTTTCTTCTACAACTTCAGGTGAAATTCTACCGTTCTTGCATAGACAACACAATGAAACTTCTTATTTTTCACCAAGTAAAAATGAATCTTTTTGCCTGCGTCACCTGTCCTTCCCGACAGACAGGGAAAAGCAGCGGCAGCCTTGGCCCAACCCACGTGACATCTCACACCACTCCTTTGAACGTGCAAGAACCTCTCATACTTGTCATTTTGCACAGCACTTCTCTCATTGCCACGGACACTTAGACGGAGCCTGCAAGGGTTGATGTTCTTGGTCCATTTTGAATAATTTAGGCTATGAATATCTTGTTCTGCTATCTATGGTGGAAACATGAGAGCTTCAGTCCTCTTCTTCCCCTTCCATCACCTGCTGGGGAAGCGGAGGGGAAGCACTGCTGGACCAGCAGCACAGCCCAGGCTCAGCAGCATTGTCTCCGCCTGCTGTGACCAAGAGACGAGCTCCCCACGTTGCTCCCTAAACCCCCCGAAGTCTCATCATAAGTTTCAAGACTTCAAGCCATTAATTTGCTGGATACTTTGAGAAGAAACAAGAGCCAGCAATCATGATTCTTAAGGGGGGGGGAAAAAAAAAAAAAGAAAAAACAAAGATGCCTACCTATGCATGGATAGGTCAGAATTTAAAAATTCTTCCTTCTTAAACAGCTACATATCTTAAAAAGGAATAATTTTTAAGCGTACCATAAAAATATATTCTTCACCCCATTTGCCACTTAACTGGTGTTCTTCTTCTGCCTACACAAACACAAGCCTTAGGCCCTTTTTTATTAATATCCATGAGCATAATTTAATAGCTGATCCCGTAGTGGAGATGCACATTTCATATTTAATAGCAAGTGTTATTTGGAAGCGGCCTGGAAGAAACGTAATGAACACATTGGTTGCTTAGACTGCTCCAAACGCTTAGATCAATACAACATCATTTACTTATTGCAACTTATTAGCCAAGTCACTTCTTGTCATCTCGGTACTTCTGTGTAGCAGCTAGAGAAGTGGCAGAAAAACAGGACTCAAAATGAATTATGTTCATCTGAATTTAATTAATGTAAATCCCTTAAGTCCGCTCTGCAATAGAGACCAAACAGCACTCTCTCGCGCTACGTATACACTCGAACACACACATATGTATCATATACCAATAACGTACACGCAGTTCTGCTGCGGCAGAAGCTCCTGCTGACCGTGCGCGGCGCTGGGTCCGAGCTGTCTGACCGGGACTCTCCCGTCCCGCTCCGGAGAGATGCCACCACCTCCCCACCAACGTCCCCCGACCCCTCCTCTACCGCAAAGCTTCTTCGGGCACAGGTCCCTGCAAACAGGCAATAAAACAGGGTATCATCTTTGTCAGCTCCAGCACTGAACTAAATCTTTAAAAAGAATAAACATCAGAAAGACAACACTGCATTCACCAGAAGCTACCAGAAATTTTCCGAGGCGAGTGAAGGTTACACCTCACGCTGCAGAAGGTCACGCTGTGGACGGCCTTGATGGATCCCACCTTTGACTCCCTCTTTGCCCAGAGACTGTCTCCATTTCCAGTTCACGCAAACCGTGCGATGCATTGGTATGCTTTATTCGTACATTTCAGGATTAAAAAATGAACGCATTGCCTGAACTGCCAGAGTACATTTTGGTAACATTACCTTCGAAGACTCCTATTTTCTCCATATATCCAATTATTTTGCCTCCTAGGTTCTTGAATCAAAAAATATAGGTGAGGGAAAACACCTACTTAAAGTTCAAGGTATTGAGGAGGTTTTTGTGTGTGTCATAAGTGGTGTCAAAACTCACCAGCCCCCCGTGAACGCGGATTTCACTGAATATGGATTATTTCCAGGTGCAAGCTCAACTGCCCTTATATACAATCTTAGCTCCACATCTCATTTTTTTTTTTTCCTTTACTGCTGAACATGGAAGGAATTTTAACATGTGCAGGCTGTGGTATCCCCAATGACTAGTGCTTTTCTGTGCTGTGGTACATTGAAAAAAAATCAGTTACAATCATTTCATTTTGGCCAACGTATGCTAAACTCCAACGTCAGCAACAGAAAACGCCTGCCCTGTCTTTGCTGTCCTCTGCCCCCTTGTCCCAGTTTCTCAAGGCTCCTTTCATCATCTCCTTTCACAGCTTTACAGATTTGTCGCATTTCAGGAGCGTGGAAGATCCCGGATAAAATACCAGTAAGTGAGTGCGCCAGCAGGACACAAACTAGTGCCTAAGAGCACAGCTTTAGCAGACCTGACTACTGCCTAATAAGCGCTCATTATCTGATAAACTTGCAGAGAGGTTTCCTGATGTTTCAGTTGTAAAATAGCTCTGTTCCTCAGAGATATGAAAATATTCTGTTAGCAACCAATTTCATCCCAGAGACGGAGCGTGACCGTCTGAACATAATTTAATTAAAACAGCAAAGCAATATAAAGTTTTTTGCCATATAAACGTTTTGCTTTTAATTATAACACCTCATAAATATTTTCCAGCATTAAATTATCTCGGGGAACGATTTTTCATTGTTTTGTTTAGCTTGTTTGAGACACAACTTTAATAAGTGTTATACAGACGGCAAAATCCACGCTGACACGCGCACTCACCCATAACTTACATGAAGAAACCCAGCCTGGTAATGAGAAGCTGACTCACACCCAGGTGACAAATGAGCCTTTTGCGGCATTCTTGTCACTTACAGAACCGTGAGTTACATGAACTGGTTGACGATGAAAAGCGCGGAAGGGAAAGCCCTGGACACGAGTAATTCCTCGCAAAAAGAGTTACTTCCAGCAAGAAACGCCAGTTGCACAATCCCGATGCAGCAGAAGCCTCGTGCGACGCTTGTTGCCTGCCCGTGAAACCCTTTCAGCTCTTTGCTGCCCTTCGGTGATGAAACTACAGCAGAATTCACAATTAAGACAGAAATTTGGATTTGAAGGAGCAGCAAGGGTAGGCAGGCATGGACGACCCTTTGGACTCGGCAAAAGCTATTTGCTGGTGCCAGAGAAGGTCTTTTTTCCCTGCTGAAAGTCACTCTTAAACTTTCCGTAAGACCAGCATTTCTGGTGTCACGTAGTCCTAACGTACGCCCAAAACCCCCTCAGGGCACAGCAGCCGCCATGTCGCCATGCTTCACTCGAGGGCCGCGCAGAGGCCTAAGACCTCCATCGCCAAGAATCCTCCCTCCACAGGCCGCCGAGCCTCCGAGACATCCGCGTCCATGGAAGCCTAACTCCTGCCTGGAGTCCAAAGTGACTGAGTTAATTCCCCTCGGTGCCGCTTCTCAAAAACGAGCCACAGCCAGACGTTCCGGGGCACTGTCTCCTGCCTTGGCCGCAGACACGCACATGGAGGTAAATGATCCATGATCCATGGCCGTGATCCATGCCCTGGCGCCCTCTCACCTCTGGAGATGGAAACGCTTGTGCAGAGAAAGCCTCGCTTTTCCTACCAGCAGCAATACATATGATGTTTTTTTTTCCATTCCATTTCCCGAGGGACTAACACATCAGCTCGCGCTGCCTGAGCCATTTTTAAATGTTTGTTCTTGGAAGGCAAATTGGAAAGTCCCCAAATACTAGACTCCAGTAAGATTTCCCTCCCCCACCTCTTACAATCCTACGCCTCGTTATTTGCAGAGTCATAGATACAACATGCGGATGTTTTCCCCAATCCTGTTTAGTGAGGGTTTTTTTTTCTGCCTTTTTAAAAAATAAGTAAATGCGTAAAGAAAGCAGGATCCTGGGACCGCCTCTGCCGCAGGGGTTTCTCAAAGCACACGTACAGCTTCCCATCTATTTCCTCTGACCTTAGTCAACGCTGCAAATAAATCATCACCGCCCCCCCAAAAAAAACCCCAACTGTAAAATTCTTCTCTTTCATCTCTGCCTGATGTTCATCGCAGAAATTCCCACCTTGAACAGGTTTTTATCCTCCTTCCACCCAGCTCTGTCCTTCAGCAGATCTTCACTGCTCCAAACGGAAAAACCACCCTGGTTCTAGCCGTCTCGGCCATTTTCCAGATCCACGGATCCTTGGCCCCCAAACAATCGTTTAAGTTAAACATCCTCCTCTGCCCCCAGTGCCACACGAGGGGGCGAGTGCGTGCTGACAGCTATTTACAACACAGCCACTTTCCGCGTACCTACACAGTAACGTCACAGCACGAGGCAGAGCTCACCCCGCCGCTTCTCACGGCATCCTATTCCCTACCCGGCATTGTGCGAGACACCATGACGCGCAAGTCCCGCTCCTCTTCTCCTGACTGAGGCTGGAAGGCTAGAGGCTAAAATAAAACAGAAAAATAGCTTTTCTCTAAGCTCACAGGAGCTGGAGACAGTCTAAATGCTATTCAACGGTATTAAGAAAATAAATCTTCAGGAATCAAAGTCCCCAAACAAATGGATTTATTCACATCTCTAGACCCACTTCTTTCCCCTCCTCTGAGTTGGAAAAAACCCAAACCTTTCATGAAGAGCTTTTTAAAATCCAATCTGGGATTTGCTATTCTGCATTTTATGCAATATATATGGACTTTGGAAATTTTACAGAACAAAATGATTACCCTAAATTATTGATCAAAGGAAGCAAATACATACAGTGGCTTTAAGATTACTTTGGCTGCTATGAGAAAAGAGTCCTCCCCGGAAATTGTATCGACAATGTTCATGTATCATGATGAAGGCTCATTTCTAATTATGTGATGTTATTACGTATTAAATATGAAAGCAAATTTTTTCATTTTTATGCAAAGTTTGAAATATTGCCTTAGAAGCGAACAAAGGGACGTGAATTTAGTAACAGAAAAAGAAGACGTAAATATACTAATCCAAACAAGCAACTGCAGATCATCACACATGTATAATGCCTTTCATCCAAGGACTTCAAAGCACTCATCAATTAAACTTATTTACATGTCTCCCAGGGCAGGTGAAGCAGAAAAGAAAAATGGTGGAATAAAAAAGCAGAGATGCCAACCAGCTGGCCACGTACCATGCTAGGAAAGGCGCCTCTCAAAACCCAACCTGGCCAGCAGTTTTCCAGTGGATCACCTGCAAACATGAAGTCTTCGAGACAGAAATCCTCGCCCTCGACTGAGATTCAGCAACACCCTTGTGTCACTAGTACCCAAAAAGAGCCAACTCTTTCCCTAGCCCTGGGAATATGCAGGTTACTGCTCAGCCAACAGCCGGCTTTAGCCGATAAAACGTACCGAGTACGCCAGAGCCAAGAGGAGATCCATGGCTCCGAGAGCCCCGCTCACCAGCCACAGAGCCAGACCGCAGCCCCGCTCTCCCCTCCATCGTGGTGCCAGCACCAGGGCCGGGCATCACTCTGGAAACTTCAACAGCACCGACGTGACCCTTCCATCCTAACGTCAACGCCCTTCAAAAGCCCAGCTGAGGCTGCCTCTCCCAATTAAAAGGAAGAAGATCCATATCTTGGCATTATCAGCAACAGCTGTTCACTATTCATCAAAACGAGTTCAGCTGTGAATGAGAAGCATGTGTAATACGGCCTTAATTAGAGATGTGCATTCTCTGTAAAATCCTTGTAATTAGTGACACGAGAGCTGCTAATTTCTCTGGTAGAAATGAATTCACCATAGCAAGTTTGGTAGCATCTTATTTTAGAGGCAGGTATCTGCAAAAGGCAGGAGTTTTGATCATTTTCATGGCATTTTATTTTTGATACTTATTGAAATAGGATATTACCTACAAATCATGCAAAACAGGTGTAATGTACAGTGCATCTGCAATTCCCAATCCTGAAGTGAAAGCACAATGCTTCATTTATATTGACTGGTTTTTTCTTTACCGTAATAACCCATCCAGAGCGACGTATGCCAGTGTCAGCAGGAGGTGTCAGAATACACCATATACAGCAGAGTTGGAAGAAAATAGCAGTTCTGATGAAAAAAAATGCCCTGTCTTCCACCTCTCCCATAGGTATAGATAATAGCCTCCATCCAACCAGAAAAGTAAACCAGTAATACGTGATTTATACTGGTCATAGAGTAGAAATAGCAGTCAGTACTAATGGCAACCAGCTAGTGAACTACCCCGGCTAACGTTCACACCGGAGATTTAGAGGACGAGAAGATGAACAAGTCAATTACAGAATGCCCCGCTCCTCATCTTCCCCAAGTAATTGGAGATTCAGTATCATTTTTACTGAGTTATTTTTAATTGGTCTCATTTGCTGAAGTAAATTAGGTGTAGCATTGTCCTCAGTATGATATATGCATCTGTGCAAATCGGAAAGAAAACGTGAAAAAAATTTAAAGCGCTGCCATGGCAAAACAGCCAAAATCAGATAAACGCAATTAATTTCTAAGACCAGCCTTGAAAAATTATGATACTAATCTATTTATTTGACTGTTAGTGATGGTTTCCATCAAGGTCAGGAGAAATTGCTCAATTAATAAATGTCTCCTTGTACCTGACAACAATAAAACTCTCCCTCGTGCACGGAGCTGAAAGCCCGGGGGCTCAGACACGCGGAGGCGCGGGGGGACTTGCAGGGTTGCACAATAAACACATCACTTGCAGGGCCTGATTTCACAGAGTTTGCAAGCTGCCCCGCTCTCCCCGGGACACGGACTGCGGACGCAGACCACTTTTTTGGAAGTTAGGACCCCAGCGCCAGGTATGCAAACGCTCTTCACCGTTCCGCTGTCGGTTAACGCTGGCCTCTCCCTGCTGCCAGCGGCTCCGGCAGGAAGGGTGCTGCTGAGGAGGGGGACTCGGGAGAGACAGAGGGTAAATATTAGTCTAGACCCATTCGGTAATTTGTTCCTCCTGCTGGCAGAGCAGTCTGCGGGCTCCTGCTGGCAAGAGCTCCACCAGCAGGAAGAGCCCACAGTAATTTATATTAGCTCTTTCTCTCTCATCTTCCCTGGAAAGGAGAAAAGGTCCGTGAAGATAAGGACGTGTCTTTAAGGACATGTCTTCACTGCGCCCTCAGCCTTGGTTTTACCTGGGTGCCGTCCTGACCGCCAGAACAGCTGATGACGACCTGGTTGTGGCACTGCTTTAAGCCGGGGCCGGCGCCCACGGGTGCGGATTTAGCCTTGGATTTGCCTTTTGCTCCAGGGGCGAGCGCAGCCCAGCTCCTGCACTGCTGCAGCCACCATTGTGCCTGGCTGCCTCCCTCCTCCTCCTCCTCCTCCTCCTCCTCCTCCCACACACGAACACCTCTTGCCTTAGTCTCTTAACTCCACCCTGTCCCCCTTGATAAGCTCCTGCAGCATTTGAAAGGAGAGTCTGTCAAAGACATGGCAATTCCTGGCTGCCTGGAGAAAAGCTGAGGGATTTGGCCCCACCTGGGGGGTAACACGCACCAAACTGCAAGTTATGTTTAACACAGAGGTGTTACATGAAACGCTGTGGGCTTCCTTCCCTAACAACACTTCCGTCAGGAATCTTGCCATGAACCGGTGTTTGATTTCACCTGCAGAACCAGCTGTCTGACAGCAAGCGAGCCCGTGGGTACAGGGTCTTCCGCACCAACCCTTTTCTTCTTGTTGCTGTCCCAGACCCCAGCTCGGCCGGCGCAGACCCTCGCTGGGAGCGGCCATCAGCAGAAGGCATTCCCCGGCAGCCCCGGAGGATGGCGGTGCAGCACCCAAGGTCTGCTCCGGGCAGCGCATTGCCTGGCTCCGGCACCGGCACCGGTCCAGCTTTGCGGGAAGGAACCAACTGGTGACAGCCACGCCACGGCACTACGGCATGAGCGGAGGTGAGGCGTGGAACCAAACTAGCACAAGCTGATGGCCAGCACGCGATACCTAGCTGGCAACGGAGAGCAGAGCAACGGCCGGCAACAACCCGTCGAGAGGAAAGGAGAGCAGTCACAGTGCAAACAAATATTTGTTCCACCTTTTATAAGGGGAGGGGAAAGCTCTCTGTTTTCTTGCCTCTAACTCGCCTCCAGCTGTTGCTTTCCGTCCCCTTCCAACGTTAGCTGCTTTCGGGTTTCTTCATGGGTGATTCTTCAGTGCTACTTCGAAGCAGGGGCGTGGAAGACGCGGTGAGCAGTGCCAGGAGGTAAGATGTCCATTTGTCCTGTCTCTTGCCAAAACACTGTGCAGAAGAGTGAATCCATCAGCCAAGTCACTAACAGAGTTTAGAAGAGGCATAACCATACTTCACTTGCTACAGTCATAGGTAATTAGTTGGTTTTAACTCAATTTACCGAGGTTGAGGAGTAGAGAAAAAGGAAACATATTTCCTTTGACTTTAAACCAGGGAAAAGTTGTGCAAATCCTGCAAATATTTGACCCACGAGAGCTGGCAGCAAAGCAAACGCGCTGCCGAGGCAGCTGCCAGGACGGGAGAACCCAGCGCCTTCTGCGGAGAAGGGCTGACCCCGGGCGAAGCTGCAGCTATCGTCTCACGTCGCGAAGGTCTCCCGAGCTCGGCTCGCGCCACAGTGAGCGGGACGAATGGATGCAAGTTTAGAGGAAAATATTGGGCACCCTTTTTATTCAGAGTCTGAAGACTGGCTATGCTCAGATACCACAGAACAGATACTCTTCTTCAGCTGAAATTTGGGGTACCCAGTAAAGGAAAATCAACGCCTCTGCCCTCTCTGACCAGCCTTCCCCTACTGCCGGCATCCGCGTCCACCCCAGTGCAGCCCCCGGGAGGAGGTGGCCGTGCAGCAGGGACGTCCCTGGGGCTCCTGGCAGGCACAGCTCACCCGGGAGGTGGGACCTGGCCCAAAACGTGTCCCGTGTGGAAATAAACCCTTTTTGGTACTCAACAGGGAAAGAACCACAATTTTCCCCAACCTGCAAGGGACCAGAAGCCCTCCTGAAGCTTGGGCCACGTGAGATGCTCTTTACCCACCAAGACTGCCCTTGCCTTGTGCCAGGCCAAAACTCACTTTAATTTGGGATTTTATGACCACCGAAGTGACGTATCTCAAATATAACAAACTGTTCTCACTTAGGCTTCACACTAGGGATCTGGCAGCGGTGGGGGGGCTTTTGTCGGTGTGGCCCACAGGGAACACGAAAGGGCTCTGCCTGCTGGCGCCCAAACCTGAGGCAAACAAATGAAAAAGAGAAAACCAGCTTGCAAAATGTAAATTTCCCCTCAAATTGTATCCCTGGCTTTTGCAGCTGACCCACTGGCAGCAGGGCGGCAGGAGAAGGTGCCGGCTTCCAGCTCAGCCCAGGCCAGCGCGGGCGTTGTGAGCAGGTCCTCAAGGAAGCCTACAGACACCCCCGGAAAGTCGTGTATCCTCCCTCTCATCCCCAACGCCGCCGATTTTGCCACTTACTTCATCTCTTTTACGCCTTTGGCTCAGGGTAAACAGCGCTGGCGTGCCCGTGTGGCACACGGATGGTCTTCTTGCTCATGCGAGATGTTGCACAGCGAGTAAAGGCTGGGAAAAAGTAGGTCATTAAAGCATAGTTACCGTATCTGCTTTTATCCCCAGAACTGCTTTCCCTCCAGGACTGGCCCAATTTACAGCCCTTTCTATTGAGAGGTTCACCCGCCCTGCGGAGACACGGAGCCTTCATTTCAGGAGCTCAGTGGTGTCTGGAGAACAAGACGATCTTTACAGGGAAGGTGATTTTCAAAACAGCCTTGCCTTATATTAATGTAATTTAAGAAAATAAATCCAAATCAAAGAAGGACTTCAGTGTCAGTCCATAGCCAAACGAGAGCCAAGCGGGGCAACCTTTTCTTATGTAGAATCTCACTTTTCTCCTGAAATAACCCACCAGGTGCCACCTGCGAAGCAGAGCGTGCTCGGGGTGGAAGGGTGTCGAGTGCCTCCCGAAGCGCTCCGGTGGGATCTCAGCAAATGGCCTTTTTTCTGCCTTGGAGAAATGTGCCTGCTTGGAAGGCATTACCGGGAAGGGAAATCATAGCAAGCAGATCATTTTGACAATAACACTCTTCCAGACCACAAAAAATAGCACTTTGAGAGGTCTGGTCAAAATGCAGACCGCCCTTCCACCTTCTTCTTGCTGGGAACCGCACCTCCTCGTACCGCTGTTTTCTTACCAAAACCCTCTCTTGTTAATTTATTACACTCCGACAGCATTAATTTAATTCCTTAGAGAACGGCAATGAATATACCGGGTAAGCAAGTTTCAAATCCGATTTTCCCTTTGGGAAGAGAAAAGGCAACTCCATGGAGATCACGAACCTGTTTACAAGCAAGCACTTTCCCGGCTGAAAGTTAATGAAGTAACGGTTGGTGTTAGAGCATCCCCCACCCGCGGCAGCAGCGCCAGCACGTTCCCAGCACGCACCCCACCAAGGGGAAGGACTTTATCTCTGAATCGTGAAATGTTAATGAGCCCACAAAGCGCCTGATTTATACAGCAACAGCCCAGGCTCTCACTTCAGGGACTGTCATGAAACGTGTCAGGTACGGTGGGTTTTAATTATCCCCACAACACGCTTTCACTAAATCTGAATTATTTACAGCTGGGTGTGCCTATTTCTGCATGGCTGACAAGCAAGCACGGCCCCTGGGGCTCTCCCCTATCCAGGGTCTCTTGGGGCTTCCGCTCTGTTTTCCCCAGATTAATTAAGGTCTGAATTCAAGTTTTTTGTCAATGTCTTGACTAAGGTTTATGGAGGTCCTTAGGGTTAATTTATAATCCCCTAAAGAATAAGTAAATATTTAAACTTCCCCCAGTGGTGTAATTGAACGTTTTAATTCATGCTGGTAGACTGAGTCAAGCAAATTCTTCCATTGCTGCAATTATTTATTAAATAAATGAAAACAGAAAATCATTCTTGTCACCTTGCCAGACTGTATGTTTATACAAAAATGCGGCTCTTTACACTCAGGAACCCCAGATTCCAACTTCTTAGCAAAGGACCAGGTGAGTGTAGACTATTTTATTATTTTTTTACCTAAATACGTGGATGACACCCCGCAGTGAGGCAGTGAAGGTTCTGCCCAGGATTGCCTGGGCACCACGGCTGCATTTGGAGAGGCGCTGGGCAGGGCAGCAGGCGGGAGGGATCATGGAATCACGGAATCACAGAATCAGCGGGGTTGGCAGGGACCTCTGGAGCCCATCCAGTCCAACCCCTGCCAGAGCAGGATCACCCAGAGCAGGTTGCACAGGACGGTGTCCAGGCGGGTTTGGAATGTCTCCAGAGAAGGAGACTCCACCACCTCTCTGGGCAGCCTCTGCCAGTGCTCTGCCACCCTCACAGGAAAGAAGTTCCTCCTCATGTTCAGATGGAATTTCCCGTGTTCCAGTTTGCGCCCGTTGCCCCTTGTCCTGTCGCTGGGCACCACTGAAAAGAGTCTGGTCCCATCCTCTTGCCACCCACCCTTTAGATATTGATCAGCATTGGTGAGATCCCCTCTCAGTCTGCTCTTCTCCAGGCTAAACACACCCAGGTCTGTCAACCTTTCCTCATCAGAGAGATGCTCCAGTCCCCCGATCATCTTCGTAGCCCTCCACTGGACTCTCTCCAGTAGTTCCCTGTCTTTCTTGAACTGGGCAGCCCAGAACTGGGCACAGTACTCCAGATGTGGCCTCACCAGGGCAGAGCAGAGGGAGAGGATGACCTCCCTCGACCTGCTGGCCACACTCTTTTTAACGCATCCCTGGATGCCATTGGCCTTCTTGGCCACAAGGGCACATTGCTGGCTCATGGTCACTTGTTGTCCACCAGGACTCCCAGGTCCCTCTCTGCAGAGCTGCTCTCCAGCAGGTCAGCCCCTAACGTGTCCCACTCGTGGGTGCCAGGTGCCGAGCGGGGTCACCCACCTCCCGCCACGTGCACCGCAAAACCTTCCAAGTGCTTGAAAGTCCTTCGGACAGCGGCAGCTGTTCCGGTACTCACTTGTTTGGTTCACGATGAAGCACAGTCTAGTTGGGGCAGTGCCCCGAGGAGGGGCACGGATCCCACAGGTGGGGGATGCTCGGAGCCTGGGTGATGCTTAGAGCCCAGGTGATGCTCGGAGCCTGGGTGATGCTTGGAGCCTGGGTGATGCTTAGAGCCCAGGTGATGCTCAGAGCCCGGGTGATGCTCGGAGCCTGGGTGATGCCCTGGACAGGCTGGGTGCCACGTCCCGGACCCGCGGTGGCTCCTGCTCCTGCCAGCTGGCGCGTCTCTCCTGCCGGCACCCAGCCATTCACCCGGGGAGGCTCCTGCGAGCCAGACACCCCCGGCCTCCCCGGAGAGCATACGATGTTTAGCACGCACCTCCGGGCTCAACACCAACGCGCACGAAGCTATCGCTCCCCGATAACCAGTGTCACTACCGGATTAACGAGCAGCACGCCCCCACCGTCCGTTTCATGGTGGGCACTCACGACCCTCGCTCTTGATAACGACCCCATTTATCAGCTATCACCCATCCACTGCTGCTGCTGGTGCCTCGCAGCCCCTCGGCCCCTGCCCCCGCCAGCACCCGAGCTCCAGCCAGCCCTGGAGCGCAGCAGCCCGAGTGGAATTTCACCCTGCCCGTGCTGCTGCTGCTGCTGCTGCTGCTGCTGCGCAGCGACGGCAGCACGGAGCAAAATTAATTGCGTCAACTGGGATGTGTATTAACATTTAGCTAACAGAGACAAAAGCAGCTGGTGAGAATCTGAGGTCTTGTACATCCAGAACTTATTGGGGTTGTTTAAATATTCATTTTTTGCATTCTAGGCATCGAAAATCATTGTAAATCACACCTCCTTCACGTGGCTGTGATTGCACTTAAATAAATAGTGCTCACGGATTCTTGTGTTTCTGTCTCTGGAACCAGAGTTTTAGATTTCTGATACTTCAGGCAAAAGACAGAGATGTATTGAAAATTAAGGTACCTAAATAATTAACCCCACTCCTGACTCTTAGAGGCAATTTAATAAAGTGCTCTGGGGAACCCGGCTGACAGTGAATAATATCCGTTGTCACTGCGTCTGCCCAGGCTGCAGAAACAATTTTATGTTGCCATGATTCTGTGATTAACGCGCCAGCGCTTAACGCTTTGTGTTCTCGGGAGAGGGGACACTGGCCTGAAACCCCCTCGTGAGAAATCCTTGCGCACGCGGGACAGGAGAGGAATAAACCTGAGAGACGAGCGTGGGCTTTCCCCTCCTCCCAAGGCGGAGCCACACGTTCAGCGGGAACATGTTATTAAACCCATATAACTTGTTGCTGTAAAAACAGACTTTGGTTGCCTCATCTGGAGCTACTGCGGGAAAGACACGATTTTCCCTCATCCTTCCCGTCTCCATTTCTCATCAGCCCCACGGAAGACCGCCGAGGAAGGCTGTCCCCCCCGGGCAGAGGCAGGGTGCCGGCCGCGGGGCGCGCGGGCAGGAGGTCCCCGTCCACCACCCCGGTTGTGCCGGCATGGCTGCCGCCGGCACGCCGGCCAGATGAGCCCAGGCGTTTGGCGATGCCTTGTTGGAGCCGGCTTAGAAACCTGGCTGTGGAGCAACCGCGCCGGCAGCACCGGGGGAGGCGTTCTGCAGAAGTCTTCATTGTCCTGCGGATTTTAATGTGCGTTTGATTAATTATGTATGGACTTTTGATTGCAAATATGGTGCAGAAAGGAGTATACAAGCTGGGCAAATCAATTTGGCCTAAATAAGATCCATCCAATATTCCTGGATTATTTTTTTTGCCTGCAAATTACAGCATTGGAGAGACAGAAATTTCCTTTTTATGTTTATTTTGGGTATTATTTCTCATACTGCCAGCCTCGGCAGCGTGGGCTAGGTTAGAAACAGAGTTGATGTGGGCAGCCGAGAGAGCTGAAAGCTCGGAAGCTGCAGGTGCCGGGAGGCTGGAGCCCGGGAATTCACCCCCGCTCACTACAGCCACCACTTACCCTATCCTGTCCAGCACACACCTTGAAAACAATAATAACGATGATGATGATGATGATGATGATGATGATGATAATAATAATAATAATAATAATAATAATAATAATAATAATAATGGTAAAAGACCATAGGAAATAGAGTAATAGAACCCGAGTTGCTCTCACCCCCCGGTGACGGGTTGCCCAGCCCGTCCCGAGCAGCCACCGCGCATCCCTGCCCCCGGCCAACCCCACCTGGACCCTGACCATGAGGTCTGTGGTGTGGAACGTTCCTGCGGCCGCCTGGTCCCGGCTGTGCTCCCGCAGCTTCTGTGGGAAGCTGGAAAAGTCCTCGACTTAACACGAGCATTACTGAGCAACAACTAAACCAATACATGTTATCAACATTATTCCTATACTAAATGCAAAACACAGCAGCCGCTGGGGATAAAATTAACTCTATCCCAGCCGAAACCAGGACAAGTGGCATTTGTACGGGGATGATGGTGAGGAGCTGCTCCCTCACCAACCCCTTTCTAATGCAATCACTGCAAAATCGAGCTCTTTCAGCTTCGGTAATAACAAATAGGGCCAGTTCTGACCTGGGAAATACATCAGTGTCTTCGCCCCAGGGTCTGTGCTCCAGCCCAACTCTTTGAGGTTTCTCCTCACCCCAGGCCTGCCCACGCTGCTGTGGGATGGGTGAAGCTGCCTGATGTTCCTCTGAGTATTTCAAACGTAGATATAGCAAGTATTAAAGCAGCTACGGCCCCTTCTCCCGCCTTTGCCACCACCCATGATGGTCCCTCCCAAGTGCCAAAGAGAAACCACGTGCCACTCTGAGCTGATCCATAGTCACATCCTGGTAATCCGTGAGAGATCCCACAACTGCCACAACTCAGGTGCCGTGTTGGGGATTTTTGCTTCTGCTTATTAAAGAAGACCAGCACAATGCACTGTAAGACCAAAAATACTTAGCAAGATGTAAAGAAATTATGGATTTATACATATTTGGCTTGTGACTAGTGATCTCCATGACTCGCCTTGCACAATGGGTTTATTCACTCAAGTGCAAACTTGCCACCTGGGAATCCACATGGCCCCGGTGCATTCCTGCAGGCACGAGGGAGCCAGGGCAGGGGGTGCCGATGCTGGAGAGAAAGTGGCACAAGCTCCTTCGGGCGCTGCAGGCGGGCTCGGTGTCTCAGGGCTTCTCCTGATGGCCGTTCACGGCTTGGTAAAGACATAGCTCCCAGCGTTTATTTCGCAGGGATGGTAAGAGAATTTCAGGCAATCTGTGATTATTTAGGACAGGATTTCTAGGGGAAGAGGCAGTCCCTCCCTCGCGGGGAGCCCCATGGACAGATGCTGCCCTGCCCTGCCTGCCCTGCCCTCCCTGCCTGCCCTGTCCTGCCTGCCCTCCCTCCTGCCCTGCCTGCCCTGCCGGCCAGAGCCATCGCCTGCCTGCGGTGCCACCGGTGGGATGTCGCGAGTGAAGGGTACCAGCTCTTTCGCAGCGCGGGTGCCTGTTGCCTTCGCAGAAACACAAACCAGACCCGACGTTTTCCAATCTTTAACCCCGGTGTCGATGGCAGACGCGGCCGCCTGTGCACACTGTGGCGGGTTTGCGAGTTCCACTGTCATTCAGGCCGACGCTGCTCGCACGGTGCGTCACCTGGAGGTGTGAGCAGCGGTGGCCCTGCAGCTGACACCGTCATCGCTAAGCTCTTCTGTTAGGAGTTGTAAAAACTGCTTAAAATTTGAATACTTTAAACACTTTAAAATACTGCACCTGAAGAAGTATGTTAGATACTTTTCCACAGTCTCTTTGTGTTATGCTCAAGGCAGGCATTCGCAAGCATCCAGAGCGCCCCGTGCGCAGCCTCTACGGGGAAGGCAAAGTGACAATACTGAGGCCAGGTTTGGAGACTGAGATGCTTTCCCAAATCAGAGTTGGAAAAGGCAGAGGAGCCTTCAGACACACGGTATGGCTTCAGGTCCTGAAAACGCTTTTTCTGAGTCAACTAGTTAGTCTAAAAACCACACTGCCTCTCTCTCTAGACTTCCCTTGCGGTGTTGCTGGATAAGCAGAACCAGCACAAAGCCATCAACATCTTCAGAAATTTTCCTCGTTTTTTTTCCAAGCAAGTTTCTAGCTCTGGAAGCAATCAACACCGTTTGTGGAGAACACGGCCTTTCCCAAAGCACGGCGAGGGGCTGCAGGCGGGGCGGAGGGCGGCCGGTGGGGGAGCACAGCAGCGCGGCTGGGCGCAGCGGCCACCCTCAACCTGCAAGACGTGGTGTGAGTTTTGGGGGGTCTCCCCTGCCCCTGAGGAACGGCTTGACAAACCGTAACCCAAGAGATTCAGGACCTTGCCGTGAGGTCCTTGGTGAGGTTCTGCAAATGTGTGTATCCAGCAATATGCCAGTCCCACCTAACACTCCTCATGTCCCAACTCGTAGGAGACCTCAAGCACAGAGCCGTGCAGGGACCTCTTCCCTGGATGCAAAGAGTTCTACCTTCCCTGCTTTCAGGAAAGCCGCAGTGAAGATCCACCTGTTACTGCTGTAGCTCCAGCACATCCCTCAGACAAAGAGACTTTGGATGCATAGCCATTCTTTCCGCTTTTCCTCCACAGCCTGTAAAGCAAGGACCCGGAGGCAAAGGGCACTCCCTTTTCTCCGGCGGTGCAATCAACGTTCAACTCGGCAACTTGGTGAAATGTCAGACCTAGGCCATCCCTGGAAGAAAAACCCTTGCAAATCTCACCCTTGCAGGATTACTCTCTGCCTGCCCCAGGCATCCCTCCACTTCCCGGGAGCCTGGAGATCCTGAACTGGCAGATGTCCGTACAGCTAGGTAGACCATGCGTTCGTTCAACAGATCCAGAAGCTGCTTAATATACAGTTCGTGAGGGCCTGAAGGAATATACTCTGTCCTACATCAAGTGTCACGGAAACTAGCTGGTTTTGTACTGAAGCAGTACGTTGTGCCACAGTCCTCAGCCACGAGTAACAGAAAGTTGGAGCATCCGTTGGAAATTTCCAAAATCTCAGGCATTTCACCCTCGTCCCATAGTCTATCCTCCAGCTGCTGATGGAGACTGGTTTCTCTGGACACTGCAGAGCCCATACAGCGGCTGTCCGTCCACACCGCCCTCCAGCCGCCGCCGTGCCGCTCACCTGCAACCTCTCTCAACTCCTTAAGGCAGAGCTCAGCCTCATACCTCTCCCTTTTCTCCTGCTAATCACGCTGTGTCGCTTTGTCCGTATCTCCCGGCTCCCACCATCCTTCATCCCTCCACACGCACGCCGTAACCTACGCAGCTCCCACCCGCCTCCCCCCGGTCGCTCGCCACCGTGAAAACCCACGGAAAGCACAAAGAGCCGCAGCGCTTTCTCCCGGTGGTTAGCTTACGCCGGGGGGACTAATCCTGACCCAGCGCCGGCAGCACATCACGGGTGGGACTCAGGAGGATGGGTCCTGATAAACCTTGGGACAAGACGGGGGTGCTGCGTCCCTGCTGGGGACCGCGGGGCCGGGGAAGGGCCGGAGCCCTGCAGACGGGCAGCTTGGCTTGTGGAGCCACAAGTGATTTATTTCAATGCCAAGCCAGGGAATTACTCGGTCGCAGAATTACAGCAACAAAGGAGAGCGGGCGGCCAGGCTGGGTCTGGCACCGAGCTGGCTGGGACACAGTTAATCAGCGTATTGAAACTCTCGGGGAGAGCTTATTCCCAAATCAGTGCTTTGTATGCTGTGGCTGCAGGAGTTTTCATCCTTTCCCAGGAATCCCGATGCCCAACTGGGGCCTCAGACAGCTGAGGACTTCTTTATGTCTAAATCAGGACAATTATTTAATTTAGACATTCCGCAGGTGCTGGAAGAACAGGGCAGAGGTGTAGGGGAGGGGCAAGAGGAATAAATCACCGAGCGTGAGTGAACCACGTCAGCTCTTTACAAACAGCTCATGTAGGAGCTGTGAATCCTACCCTTTCATTTTAAAGAAAATCCGTCCTTTTTCCTTCGTGCGCTGCTCCTCCAGGCGTGCGCAGGACTGGGGCATCTGCTGGAGGTGGCCACTGGCCAAGGCTGCACTAATTGCATAAGCATTTTGGCTTGCAAATATACCAAGTTTGGCATTCCCGTTTAGTGCATGCCACATGGCATTCCTTTAAGTTATTGCTGTTAAGCGTTTGAATCCCAGCCAGGTGCGTGTGAACAGCTACTTACTGGGTAAGAAACGCTGCTTTGTTTAACTGGGCTGGAGAAACCAGCCCAGCGATGTCCAGAAGGCTAATCCTGCTCCCGGTAAGGATCCAAAATGCCTCTCAACCCCTGGCAGGCCCTTCCCTTTCCTGCAAGCACGGAAAACAAGGAGCAGCGGACACGGGAAGGAAACGAGGCGCGAGCAAACACGGACACCGTGTCACGACGACAGAAGTGGATGTCTCCTAGGGCTGCAACGAGCCGTTCGCCAAGTTCCAACCCCTGCAAGCTCGTCTCCGTAGGGGCCTGGCAGGGAAAACAGGATTTGCCCCTTAGGCTCACACCTGGATCGGTTTGTTCTGCTGCTTCAGACACCCTTAAGATCCCGCTGCCTGCTTCCCCTGCCCGCCTCCTGAGCCTCCTCCGGAGCTGGGGCACGCGGGGCGGTTCAGGGGAGCCACCACCGTACCCTAGCGTCAGCCCCGGGGCCACCCACTAACACACCTCTTCTGTTTCGGAGCCCCTAATTCCAGAGACAGCCTGGAGCAAAATTTTCCAGGAAACATGGACAGCCGCAGACATACATTAAAAAAAATTCCAAGACACTTTAAGCAGGCTCAAAAGAGGAAGCGCTTCAAATTGTCCCCATGCAGAGCCACTGCCCGGGAGCTGCGTGTCTGTGCGGGGGTGCCCTGCGCGGGGCTGGGGCTGCGCTGGGGTCCCGGGGACGGGACAGGGCTGAACACGTCTGCACTCCTAGAAAGCATGGAAGTCCTGTCCCCTGTTCCTCCGGTTTAATCACCCACCTGCTCTTTGAGCTCGTTTTGGGCAGTGATGAAATTCAACTTCGTGTACGTTAAGAGGGAGCAGAGCGAGGTGACTCTGCTTCCTCGTGTTACCAGCAACGACTAAAGCTTTCCCTACCATATCACGCATTTCCATTACAGCATTAAGGATCTTTCTGACCCAAATGTACATCCTGAGAACAAAAATAGCTGTAAGGAATACAGTACTTAATCTGCCTAGATTCCGCTCTCAGAAAGATATAATCTATTACAAATGTTATCCCTCGCCTCGTCTATTAATCCTAAAGGGACCAGTGATTAAATACTTTTTCTAACCCTCCAGTCCCTGCTGTGCCTGCGATTCAGAGTGTCCTAATCACTCGGTGGCGTACATCTGGAGACGATAACGGGCCAGGCTCTGTTATTACACCGGGCTTTCACTGCTGCTTACTGGGCTGCAAAGGCGAGACTGCGTCCAGCCCGTTTCTCGTCTCTCTACCTGAGCTAACGATACAAACAACACTTCATGACTTGGAGAAGGGTTACAAGGAAAGCACATCCTAGACATCCTTGCAAAGGCAAAAGGTGGATATGACTTGCAGAACGGAGAGAGGGTACGGAGACACAAGTGACTCCAGACGCAGCTCTGGGGCGAGAAAGCTGCTGTAACTGAGATATGAACCAAACGAGCGCGTTTCTGAGAGTTCTCTGCCCGTGTTCGGGCAGGAGGCACAAGGGCTGGGCTCCCAGTGGGAACTCCGCTCCCTGCAGACGTGGGGGGACCCATCCCGCTGCCCCCCTCCTGGCCGGCCCGGCTCCATCCCCACCGAGCTCCCACCCCTGCGCAGAAGCAGCGCCGGGACGTCTGTCCCAGCGCCCTGCGGCACGCCGGCGCGCGCGGGCTTCCACGCACGGGCAAAGCCCAGCCCCAGACAAGGGACAGACAGCAAAGCTACACTTCTCTTCCAACTTAAAAGATTCAGTGGATGACCAGTTACAGGGGCGGGGGTTAAGTCTATCAAATTCATTTTAATTACAATTCAAAGAAAGAAAAGCCACTTTAACATTTCTAATCAACAGGCATCTAATGAGGCATGTTAGTTCCTGTAGTCTGAACACAGTAGGAAATTCTCTAAGATAATTTACTTCGTTAATATTCAGCTAGAAGTGGATCATCCAATACTTTCCATGGTGGCACTGAGATAAAATATGTCAAAAGGAAAATTTTATATTTGACATGGACATTAAGCTTCGTAAATTTCATTCCATCTTCCAAAAAAACCCACTTCTGACTGAAATAAAACATTACAACCCAGATCTACCAGAATGATCAGAGGGTCTGTCTTAATAAGAACGGGACCCATGCGTTGCCACCTGCAAAGCCAGTTTGATTGCTTTGCTTTTAGCACCGCAGTGCCGCCTGTGTCCCAGCACAGCATCACCGGCCACGTCCCAGTCCCTGCGGCACCCGCCGAGTGTTGCCTTCCCCCAGCCTCGGGCCCCCCAGTCCCCAGGTGGGACGAGGACAGAGGAACTTGTTCTTGTGAGAACGTACGAAGGCACCAGAGCTGATGGGGAAGGCAAGAGGAATCACCTTTGTGGGATTTCTGAATGTCGTTGCTCTGTATTATTCTTGATACAGGAAATGTCAACAACCCTCAAAAAGTTGCCAGCCTTTTCAAATAACAGCTTTAGTGCAACAGTTCACTTTTCATATCTTCAAGCCGGGAGTGGTTTGGATTGCTTGATTACAATGGAAATTGAAAACACCCCAAAATGAGAAGGTTGAGTGGAAGAGCCCCAAAGGGACCAAAGTTTTATTCTTACAATAAAGGGGTGCGTAAGAGCAGGGAAGGGGGATGAGACCCCCCTATCTCAGCCCATTGAAACTCTTGGAGTTTTATGCTGCTTGAACTTAATTAACTGTAGGGTTCAAAGACCAAAAATGTGAAGCCCGACTTTGTGCCATGAACTGGGAGAAGTGGTGAGGTCTACCACACCGGTGCCCTGGGACGTGTCCTCTCCAGGAGACACCCCCTTCAGCACTCTTCTCCGCCTCTTCCGGCAGCGCGCTGCTGTCCCCACGCATGTGTCTGGTACGGAGATGCCCCCAGCCTGGCCACCAGCCCCGGCAGGACAGTGGCCAGCCGCCGGCAGAAAACGCGCTCTTCCCTCTTGCAGGCAGAGACCTTGTCCTGCTCCCCCCAGCGCCTGCCCACCCTGCGCTCCTCAGCCCGTTCGCTCTCCGTCTGCACAAGCGATGCCCGTCACTGAAACAAGAACGTTTGTCCCATTAATAACCAATAACTCGTCAGCTCAGTGGGTCACTCCCGAGCACGCTGAGCTGCCCGGCCCCGCGGACCCCCAAGAGACCCCCCTTGGGTGTCTGCCGGGGGGAGTTTAATTCCCAGCCCTTCCCAAAACAAAGCACTACAGATGTGCAAACACTGAAACGCCGGAGTTGCATGTCGGTCTGCGTCCTGGGTAAACCAGCGGGTTTTTCATCATGGGGACATGCAGGCGTGCGTATGTAGAAAACGCGTGGGTTACTTAAAAACCCAACCTGGTACAAATAAATAAGAGCCTGAGCTGTTTTTTCTTTCAGGACCTCTGTAAGCATCGTTCTTCTTCTTTCTCTACTGAATTTTAAAGGTCATCCTCGTAAAAGTTGTTACTCCAAATAGCATCGCACCATCAGAAATGAAAGGGAAAAGAGGAAGTCATGAATATTTGAAGAACTGTTTTCTGAAGATGCCTCTGTGGCTGGGAGAGGAGGCTGCGAAAGGTCTCAACAGCCACTTGGACTCTTGTCCGTCACATGGATGAGTCACGGCAAACGCACCCCACGGCTCTGCTGCAGTGGGAAAATCGACAGGATCCGCCCCCTCTCGAGGCACGGACCACCTTTGAAAGGTGCTTCACGTAAATATTAGACAATCATTAACCAGATAATTAACGTGCCACGCTGCTCTTCTGAAATCACAGCAGGTCAAGTGGAATCTGCAGCATTTTTAAAAATAAAATGCAATTAAGCCAAATAAATTTTACGCACCAAAGGGAGCGAGGGGTGACAGCAAAACCATGAGAAAACTGCAGAAAAAGAACTGTTTGCCATGACGTTCTCAAACAGCCCACCCCTTCCCCCCAAAAAGGAAAGAGCAGAGAAAGCGATGTGAACGCAGACCCCTTGGCTCCCAGGGGGTGACACCCAGAGGGGGGCGTCCGTCCCCGCGACGTGCCACCCCCGCCGCCCCCAGGCTGTCCCCAAGCCCAGGGCTCCCTGCTGTGTCCTGGCTGGGATGGGTCGCTGCCAGCCCCCCCCATGAAGCCATGCCGAGACCTCCCCACGGCTCTTCCCTGGAATTTGGGCTGCAACCAAAGTTTATTTAGCTGCAGTGTGAAAAAATGCAGTGGTTTTCGGACATCACGGCTGACACCTAAAGCATATACACACAAGCTTTCATGTCGATTCCTCCTATTTCCAGCCCAAGCTGAATTTCCCAAGACTGCTTGGCAGAAGTGCTATAAGATTCAATTTTCAGCTCTTAAGATGCTTGTTAGTGCCTGTCTATGTCATTCGAGGGGATCAAAGTTTCGTTTTTAACAGTGCTTTCCCCCCGGCCCCCCAATCAGGAAACTGTGTCTGCTCATCAACATAAACCTCCTTGAACAGGCTCAAAATGAAGATCAAATCCTCTTGCTTTCTGCCCCGTGCTGAAGACGGTAGCCTTGATCCCCAAAGGGAGGTTGCCCCAAAGGGAGATCACTGCAGAACTGCGTGTTAAAACATTCATCCCAAAAAAGGAGGGGTTCGCTGTCCGCAGCGTTAACAAACCGTGCGATTTCCTCCCCGTTCCCTGATGAGGAACGGCGTCGGCGGGCAGCGGGACGAGGCGAAGGCAGGGGGCTGATGCAGGGAACCGGACTGAGCGCTGCAGAATTTGCTGCTTCATAAAGTATCAGCACTGACGCGATTGCGACGGCGGGCGGTACGAGCTGGGCCGAGTCGCGGGATTGTCAGAGGGCATCGGGTCAGTCCTGCCGCCCATCCTGGGAATTAATAGTCTTACTGCTCTTAGAGCCCTCTCTGCGAAAGGATCAGATATTGGCTAAAATGTAATTGCTTTTTTATTTAATGCTGATGTCTGTATAAATGTTGTTGTGGTGCAACCACACAGAAGAGGAACGAGCAGCTCTATATATTTATTTCCGCCGGACAGGTTCTGCTCCCTGTCCTATCCCAATACACCTCACTGCAGCTCTTGCGTCAGACCGTGACCCGTTTCATTAGAGCTCACCAGAAACTGCCCGGCACTTCTTTCCCACCCTTTTTCAGCTGTGACATTAAAAAGAAGAATATAGCCCTGCAAATGAAATATTTGTCTGGATATTATTCCACCTTTGAGCAATTAAGTCTCTAATAGTAACACTACCCACTCGCCACTAAACATTTCATTACTTCCACTCTTGAAAATATGATGGGAAATAGGATTCACGTTTCATATTGTTAATGGATTAAATTAAATTACATTCTCATGATTCAAAGACACTTAGGTTAATTTAAGAATATATATTTTACCAAAAACTCACTAACTGCCATGTAATTTCTTGCTATTTCCTTTTCCTCTATTGCTGATTAACAAGATACTTGGGAATAAATAGAAGCGCTCGCTCTGCTATAATTAGCCCGTCTGTCCCTTGGATTAGCTCACTCCTGCTTTGTGGCAGGGAATTTGGAAATCCTAAATACTCTGGTCTGACATCATCGTTCCAATCAGAGAAAAGGAGAAGGCAGAGCAAAATGGAGGTTTTCTGGAAAAGAAAGGCATTGGTTGTATTTTAATGGATATTTGGAAAATCAACGAGGTCCAACCCGAGCATCAATGAAAACAAATGGATTTCGCTTCACTGTAGCTCAGAAAAGAAAGCCCGGGAGGAGGACTCTGGCCAGGGTAAATTCTTCAGCCAAATAACCAACGGAGCGGTGGCACAGTCACGCCAAAGACCTGCCCCGGCTGCTTCCCCCGTTCTGGCACGCAGCAGGAGCGCAGGGGAGACAGCACAGGAGCCGCAGGTGACCGGCGAGGAACGCCACGGGACGCATCGCTGGAGGACGGCAAGGAGAGGGCAGACGGTCGTACCCCCACGGCTGCCCGACAAACAGCTCAAGGGAAACAAGGCACACGTCAGCAGAGCTCCAAAGCCGCATCTCCCAAACCGTTCACTAAAAGGCACTGTGAGGCTGTACTTTCACGTTTCCTATGTAAAATTCCCACGCAGTTTTCTTTGGAAAGCACAGTTCTCGCTCTCTGCCCCTTCGTTTCTGAAGGTGGCGTAGCGGAGGCGAGGGACCTGATACCTGCTCGTTCACGTCTCGGGTGGAGGCTTTGCGGGGTGGAGGAGTTTGTAAAACAGCCTGATATTCCTGAAGATGAAAGGCACTTTAACAATTAAATGATATTATTATTGTCAGTAGCACTGGTAGCAGTAGTAGCAGCAGTGGTAATATTTCAGTGCTGTGAAATGAGCTGTTAAAATAAATTCCCTGCTTTAGGAAGTTCAAACAAATGTTGCCTTTCGAACACAAAATATTATGAGAGTCCATTTATCAAACATTTAACAGGAAAACAGAGTTAAAATCTGTTTTCATTACACAAAAACCTGAGATATTACTGCAGCTTTTCATATGAGCGGTCACTCCACAACCTGACCTAACATCTGCTAATAACACGCAGCTGCCCAGTGCTGGGATGCTTCTGGTGAACCCAAGCCGGGAAGAGATGTCCGAGGCAGAGGTGACTCGGGGACTCGTCTACCCTGCTCAGGTATCCGGGGGAAGTATTTGAGGTCATTGGGGAGTGAGGAGCATGGAGAGGCCCTAAGGCTTTTCACGGCACCCTGCTGGGGTTCGTGCCGTCAGAGGAAGAGTTGCTGAATACACTGCATCCCATTGGGAAGTCCAAACTCCATTGGGTCGGCTGCAGGGTCGGTGCTGCGGCTGGCAGGCGAGCCGGAGCCTCTGTGTCCCCTCCTGCGCCACTCACACGAAGCAGCTCCGAATGATATCCTTCCTGCCTCCTGCCTCCCGGCAGATCACTATCCCGGCAAGCTTGGGTTACTTGCCCGGAGATTTCAAATCAGAGACTTCCACGCTCTTTTTCCTTGCCGGCTGTCGGAGGCTGTGTGATTCACGCTGGGCGAGCTTCGTCACCCCAGAAGAGATGTCAGCGGTGCATTTTGCTAGTGCTGGAGAACATCAGACCACATTTTCCCTAAAAGAGCCCAAAGACGTAACAGAGCGCCTAGCTCCCAGGGGCAGCGCGGGACTTCCCACGGCCGGAGATGGGGTTTTCCATGGCCAGCTTCCCTGCGCCCCGTGGTCTCTGCTGCAGCAACGCCGTGTTTGCCGAGGCAGTCTCCATAAAACCATCCGGCAGGGATCCTGAGCAAGTATTCCTCGGCCTCGATTTATTTTTCCAATATGTTGTGACAGTCACAGGTTTATACAGGCTGAGACAGAGCGATGGCGACGACTGCGGCAGCACTGCAGAGCGTCCCCCCCTCTTGCCCTCCCGCCCCTCGGGGTCCCCAGCGGACCGGGGACACCCCCGCCTGCACGTGCGGGACCCTGCAGGGATGCTGGGTGCCACGAATGGGAGATCTGGAAAGTGCTAATCCAGGGCAGGAGCCAGGTGGGGGGATGCAGCCATCAAACCGGAGGGACGGGACGGCTCCGAGCGGAGTGGATTACGTCAGGAGAGCTACGGAGGACAGAGGTTTTTCTGGGCTTCAAATCATTGTGTTTGTAGAGCTGGTGGGAGAGAGGGCTTTACAAAAATATTGTCGTTTTTCAAAGGATTAAATTTACCAACTGTCATTAAGGTGAAAATGTTATTTATGAATTTTTAGAGAGTTCTAGATAATACCCTACATTTTTAAAAGTTAAGAGTTATTCAAATTTATTAATATAAAGGGAGAAAGCTCTTTATGGCAGTCGGATTATTTATTCTGCCCTGACAGATTAAATAACAAATTGAGGTCAAAAAAGTGGAATGTCCTTAGGAAGAGATCAAAAAAACCCAGAAATTTCTGGAAAGACGTACGTTGCTTTAATTGAGCCTGGCCCTTAGTGAATCCACCGCTTCTCAAATCACCTCACCTTATCGGTGGAGTTAGTACTTTTTCGAAGTTCTTTCCATCCAGGTAACCACCGGTGCCGATAAGCGCAGATGCAGAGGCCCGGGGACGTTGGTGCGCTGGGGGTGGGAAATGGTTTCACTCCCCAGTCGAAGTCGGCAGAGGGAAGCGTGGTTACGGCAACCCCGTACCAGCCCGGGAGCCCTCGTAAGAGTCAGGCATTCATGGCAGCAGAAGACAGCTGGGTCCCCTTGCAGGGGGTCTGAAGATCCAACCCACCCAGGGGCACAGGTTGGAAGGAATAAGTCTCCCAAATTTATTCCCTCGGCTTTTCCTACAGAAGTAAAACCCCTCTCGGTGGGAAAGCTCCGGAGCTGTTCCCGGGCACGGACCTCGCAGCTCTGCGTTGGTCAAAGCAACCTCACACTGGAACACCTTCCGGTTGTGTTTCTGAGCAAAAATATTTTGCTTTACCTCTCTGCAGTTAATGAGTGTGTACGCAGCGAGAGTCCTTCTCCGGACACGCGGTGACGTTACAATTAGACTTTGACAGTCGATGAGACATTGGTTAAATTTGGCAAATGCTTTCAATATATGCTAATCTAGCAGCGCAAGGTGACGATACACCGGTCAGTTTTAGGAAAATAGTAGACAGTGATCCCAAACCTTAGCTGTGGAAAAACAAACCTTCTAAACCATTCAAATCCATACCCACACGTCAGACACTTCCTGCCACCAAGCACAGAGTGGATGCGACAGAAGATTAAAGAATAAACTATTGTAAGAGAAGGCATTTCTGTGTCACGTCTCCCGAGTACGCCAGTGTCCTGGTTCGGGTCGGACTGGCCACTGGGACGAATGACGGATGTTCTCTTTTACTTCTCTCCCTTTCAGAAGAGGCAGAGCACCTCCCTCCAGGGAGAGAAGGAAGAGAGTGAGGGACTTAGGAGTTTAGAAAAGATACTAAACTGCTTTAATGAAAATAGTAATAAAATAATAAAAAGAAGATAATGAAATATATCCAGTATACACAAAACCGTATGGAGCTCCCAGGATGATGATCATGTCACCAGCAGGCACTGGGGAAGTCCCAGACTGGACTCAGTGATGGACAGAAACTGGATTCCGGATCTGGATTCAGGATCGGGATCAAAGGCAGACGAACAGACAGAGTCCTCCTCGGATGCCGGCCATTGAAGAAAGAGACTGACCCTTTGATCCCTCAGCTTTTATACTGAGCATGAGGCAGACGGGATGGAATACCCTGTGGGTCAGTTTGGGGTCCCCTGTCCTGTCCGCTCCTCCCCACAGGGGTGACCCCTCTACGCTTTTCCGCTTCCCACCCTCCAATGGGGCAGGTAACAAAGTTGGCTGCCCTTGGCTGTGACAGCAATAAAGATAAGCGGGAGCCTCTCTGCATCCCATCCCTTGGCCCAAATGACAACCAAGCAGGTCTTACCTCTCTGGAAGTGGACTACAGACTTAAAAATACGCCATTAATTTCAGAGGGTTCAGTTAGTTAGGAGAGGCTTAACTGAAAATTAAAATTACTGAACAGAAAAGCGGTTCTGTTCTACCTCAAACCAGGACAGCGAGATAGCCGTGCCTCCAATGCGACGAAAATGTAAAGCCCTATTTCTCTGAAAAGGAAAACAAAGACGTTTTCTCAGCGGAGTAAATACCTGTCACATTAAATACACCCTCTGTCCTGTCATCATCACCAACTGCTAGGAGCCACTCATTTTGACAAAGTGGAGAGAATTCAGAGACAAGCAACAAAATGATGAAGTGACTGGGGACATTGTCTCGTGAAGGAAGACTAAAAGGAGGAAACTTGGTAGGGCGCAGGTGAGCGATGATTTTAAAGAGGTCACCAAAAGGATACGTATGAGAGAGAATCGGGAAAAGAATAAAATATCACTGTGAGACAAGAAATATTCAGAGGCCAGGAGACAAAATTTAAGATCACAATGTCTTAATGCCAAATGAGGTTCTTCCTGAGACAGAAGGACCACATCCAGTCCCTCGCCTCACCTGGGCACATGCGAAATGAGCATGATAAATTGATGCTTGAAAGTAAACTTGCCTTGGCAACAGGTAGGAGACTGCGTGGCCTCTCTGCTCTTGGCACAGGCTGCCCAGGGCACTGGTGGAGTCACCATCCCTGGAGGTATTTAAAGGACGGGCAGACGTGGAGCTGAGGGACATGGGTTAGTGGTGGGTTGGGCAGTGTTGGGTTGATGGTTGGACTCGATGACCTTAAAGGTCCCTTCCAACCTGGGTGACTCTGTGATTCTCTTCTCCACCTCCCATTCCCATGCCAGAAAAGTGCAGACGCTCGCAGAGTCCTAGCAGCAGCTGGGCTGAACAGTTTGGGGCATTTTCAGATAAGGGCGAGACGCAAGAATCGACAGTGGCGACAGAAGGATGGGCACGAGCAGATGGAAGGGGAAGAGCAGGAGGAAAAGGTCCATTAACTTTGACAGCGCGAGGGAGGTTCTCCTGGGCAGGGAACACACCTCCCTGGTTGTCTCAGGGGGAAATACGAAGGGGCTGGGATAGCTTCCCGGGTTGCGCTGGGCAGCACAGGCTGCGAGCCGTGTCGTGGCAAGGCAGCCAAAGCCAGGAGCCCACTGGGATAAGGATCAGGCCCAAAGACCCACAAGAGCCCACTGGACCCGGCTGCTTTGCCGCCTGTGACACCTCCCCAGACACACAGATTTCCTTGGAAGAACCACACAGGAAGTCACCCCCAGCACAAAGCGCAGAGCACCCCGTTATCCGCACTAACGGCGCAGGCACATCCACGCCATCGCCGTCTCTCCACATCTCCCTGCCACCCGCTGTCACCTGCCCCAAACGACACGGGACACAAAGAGCCCTCACAGCGTGCCCTTAAGGTCCGGGGGTTCAGGCATCGGGAAGAGCCAGAAAAACAGTTTAAAATATCCCAGGGGAGCTTTGCTGAGAGAGAAGCGGGAAGGACACAGGGCAATCTTCCCCGATGCAGAAGTGGCTGGATTACAGACCTGATCAGACGGCAAACAAAAGCAGATGTACAGGACTAAATGAAACGTTGCCTGTGATCTCCGTGTCAACAAATTAGATAACTACGTTGGCAACTTGGCAGGCTTCTCTTGTTTGCGTTGGTAAATTAAGTTCACAGTCTTTGCCATTGCAGGGGGATTCTTAATTTTTCAAGTTTTTTTTTTTTTACAGGCATCATTCTTGAAAGCTGGTCGTATGGTATTTTGGGGAGCTCAGCACTGTAAAGGACTAAGTAGAAAAAGTTTTGTGTCTGTGGAAATGGTTCTCACAGGGGAAATCTGGAAATAACGGGGCAATTCTAAATGATGCCTTTTTCTGAGGGACGCGTGATGCTGCTCTCAACCTCCGTCACCTGCCCTCTCACCCCCCAAGTGAAACTCAACAACCAGGTTATTAGAAGATTCTCTTTCATGTCTGATCCTTTAAACTCCGTGATTTAGCTGAAATTTAAGCAGCCCCAGTTTGTTCTCATGTCTCTCCAGTGTGGAGGCCCTGCTCTTTTGACGACGACACCAGTAGAGATGCACCGACTTCAGTGCAGCTCCTATAGGATACGGATCAGGCCCAAAGACCCACTTTCATGGAAGTCGAACCATCCTCTTGGTTAGTTTGGGAACCGCTGAAGATGCCTCGTGCGTGTAACAAATGGACGCTGCTGAATCAGTGGACGGAGAAGGGGAACCCATGTGCAGAGCAGCGCTCACGAGGCTGTTTGGGTGGGATAAGCCCAGTCCATACGCTGCCAATCAACCTTAATTCCTTTTACCTGTGATCTTTTGTCAGGATTAACCGTCACCTCACAGACTCGAGGGCTGTCACTTTGCTCTGTGCACACACAGTGCCCAGATCACCGCAAGCCGGGTGCGTGATTTTGGCTGCTGGCTGTGTGTTATTAACGGAAATAATTCTTCAACCTTAACACTCGTCGTATGATTGTCCCAGCCCAGTGGGGAACACAGGGAGCAAGGGGAATAACTAACGACGAGAGATTTTTAACTGCTCTTTGTGAAATGCAGAAAATCTCCAGCCAAGGAAAGGAAAATATAAGCTACCTGTGAAATGCGACGGTATGACCAGGTTATGCCACCGCTTTTTCTTCTCACAGGCTTTCTTAGTTTGCAAGTATGAATCCCAGCACATGACAGACAGTTGTATTGTTCAAAATTCACTTGATTTAGCATTTATTTTCTGCATCAACATAAAAAACTACTACTAAATATGTTGATTTCCATAACTGGGCCTGACTACATCTTTGGAAGATAGATGCTGCCTATAAAAATGCTGCCAAAATTGTTCAACCTTTCAGCCCCTACTATTGCCTTCAGATTGTATTTATTATTGAAGAAGCCACTCCCTCCTCTCTCCTCAAAAGTGGCTGTTCCCACATTGGGGATCGACCTCTGTGTCAAAGATCTGGTTAGTTCTCACTGATTCTCAGAGAATAAACAGTGACTACAAAACCTGGGACAGTTAATGCATCTCCCAGTCAACATCTCCTGCTGCACCCTCGCGCTTCAAAGAAATAGAGATTGGCCCGTTTCATCTCAATTTCACATGCTAACTGCTGGGATTGTGGTGGGGTCCTGGGAGGAAAACAGCCACTGGTGTTAATGCGCAGCTTGCCACGGGAAGGGGCTCCTCCACCCGTGAAGCATCCTTGCTGGAATGCTGCTCTCTGCCAGACTGGCCCTGTGCAGAACTACTGTCTCCAACTCCCATTTGCTCCTGGGCAGAACAATTATATGCATTTGAATTCAAGACAAAAACCCTTATGCACTCGAGTCTTTAACTTTCATCTCTTCCAAGCGGTGCAGAGAACCGGCCCCTAGAATCAGCATTTCACATCCCCACCAAGCTGCACCACGGGAAGTACGCTTGAAGGTGCATGTCTACCCTCTGCGGCAAGACTGGAAGGAGAAGAGCCATTAGGACAAGGGCAGCCGAATCAATCTTCAATTGTTGATAATCTCAAGGGTATTAGGAAGCTGAGTGTCATGTAGTTTATCATATGACCGATCATGACGATGCACGGTTTAAAGAGCAATATCCACCTTCAAGGCACAGCAGAGGGTAGGTCTTTGTTGAGCAGTAATTCTCAATTACCCCACTGTGACCTTGCAAGGATCTGTGATCGTTCACAAGGAAGCCTGAGCTGACCAGTAAATAGAGTCCTGCAATAAGAAACTTGTTATTGGCCATGGATGACTGATGGAGAACTGGCAGTTATTTTTTACAACAGCTTTTACAATAGCTCGCAGAAGCATTTCGGGGCCTCACTGTGATAGTGCCTACATCTCCTGGGCAAGTGATCAGTAAAGCTCACAGGTAGATCAATCTTCCTAATAACTTATAGCTACATCACTTTGATGAGGTCAAGTCGTAAGGTGCACATGAATTATGTTCTCACCCAGAACGAGAGGTTGTCACTCCTGGCGGTATCACCTTGCCCGTCCTCCCCGAAATGACTTCCCTGACATCCTCCTACAAGCAGCAATTCTATCAGCAGGTCCTCTTAGACAACCACCACGAAATGAATTGCTCAGACAGTCAACAGCAGCCTCCTGCAAATACTTATCCTCTCAAAGACTCTCATCATAAAACTTTATGATACCTTTTTCCTTACGATAATCCAGTATAAACATAATTTAATGGTACTAGCAGGAAAACAACCACGGCAACAAAACCAACAGGCAATGATTGTAAAGTCTCTTATCTCATAATTTTTTCTTTCTCTTTGCTCATTCCCTCTCCTTTGTTTTAAATGTGTCTTATTTTGGTCATGCTGTCACTGGATTATTACATGCTCTCAATTACACTGCTATAAAGCCAGAAGGTCTTTTGTGGTTATATTTTAAGCCTTTGAGGTGGGGTTTTTTTGTTCTTTTTTTGCTTGCGAATTTGATTCAACTTTGCTTTGGGTTACTTTTATGCCTGCTAAACCACTCTATCCAATTTTGAAAAAGAAACTGTGTCTGAGGGAAATGTTGGAGACAACCACACAAAGAGTTCCCCTGAGACGTGCCCATTTCTTCCCTAACCTGAATGTGACTTTACACAGCAGAAGAAATTTCCTGTATGCACCCAGAGGTTATTTATCGAGCATATAAATTCCCTAATTGTGGCATCAATACCCTTGATATTTCTTCATACCCGAAGACATCATACTTCAGTACAGCCTCGGGCCCCCCTCGGGCACCCCTAGGTGAGGAGGTGTGCAGTGCGAGCGGCTCCTCAGCCCCTCTCAAAGCCGGCAAACCAGTCCCATTTAGAAAGTAATGATTTTTATTAGCCCAAAGAAGCGACCTTGCTAAGAAAGAGTCTGACTCCTCAAGCTGCCTTACTGGGGAAGACGCAACTATGCATTCGGTACCCAAAGAAGATACAGAAGAAATAAAAAGTGCTGAATTTTTATTTTGTGAACAGAGATTTCCAGATTCTGCTCCCTGGACCAATTCAACACTCTTCCAAGGCAACACAAATCCTTGCTTCTAGGCTTTAGCCTCCATTTCTCAGCCCCATTTGACCACCAGTCCGGTACGTGTCATTAAAAGGCCAAATGAGAGACAGTCCAGTCGGTGAGTTTGCAATCCGAACAAAGCCAAGGAGAACAGGCTGGATTTCCTACTTTCTCCTTTTTTTCCCCCTGAACGCTCCAAACGCAAGTTTACCTGCATAAATCCAACAAATTATTTACTGCTATTACAACCCTCAGAAATGAAATACACCCGATATAGTGAAGGTGGCTGCAGTTTATAAAGCGCTCACCAACCGGGATTAGAGGCCGCCCCGTTTGCCATTTGTCTTACGCCCACAGCAAACGGCTCCAAGAAATCAACATGTAAATGCCCGCTGGGGTAATATTTACCCACTTTTCATATGCCAAGGCAATAAATGTCGGCGCCGGGTGTTTCCCTCTGGATGGAGGCAGTGGACGTGCACGGCCACCGTCAGTAGGACGGAGGTCTCACCGTGCTCTTCCTCCACTGCCTTCAGCCTCACGGTCCCTCAGCTGCCCTGTGAGCCTGGGACCAGCTTCCTCCTTGCCGTGTAGGTGGAATAACCGTGTCAGATCACGCCAAACCCAACACTAACTTCTTTAATTAAATTTACCAGCATTCCTTATTTGAACGACACGAGCTGGTCTGAGCCACAGCTACGAGTATGTAATATTGGCAGCTGCACAAATATGGAACAAAATAAGCAAATAATCCATAAACTAACTAAACAAAGATTTCACAGTATTTGCTTGTTTTAATAAATGCAAACACATAGAAATATTTTTAAGCAAAGTGACTCTGCCAAGACTTTGTCTGAAAAACTTGGCATGGCTAGTGCGCAGGCTGCTCCAGACTTAAAAAAGAGATTTTGGGGATGGAAGAGTCCGGCAGAAACCTGACAATAATCACATGGATGTTTTTGTCCCATTATGAGCTAAAATGTATTTGGGAAGGTAAACTGATTCATCTGAGAGAAGAAGGAGACTCTATTTCGACTGATCCTGTATTTCCCGGAGGGCTCCCCCTGCGAGCACCGCAGTGAATCCCTGCACAAAATGCAGGTCGTGTGCGCAGCGGCTTGAGAGGGATGTTCTCCTTTTTGCATAATTCATACTAAATACACAAACACATGTAAATTGCTCCATTCCTCCCCTTGCTTAAAATGAAGTGGGAGTAATCTACATTCTAAATAAGATTAAGGCGCCCCTACAAATCCCACTAATTCTCTTGCCGGAGCCGCAGCGAGCGGCTGGTGGGTTCCCGGGGCTCGGCCAGCGGCGCGGCACCGCGGGCGGCAGGGGTGGCAGCCCCATGGTGACAGCCGCGGGCACAGCTCTCTGCTCCTGGCATTTATTTCAGTATTGGTGTCTTGGTTTGAGTGGCACAGGACTAATTTCTCTTCTAATGCTTGGGAAAACTGCACTTTTAGAAGACTCTAGTGTCTGAATTTGTGAAAATATTCACTTTACAGCCAGCCATGGTGGGGGGGTGTCAAGGTCTCAGTGTTTTCGAGCTCGCCGGGTGCAGGGATGAGGAGGAGCGAGACCCGGGCACTTGCCCCAAGGTGGCCAACAGCATTATTGCATACCATGAACAGCACATTCCATAGAAATTAGAAAGTTTGTTGAGGAGTTGGGGCTCTCCCTTGATGGCAGCGATCCAGAGAACTCCTTGCCCCGGTGCCGGAGCCCTGAGCCCTTCCCTTCCTCCCGAAGCCGTAGCGCTCACAGTGTCCCACATTTGCTGTCCCCTGCTGGGAGTGCACGGTTCCTATGGATAGAATGGACTGAGTATAATCCTTGTGTATTTTATATTGATATTGGGATCACTATTGGTTCTTTAGCGTTACTAAAGTTAATTATCTAGTCTTATTCTATTAAATCTGTTTATATTTCAACTCTCGAGTTTCCTTGTTTTTCCCAATTCCCCTTCCTGGGTGGGGAGGGGTCATCGGGTGAGAGAATAATTGTCTAAAGGACAATAATTGCTGTGGGTTTCTCAAACCGTAACAATTGGCCTCTTGAAAGTGGAGCGAGCGGGTTTGCCAGCAGCACCGAGACTGCAGGTGCTGAACGCTGCAGTGTGGCAAATCCCACCTTTTCCCTTCCAAACAGTAAAAATATTGGTCCCGGCTGGATGTAAAGAAGATGTTCAGCCTCTCTGAGCGTGCTTTTGTGCCACCTGAGCTGACGGAGCAACTGCTGGGAAGAAACGAGAGGAAAAGCCCCGGGGAGGAGATGGAGCCTGACACGGGTACCCACGGACAGGGTCTGCCCCGGGGACCGAGGGACACGCTGGTGGCCCTCCCCGGAGACGTGCTGGGGGCTGCAAGCACAGTGCTGCGTTTATTCTGCGGCTGGAGAAAAGAGAGACATGCCCGTATCTTCCGAAACCGATCGCGGGCGAGGAAGAGCGGCAGCGGGATGCTGCTGGTGCACGACACATGGGCAGACCGACGGACGGGCGCAGACAGAGCGAGGAGGTGCAGGACCCGGCACCCAGCGCTGCTCCCCACCAGCCCTCGCTGACGACACGTACGCATTAACCTATACAGCTGTGCAGAGAAAAATAGCAAGGTATACGGAAATATACAGCAATACCGAAAGCATTTCAGATTTTCACGTGAAAAAGATTTACCCAGGTAAACCCTTCGTTGCCCAAATTGGAAGGAAGAGGAGGAGAGGACTGGAGAGAGGTACGCTTCACCCTGCCCTGCCCTCAGGAGCGACACCACTGGGAAATGCTGGAGTGAATCTGCTGCAGAGGCTTTGGATGCGCTGCTGCTTCCCCCCGGGCTGAGCGGGAGCGGGAGCAGACCTGCAGCCGGAGCAAGGCACCTCCCGTGTCACACAGAGGGGACGATGCCCTTTGCCTGCTTCGCACAGGCACTGGGGTATTAAGTCTAAACGACGTTCAACAAACAGTTAGCTTCCCAGCCAGAATTAGCTGTATCAATTAGGATTATCAGATCACGCTGCCGACAACAGATCCTGGCTGGAAACCAGGCTATGAGGTCTGCCCGCCCCTGCCCCCTTGGGAACTGAGCCGACACAGCACAGTGCAAAATCCCATCAATTAACGCGATTTTGTGTGGGTAGGTGTACAATATTGTCTCAAGGATCGTACTGGCTCTGTCTAGTCATATCCTATCCCGTTTTCACTGCCATTTGGATTTAAATGATTATTCTTGCTAAGCTGGCCTTAAAAGGCAGAGAAGTTTAGTCTTTAATAGTCTGGCAATCCACAATGAGCCACTTCCAGTCGGCTCAGGTGCCTGAAATCACACAGGGAATACCAGATCATCTACAGCTACGGCTCTAGGACTCCCTGTGGTGCTCAGGTACAAGAGGTGCGATAAACAACAAAGCAACAGGCTTCATTTTGAGTTTCCTTTGCCTCCTTTGGCTTTGCTAATCTCCGTAATCCTATTTCCAAAGAGATTCCTTCCATGGGCTTGCGCAGCGGTGGCTATCCCAACTGCAGCACATCCTTTCTGCAGACCCATCCGAGTGGGAAGAGCAGAGGAGTTACTAGAGAATAAAGGCAGATATTTATTCTTCTGTGGGTGGTTCAGGCAAAGTAAGAACTAAATAAGAACGCTTTCTTCAAAGGAAAAAGCAAAGCCATGTTCTTACCGTATACACCCAAGCTGCAGACACTGTTATAAATCTAAATGTGTACAGAGCAAATATGTCAAACGGCTTTTATTTGGGAGACAGGCTATCTGAAATAAGAGACTCAGCTGTTTCCAGGTCTCCTGTTTTAACTAATCTAAAATGAGAACCCTAGTTTGATTTAGTCACTTTTCTACTAAGAGCCAGCCCGTGTTTCTGTCCACCATGACGAGCGTCATCAGTTACTGCAGGTCTCTCTATGGGGTTTCTCCAGTAACCATCGCTTTGACTGACGTTAAAGGGGATGTTACATGTTGCACCAGTGGCGGATCTACTCCTGCATTGCTCTGTATTGTCCTAGAATGTCCTGTGGGATATACATTTCAACCTAAACAAAGCTGCCTCCCTGAGGCTTTCTCACTGAACTGCTGTGGACGCGGTGCAGCGTGCAGCGCCGTTTCTACCCGCGAAGTGGCCAGAGCAAAAACTCCGGAGCGTGCCTAAAGCACCCAGCCCCGCCACGCCGCAAAACCCAGAGCTGACCTCGCCGGCAGGCACGAGGCTGCCGGATCCAGTCCTGAGCTCACGGTCTCACAAGACCACGCGGTGGGAGGTGGGCCACCAAACCAAACCAAACCAAACCAAACCAAACCAAACCAAACCCAGCCCTCCGGCAGCGCGCGGCCGTGCCAGGCTCAGCGCGACGGGCTGGTGCCCCAGGGATGGACGGCTTGTGCCAGCGCTCCTCCCCAGGGCAGACCCCTCTCCTCGCCTCCAGGAACATTCGGGCTTGACTCCGAACAGGGTGAGGCAGAGAATCCATCGCTCTCCTCTCAGGTTGTTCCCGTGGCTCATTACCTGCTTTGTTAATGATCTTCGACCGGGAGCTAAACTTGTCACCATACAATTATATAACCAGATCCTTTTTCTTATACTGAATCTATACGTTACAATAAAAGCTCTTTTCTTCCAGGAGGTCTAGGAAGGAATTAGCGAGGGGCAGGTTACGCACCAAAATACGCAATAATCTGGACAGACGCGACAGGCAACCAGCAGCCCAACAGAAACGCCCCATTTTACAGGGGGGCTGGGAGAGAGAAGAAAAGTCGCCGGAGCCAACCCAGTGCATTGGGGCTGCGGGGCACATTCCTGCCCCATCGCCCTCCCTCCCTCCCTCCCGCTACTTTCTATAGCTGCAGAGCTCGACTGTAACTGCGCCCGGCACCCCTGCACCCACCGCAGCGCAACGGCCGCGGTCCTTCGGGTTTGCCAGGGAGGTGTGCTGGGCACGTCCCCCGCCTGCCCCGGGGGAACATCCCGCCTTAACCCTCTGTGTTTGCTTTCGGACTTTCCACAACGCTCCCGTGGGCAAGACGCGTTGACCGGGCATGTGGATCACGGCGCTGCCAGCCGAGGTCCCCAGGAAAGACCGTGGTTGCCCTGGCCCTGCACAGTGCCATGGCGCAGAGCAGCCCTCGCCCAAGGACCATCGTCTGGGTTAACAGGGTGGGTTAAAGATACACGATCTTCGGCAAGGGGCATAAGCCGGAGGGAAAAGAGCATGCTTCCATTGCATATGAGGTATTCCCGAGAGAAGCCGCAACCCTCAGCTTCAAGGAAGACTTTGCCACCTCTCATCTTCTTGTCTTTGAAACGCAAGGAAAACACGAAATCACTCTGTTTCAATTATACTATCGCCCTGCGTCACACACTGTCAAAGTCACCGCGTACGCGCGTGAAAGGCAGCGTTCAGACAGCAGCGTGTAGTCACAAAAGCCGGAGCGCTGTACCGGACAGACGGTGTGGGGACGGGGATGCTGCTCCAGCCACACAAAGGACACTTGTTCTCTCTGCCTTAGGCTTATTTTAACGGGATGCTCCATCCTGCCAAACGGAGAAGCACTACAGAAGTCTCGGGGATGGGCAGATCCCTGGGAACACAGAGCTAACGGCAAGCGCAACAGCGCCTTGGCTCCCGCGATGCTCGTCATCAGCTCTGTGTTTGAAAAGAAATCGCAATTCTGAAGTGTCGCTTTGCATTTCTGACCTTGTGTGCGTTTAATCACTTAGAGAGGATCACATTGCGTTACGTCTCATCCCGTTAGGCTGTCGCTGAACACAGGGAGACGCAAAGTTACACGGAACAAGCTGGGATCCGAAGTAACGCAAAACATTCTGCAGGTGAAAGTATCCACAGGCGAGTTTCAAGAAGGTGTTCCGCGGGGATGACATGCAGATTCCCCCCACGGCTTCACTTCCCACCAACTTGACAGGCTCTAATGGTTTCATTTAGGCTAGAAACAGTGAAAAAGTATCTCCTGAAGGGTGTGGAGTACAGTCAGTGCTTTTTCTTGAGTGCTCCCTGAAATTTGGATAGGCAGGCGACAGGGGAGGACCCCGCGCGGAACCGGCTGCAGTCCCTGCCTCTGCGGTGGAAACCAGAGGTGCGCAAGTCACGTTAGCAACTGCTGCGGAGTGTATCGCACAACAGCTACAAATTCAGCAAAACGGAGCTAATTTAAGAATTACTGAGGCCTTGAGGGATCTCTGCCAACAGACAACCTAATCCTGGTCATAAAACAGGCCAGATAATTTCCCCTGTAACTCCTGCACGTAGCCCTGAAACTTGAGGCTGCATTTCTTCATGCAAGTACTTCCCCCTTCTCCGGACCCCAGGCGGGTGCGTCCCGCGCACCGTGGCCACCGGGCTGGCAGCAGCGCTTGCCCACCAGCCCCTCGCAGGGTGGGCAGTCCCTGGGCACAGCCTGGTGCTGCCCAGCCCGCGCTGCCGGAGAGGAGTTACCTTGCTGCGTGCCGCTGGGGGGAATGTACGGACTAGACGATGGTTGTAGGTGCCTCCCGATGGGACCTCTTCTCCCGTCTGTACTTCATTCCGTATCGCCCCACGGAGAGCTGCAAACTCACGATCACCACTCCAGACACGCGCATTGGGCTTTCTCTCGGCGCAGATTAATTCTCACCCTGCAGGGAAGTTACAAATCAAGCGCACTGCCGGTTGGAAATGGAAATCCCCAGCAAGGCTCTACCCATTTATCAGGAGAGTACTCAACGTCCCGGCTTTAGGAGCGCAGCTGCCCGGAGGAGACGAGGGGCTGCTGCTGCTGCAGGCTGCGGCGCGGTCGGAGCTC
Source organism: Burhinus oedicnemus (assembly GCA_008921705.1). Taxonomy (NCBI): domain Eukaryota; kingdom Metazoa; phylum Chordata; class Aves; order Charadriiformes; family Burhinidae; genus Burhinus; species Burhinus oedicnemus. The sequence goes on along the minus strand of VFFE01007114.1, from coordinate 1,131,195 downwards.
ACCCCAACGGCGACGAGCCACCAGCCCGGAGAGCGGTGACACGGCATGCAGCCCGGGTGTCCCCGCCAGCGAGGGCTGGAGCTGCACCCAGCGGGACTGCCGTGTCCCCAGCCCCTGCCCGCCTCCTCCAGCCACCAGCCCGGGTACTACAGGGACCCCCTCCTCGGGACCACAGCCTTCAGGTTGGACCCGCCGAGGTGACTCTTGTACTTGTTGTTGGGAAATGAAATATGATATATATAGAAACATATAATGTGTTTTTATATATCTATACACACACACACACACACACACATATTTCCATGTGTGTGCATACCTGTGTGCATATACATGCTCCGAGGGCTGGAGCCCCTCTGCTGGGAGGACAGTTGGGGGGGTTCAGCCTGGAGAAGAGAAGGCTCCGGGGAGACCTTCCAGCCCCTTCCAGTCCCTAAAGAGTGCCTATAGGAAAGCTGGGGAGGGACTCTGGATCAGGGAGTGGAGCCATAGGATGAGGGGGAACGGTTTTAAACTGCAAGAGGGCAGATTTAGATGAGATATGAGGAAGAAATTCCTGACTGTGAGGGTGGTGAGACCCTGGCCCAGGTTGCCCAGAGCAGCTGTGGCTGCCCCATCCCTGGAGGTGTTCAAGGCCAGGTTGGACGGGGCTTGGAGCAACCTGGTCTGGTGGGAGGTGTCCCTGCCCAGGGCAGGGG
>VFFE01007114.1:1032984-1109288 GCA_008921705.1 Burhinus oedicnemus | reverse complement strand
TGACATCTTTATTTCTGAGAGTTTCACATACTAACAAGCTGCTCGTTTGTACTGCATCTGTCTGCAGGTACAAACTCTCATTTCCCGATGTGTCATCCCGAGATGGCCGGCGACACTGCTGCTTCAACAGGGCTCTTCTCCCAAGCTGGCTGAAGCTTCTTGTTCTAAAGGTGACGGGTGTGGAAGCACAGAGAGATCGTGCCCACCTGGTGGGTAACAGGAGGGTCTGTTCGCACCGTGCCGGGGCTCAGATTTGGGGCAGGCACCTCCGGCAGCCTCTTCCCTCCCGGGGCAGCTCTCCCGCCCTTCGCCCCGTCGCTGCAGGTACGGTGAAAAGCTCATGGTTGAACACAGAGAGGGGAAAAACCACCAAACCAGCCTGCCCCAACTTCAATCTGCCAGGAACTCCAACAGCAGTTCTACAGGCTGCTGCTGGACGGCACTTTGGCGAAACCAGAGTCCGCACCCGAGCACCCACCCGGGTGATGGAGGTCCATGGGCAGCGTGTCCCCCCCGGATAACGTCTGGAGCTACGCCCGCACTGGGGTCTGACCTGATGCGTCAGTCTTCTCGAGGAAGAAGATCTGCATTTCCATGTCCTTCCGAGAAAGCGTGTGGAGAAGACCGTTAGCAACACAGAGTGATGGAGAAAATAATGAATCTACTTAGAAAATCACAGTATTTAATCATATCTAATTAAGGGGAGAAACAGAAAAAGGAGGAAAACAACCCACATGTTTGGCCCAATGTTGTCTCTTCTTAAGATCATTAGTGTCGTTATTTATTCAGCTACTATTTCTAAAGCTAATATTTTTAACATAGCTGAAACCTCTGAAAGAGAGGGTTTGCTTTTAACGATTCGTTCCTCCACAATTTTAAGGTTAAATTGTTAGGTTGCATCATGTGTTTCTATTTTGAGATGAGCAGAAGTGTACTGCCAGTAACCGTATCAACAAATGGGTAGGAAATTATGGAGCCACAAAGTACATGGAACTAACTTAGGAAATATTGACAACCACTGATTTAGCAAAAGGTCAAAGCTGTATTAGGGCAGAGGCTATGATGATCACATTAGAGCACGGCTTTTCATCAGAACAAATTTATTTTTACAGGACAAAGGAACTTCTGTCCCCAAGGAATGATTTCTGGCAGCTGGGAAAAGTGTCTGTTTTTCTAAACATTTTCCTAGATGCTGCTAAAGACTTTTCTAAGCTTGGCCGAGGCTTCAAACACATGACCCGGCACAAGGTCCAGCCATTACAGGTGGAACAGTGGCCAAGTCAACTAGAAAGGAACTGGAGATGAGACAATTGTGCACACACGCGCAGGCAGCCAGGAGCACCTGGCATGGACGGAGCCACAACAGGTAAGGTACCAACTGACAGGATGTACTGCAGAGCCAGCCCCCTTTCACATTCACATCGCATGTACGAACATCTCCTGAATCCTCTTCACACCCTCACTCCTCACCTGTGTCTGCTGAGATGTCCATGTCCATGCCCACATCCATGCCCACATCCATGCCCATGCCCATGCCCACATCCACGCCCATGCCCACATCCATGCCCACATCCATGCCCATGCCCACATCCATGCCCACATCCATGCCCATGCCCATGCCCACATCCAAGCCCATGCCCACATCCATGCCCACATCCATGCCCATGTCCACATCCAAGCCCATGCCCACCTCCATGCCCAGGTGATGTCCATGCCCATGCCCACGTCCATGCGCATGTCCAAGCCCATGCCCACACAGGGCAGCACCCAGCAGGGCCATCAGCCCTTCTCCGTCTCTGCTTGCTGCTCGGTACTTACTGTGCACTATTGGCTGCACGAGTCATACGATACCGAATGGACAACAAAAACATTTAAATAGTAAAACAGTGAATGCCAAAGTATCAGGAAAGATGGAGACAAACGTTTTAGCAGGGCCTGTAGCGATAGGACAAGGGGTGATGGCTTCAAACTGCAAGAGGGCAGATGTAGATGAGATATGAAGAAGAAATTCCTGACTGTGAGGGTGGTGAGACCCTGGCCCAGGTTGCCCAGAGAAGCTGTGGCTGCCCCATCCCTGGAGGTGTTCAAGGCCAGGTTGGACGGGGCTTGGAGCAACCTGGTCTGGTGGGAGGTGTCCCTGCCCATGGCAGGGGGTTGGGACTGGATGGTCTTTGAGGTCCCTTCCAACCTAAACCCTTCCATGATTCTATGATTCTGTGATCAGCGTTTGGCTGTGCAATCACTCAAATCTGAAGGACGTCTGTGATTTGTCAATATTTTTACAAATACCTAGTGATGGGTGTGAATCCAATCCAGAGAAATGTGAGCCAGCCATAAACAAAGTTCTGGAACAAACAATGCAGATGGCGATGAATTAACTCCACGACAGTCTGGGAAAACCTCATAATTATTCATATGTTGAGAATTCATGTAAATATTGCTAGCATGGTGCCCTTGGTGACTAATTAGATGAGTAACTGCTATTTGTTTTTGGGGTTTTTTCTTTTGAGAATGTTCCTAGTGTTTTTACTGGCAGGTAAAAACCGGATTTGACAAAGCAGCAAGCCCAAGGAATGCTTCACCGGAGCCCAGTTTGTAACTCACATTAGGCTGGCTATAGTTAGTAATTTTCCCTCTCTTTTCTGAAAATCAAAGAATTCTTTCATTTTCAGATCTTTAAATCACGTGCAGAGCGCAACAGGATTTAGTATTTGCAAATGTGGCTTTTTTCTTTGCACTATTACCCAAAGAAAAGAATCCAACAACATTCATTCCACGTTTTTTCACACAAAGATGACAGAGCACTGCTGATGTCTTAATGTCTGATTTATTCTCTAATTTATTTTTCATTTACTTCTAGCTCATAATGTCTGATTTATTCCCCAGCTTATTAATTTATCCCGATTTAGTCCTGTCATCCAATCGGAAATAAATAAATAAATAAATAAATAAATAAATAAATAGATTCCGTGCAGTAAGTAGCCAATAAGCCATTATAATTTTGAACAGCAAGCAGAAAGATAAAATATAATGGAGGAGGTATGAATCTACGTGCCAGGCTGATTGCTAGCCCCGGCGTACATGCCGTACGGAAGAGCGTGTCAGAGGCAAACACGGCCGGTAGTTATAGCAACCATATGCTCAGCCAGAATAACTCATTCCTGGGGACACCGGAGGCTCAAACGCTGTTAGGAAAATAATAGTTCAGATCTTTAGTGACAGAAAGCAAACGCTTTTTACCAGATTCTGCGTTCTCTGCTAGGAGCGGAGAAGATTTCAGAGCCTTCGGTGAGAGGACGGAGCCAGGGGAACAACCGCCAGTTGTACATCGGAATAAATCCGGCTTGTTTTATTTCCTAAACGCGCCTTTTGCTATTGCCCCATTAAAATGAACAAATGTTTTGCTCATTCTGATTCAGACTTTTGACTAAAATAATACTGATTGGTGCTAATTTTTAGTAGTAGCGTACTTTGTATGTTTGGTGGGTTTTTTTAATAAAGCACTGCTTTTTGCGGGTCACAGAGCCGGGGTGCTGCCTTTGGGCTCGTGTGGCTGCTGGTGGTGAGTGCTCGGCACGGGTTTGGAAGCGCTCGGAGAAACCTTTACCCAAGGACCTGCGCATTGTCCCAGCATTGCCGCAGCACCCGCCAAGGTCCGCCTCTCGCCGCCGTTCTGCATCGCTCCCGCTGCTGCGGGAAGACGAGCTGACTCGCACGGGGCTGCCCCGCGGCAACCAGGCGTGTCGGGGAGAGCACCACGGGGCGGTGACATGGTCGCCGAGAGCCAGCCCGGCCACCGCAGCGCCGGGACCGGCTCCGCTCTGTCCCTTGGCATTAGCCCAGCTTTGAAGAGTGGGCTAGAGCCTGAAGTCCACCATGTATTTTAACCTCTTCCCATTTGGTTTCTGTCGGAACAACGAAATCACGCAGATATCCTTACTGACCGCTTCTCAGTTTAACGTTCTCGGAGGTCTCAAAGCCCTTACAGAAAAATATATTTTAAGAAAAATGTATTCATTCACGGGAACAGCTCATAGAGCAAGTATAGTCTTCTTGTGTAGGAGAGTTTCACAATGTATGCATTTAGCACGCTTTTTTATTACAAAAACAACACAACGAAACCAAATGCTTGTGGGTGCTGCAAAAAAAAAAAGTTTCAAGTAGATACAACTGAAATAGTAACAGCACACATTGAGAATCGCTATTACTGAAGTTTAAATTATGGTTATTATTGCTAGCCCTTAAATTATTCAGACCGTGACTGGGAAAAGCGGGGAAAGTCGTCAGCGGGAGCACCCGTGAGCAGTCCCCACGGTGCGTCACGGCCGGGGAAGCCGTCCTGCTCCTCCGGAGGCGGCGGTGGCTGCGGCAGGGCGAGCCCTGGGGCTGCCGGCAGGCAGGAACGCTTTTCCAAATAAACCACCAGCGAGCTCTTCAGCGAGAGCGCTGCCCATCTCAAGGCCGGGCGACGTGCCCGTTTTCATGGCAAAGCCCGTTCCAGTTGGTAACCGCGCAGAGAACGGTCCCAAACCCACACGCTTTTCCTGTACTCTCCTCCTCCCGAAATTAAGCCGGTTCGGCCGGCTGGCGGCTCGCTGCCTCCCGCGGCTGTACGGAAACAGGCGCAGGCGGCCGGCCGTGCACTTCAGGAGAGGGCAAGCTCCGTAACCCACCCAGAGCCGTCTACCGTCATTTGCTCGACTCTAATTAACAACAGCAAGCAAGACCTCAGAAGCCGTTGGGAAGATTTTTATTGTCTTATCAATCATGATGGCCTAGCGTGTTGTTTATATTCCTTATTAATGATGTCATGCATACAGTGATGGATTTTGGCAGTCTGCGCCAGTATATTCTCCGAGAGCCATTTCTCCCTCTCTCCTCCACTTCCTTGCAGAATCGTCCCCATCACCATACCTTTCATCTGCTAATTAGTTTAAGTTCCAGGGCACAGACACTGCACTCTCATTCACAGGAGCTGGCCACAGCCCCGGCAAGGGAAGACGCCCGGCATCCAGCCACCGCGTCACCCCCGGCACGCTTCCACCCCTTTTTCTAGGTCAAGGCCTGCAGCGGGACCGGGGACACGCGTAACCTCGTGGCTGAGGATAACGGGATATTCAGTCGGGCTGGGTTTTCGTCTCGCCTCCAGTAAAAGATTCCCGAGACTCTAGTAAAGTGATCAATGGTTTTAATTATCTGCTTAACGCTGGGTGCAGGAGCACTGTAGTGACTGATGCTAAACAGAGCCACGCTTTACTCTACTGGACTTGAAGCTCTGCACCCAATTTCCTGCATCCCACCTATAAAATGGAAACGATAATGTTCCTCTCTCTCCCATCCTTCCCCTGCCCTCTTGCCGGCCGGGTCCCGGTGCCAGCAGAGCACGGAGCACCCCGGGAGGTCCCGTCCCCATCCCCTCTGTGGCTTCTGGCTGCGGTGCAGGGCAGCGGTGCGGTGGGTCCTGCACTCCCCGGGACGACTCCGCCGAGCAGCCTGCCTGGATCTTTCATGATCCCCTTTTTCTTCCCTCTGTTACGTGAAATTCTGGAGAAAACTTCCCGAAAGCTGTTTTTCTGTGCAAAACATGCGTGCAGTCTGGTTACATCTAATTCCGAACAACCGAGCACTTCAAAGGGATTGTTGGTCGCCCTTCTGCAGCATTAAATGACAAGAGAAACAAGCTACGTGTTGTATTAGGCAACGCAACACCACTGCCAGTGAATCAAGAGCAGACTGGAGGAAGGATGCAGTAGACAAAACCAATATTATTTCTCCATTTGTTACTCCGTTATCTAGAAATCAGCTGCTTCTCTGAGACGGGGGCTGCAGCCGAATACCATACATGAAAAGAGGAAACATGGAAAAAGTGTTCTGTCTCCATGAGTTACCAAATGTCTCTTTAGGAAAGAACATCAGATTTCCCTCTTTACCTCCTCGGAAGTGGGAGTCCTGCCCCGAGGAGGTCAGACCAGACACGGCACCCGGCGTGCGCCGACTCTGCCGAGCCTGCCGTTGGGGCAACATTCTCCAAAGTCAACATTTGCAGAACAAATGGGGATTTTTTGCCTTCTGACAAAGTTTTGCCCAACGGATTGACATTTTTCAAACATGAAAATTTAAACCAACCGCAGCCCGCTTTCGAAGGCACGCTGCCCTCCGCCGTGACTTCTGCAGACTCTTCAGCTCGGCCAGACCTCCGCTCCAGTCACTTGCTGTCTGCCTATAAACTGGGCTAAGATTTCAGAAATATTTATTTGCTTTAAGGGGACATATTACCTCTGCAGAAAAATGAAGCTGGGAGTTATCATCTGCAGCAATATTTTGAATTAGCTTTTACTGTGTTGCTTCCACTACCTCCCACCTTCAATCAAAACTGATGAGAATAAGAGTTTCTTCTGTTTCACTGGGTAATTTCTTCATACTCCTTTTTCCCTTTGCAGTACCATACACTGCATGACAATGAAGCCTACAAACGTCCCATCTCGACACGAAAACACTGCAGCAGAGCTTTCCTAGTTTATTTTAAATGAATACACAGTTTCCGGGCTGATAAACAACAAAACGGTGCGAATATTCCTGAATATCTGGAAAGGCGCAAGGGATTAGGCACGTAAAATAGTTTCTTCCTACTTGAGGGTTATTTCTAGACAAGGCACGCAGCTTTCTGCGCAGACGTACCCTGGCCTACGGTCACATTCAGCCGGGGACAGTGATGGCTGAAGGTGCCCTTGACTTAGCAGGGATTTTTATTTTTACTTGTATTCCTTTCAATAAAGAAACGCTACGGTGGAAAAACCCAGCCCTACAGTCAAACGGATTTCCTGCCGCGCTGAAGCGCGCTGTCACTTCCACTCGCGTCCTCTGCCTGTCTCCCGTGGAGCGCCAGGGTTCCGCCATCCCTTCTGACGGGATCGCCGCCCCCCTGCGAGCGGCATCTCCACGCAGGAGGAACCTGGGTGGCCTCGGCACCCCTCGTCTGCGCTGAGCCCTCACCCCCCGGCCCTGCTGTCCTCTCCTGCTGCGCCCGCGCCTCCTTCCTCCCCCTCCATCGCCTGCGCCGCGAGCATCGCCTCGCTCCTCGCTCCCGGCGGCACCGCCACGCTGGCCGCAGGTGGCCCAGGGCGGCCAGGCTTTCCTCAGCTTTGCTGATCTTCACGGGTTCTTCCAAGGCAGGAGGGTGCTCTTAGGGATTCCCAGAGGTCGGCTGCTAGACTGAACACGGAAATTCACTTTTCTTCGTCAGCTTTCAGATCTTCAGATCTCCGGCAAAACTCAGCGGAGGCTTCAAATCCCAACACCCTTTCAGGACCGAGCTCTCGATTTATCAATAAATTTATCCTGAAACTGCTAGCCCAAAATCGGAACAGGCGATGCATTGTTTGACGGGAGTTATTATGCGTAACAGATTTGTTTATTTAGACATGCAAATCATACTCCTGTTTATGTTGGCAGGAAAGCAGAATGACCTCTTTTATTTAAAGTACAGACTTCAGAGATTATTCATAGTGACTACAAAAGAAAACCTTGCAGAGAGGCGGGCAAAAATAGGAATAATTTCACAGTATGCAAAGCTGCATCACCGCTATTGTTGTACGGCTGTCTGCTTGGAAAGATCTGGAAGGAATTAAATGCAACATGGTTGTAGTTACAAAAGTTGAAAATGATGCTTAGCAAAAATCACGATTTTACAAGGCAAATGCATTTACATCTGAAGTGAGATTTTAACCTGTAAATAGAAATGTCACTAAGTAGCGATACTTCAAGCTGCGAAGACCTGCTTACGGCTGTATTTGGATCATGAAAATATAACCGTTTAATTTAAGAGAAAAAATAACCAATTAGAAAATTCATCAGATGCAAATACGCCGTCTTATTATGTGCAAGTAATTTTTAAAAAGGAAACATATCAGTAAGGTAGAAAGGAATAACTAATTTAAATCTTCATTTCACCTAAACTCACTTAAAACCTAGACTGAAGAGCAAGAAAATTCTTAAAAATGCGTCCTACCGGTGCATCAGCAAAAGAGGATGTTTGAATTTAACACCGGTAATGGAAGCAGGTTTTGCTGGCCTCACAGACCCGTTTTCCATCCCCATTCCAGCTGTTACTAAAGCAGCTTCCCGGCTTTCCCAAGTCCCTCCGTCACTGTCCGAGCCGCAGGGAGCTCCCTGCCCGCCCTGATTCTGGCTGCTCCTGCCGCTCCCGGACGCCCCCGCGCCCGCTCCCGCTCGTAACCGGATTCACAGCCACCCCCCCGGGCGCCTCACTCTCCGGAACCGATGGCTTCGATCCCTTGGCAGGGAGCTGTCTCCCAACGGACTTTCTGGGTTTACCGCTTTTCTCCCCGGGACACAGAAACCATTTTGTGCGCGGAGGAAGGCAAGGCGGGCACGCCGAGCTGTGCCGGGGTCTGCCGGCGGGAACCGGCCCCTGCCCCGCCAGAACCAGTAAAACCCTGTCCCCAGGCACTAAAATCCATCTGGGCAGCCCGACATTCCCGCGGCTTGTACAACCTCTCCGTCGCTGTTCCGTGGTGGAGACATCTGCCCAGGGAAAGCAGCTGGTGGAGGCATCTGTTTGCAGATTAAAGACTGTCCAAACACCGATGCCAGAATTTTGGTGGAATCAATAGGCCAGATAAAACGCTAATTGCGATTACACTGGTCCCTGTGCCAAGTCTGTGACTCGTGGCCTGATCTGGACTTTAAAAAGCGTGGTAGCTGAATTAGCCGTTCTGCTCTCCAGGTCGCCTTGCGCCTCCTCTGTGACACTCCGCCACGAAATAACACAAGATTATCAGTAACAATCATAGCGTGCTCTGAGAGATGGCTCGAAAAGAAACATTTCGCATCCCTGGGTGTTTGTTGATGGGGTAACTCCACACGGCCTGCCAGGGAAGCTGGAAATGAAGCACCAGCCCCGGGTGATGTCAAGAGCAGAAATGCTGAGAACATATGGTTCTCGAAAACTGCTTGGAAAAAGCTCTGCCAGTACAAATGCTCGTAGATCATCCCAATGAAAAATGCTTTTTTACCCTTTTTTTTTTTAAAAAATAAATTAGTTATCAGTATCAGCCCCAAGGTAGCAGCAAGCTGTACAGTCCGGACCCTCTGGCATCACCATTTCTAGAAGTCTGGAAGACCTGCTATTCCCGCGAACACCCGGCAGGTAACGAAACAGGACGTTTGTCAGTTCCGACAACACAAACATTTTAACTTTGCTCACACCAGCCGGAATTGTTTATTGACAATTTGGACAAGCCAAATCGACCGGTGGGCACCAAGCCTGAAGGAATATGGCTTGGGCATGCTGCGAAACGTAACTGATGTGTCACATGCGGTCCGCGGCGGGGGCCTGCTGAGCTTGCCGTACGATTCTGAATGGTTGGAAATGTCAACTCGAACCTTAGGAAACAGATGGAACCTCTGTTTTAATGCCCTGCTTTCCGCCTCTAAATTCAGGTATCTTGGTGGCTTTTCCTTTCTCCACATAGGACCACCAAACCGCTCTCCCTGTCGCTCCGACTGCGCAAATAAAACCCAACGATTTCCTGCAAAGCCCTTCCTGAACACAAACCACTGAAAAACAGGCAAAAAAGCCAACATCAACTATTTGCATTTGTAAAGTACCTATAAAAACACCTCAATCGTGAGATTACTGCTGACGCTGGCCTGCACTGTCCCCAGCCCGTGGCTTTCTGCCCCCGGTCCCGCCGGCACTCGCTGTTGCTGGCTGTCCGACAGCGGGGCACGGGGCTGCCGATGTGTTTTGGTTCTCTGCTCCTGCAGCATTTGCAGAAGTGGGTTAATTAATGATGTGTCACTAAAGCATCATAGCGCCGAACCAAAGACAAAGCAACGGAGATTATTCTTCTCTTCTACACAAATCATGCACCATTCATTACGTTTGTATCAGTAAAATCACAGCACATTAGAGGCACATTAAAGACAGCGAGAACATAGGGCAACTCATGATGGAGAACACGAGAAATATCCTCGAAGCCCAGCCCAGCACGCCACTTGCCAAACCGCTGCAGTCAGTCCCGCTTCTGGAAGCAAACGTTCGTAGGTGGGCATCCCACCCACCTTCACCATCCCATCTTCACCAGCAGGGAAGATCTCCAGTGACAAACTCTGCCAGTCGTTTCGAAGGATTCAGCTTCACCCCGAACAGTTAACTCAAGAAATCCCTAATTATAAATCCCATTTAATGAGTGACTTGGGATAGCAATGACAATTTATCCCAACAAAGCTGGGCTTGCATTGTTTTCTGGCCCAGGAGAATAATTAAAAATCTCATAAAAAGCTTCACCGTGCAAAATTATCTCCTGTTTTGGGGGAGAATTCATGTCTTTCAGGCAAACTCCAAGCTGTACCTGCAGCAGAACTTCGTGCCTTTCTCAGCTCACTCATCCTTTGCTCTTCTCGCCCACCCCCACCTCTTCCTTGGAGTTCTGCTGTTGCGCCACTTCAGCGGGGGTTAACTGAGAAGGGAGCTCTTCCCTCGGGAGAAAGGACCCCTTTGACCTCTGCTCGGCTGGAGATGGGCAAGATGATTCATCAAGGTTAGCCGGGATGTAGACTTGGCTGGACATTGCCTGCTTTACAGTGTCCACCAGCTGCTACGTGTCTGTCGTGCGCGAACACGCTCTTCCGTGAAACAGAATTACTGGTAGAACTGTACGCGCTTCCGTTTCAGGGGGAATAGAATATAATTTTCCAATAGGCTTTGTCATTCTGTATGTCAAATCTATACGTGCAGAGACACTGTCACAACACTTCAAATTAGTCCAGCTTGAGTAAAAAGTAGTGGAACAAAAAATAAATGTGGGCAATTAGAACTATTAAGGAAAGCAATTTTTGCTGTGCTGGGAAGAGCTGACCTTACAAACGGAATCCAGAATGAGAAGCCAAAGTAAAACAAAGGTTCAGCCAAATTTCAAGGCTGCTAACGTTCAGCCAGAGGAAGTTTCAGCGATCCACGACCAAAAGGAAAATAAACCCAAGTCTGAGAGGAAGAAACAAAGAAACCAGGGAACACTGGGAAAAAATGAGCAGGCAAACAGTATGGTGAACACAGCAGAGAAGGGAAAAGACTCGCTGTTGCGAACACCCGCACTGCATCTGCCACCGAGCAAAGCCCAAAGCACGGCTGGTTCTCCCCAGCAGCTCACGGAAGAACAGCCAAAGGTTTTGTGTCTGACAGTCCGAGGTGAGACGAGAGCTGCACAGATTACGCTGGAGACGACCTTGCCAGAAAGCACGTGGGAACACTTTGAACTAATTGTGAGCGTAATTATTCACATCTCTGCAGACCTCTCCTTTGGCATCTCGTGTACCTTTAGATGAAGATTTCACTCAGCCAAGCGCTCAGACGCGTTCCTCTGAACCCGATGAGGGTATTCACAGCTGCTGGCTGGGAAGCGTGGAAGTCTTTTGAAAAAATTGTCTTTTTTTTTTTTAAATTACAAACACTGAAAATATTTTGACCAACTGTAAAGCTGTTGAGCTATCGTTTTAAAAGATGTCGCTACAAACACATTTCTCTCCTACTTCTAGGCGGATATTCAGGCACCACGCATCGATACGAGCGCGGGACTTGGAGTGGGCTGCCCCACTGGAAGCACAGACCCCTCTGGCACTGGGCTGTGTACAGAAACCATTACTGCAGCGGCTCTGGCGGACCCAGTCCTGCCACAGCTTTGAGCTTATTGTGAGAAAGCAGCTTACGAATTATTTAAATGACAGAAAAATGTGTTTATAATTAATAATCATTATTAGCTTTTTCCTGGCGCTGCAATAGCCTATGTGGAAAGGAAAGGGGTGCTCCGTATGCCGAGCGTTCCCACCGCCGTACTGAGCGGTGCTGAGAAGACCCCTGAGGGTCTGCAGTGGGCTCCGCCGGCTGCCCCGCACGGGGAGAGCCCACTGAACCGCCGGCCGAGAGGCCGGGCACGGAGCGGACCCGGTCCCAAAGCGCGGATACGCAACATGCCGCAGCCCCTCTCGGGGAGAAGGGGAAGCAGCAGACCTCACCCGAGTCCGCGCTGCAAAACTGGCGGCGTTCATTCCGAGGGTGTTGTAAGTCTCGGCACATAGGCAGGAAGAGCTGCACAATGACAAGGAGACAGCGAGTTCCTCCTTAAAAAAAAAAAAAAAAAAGAGATGGAGGAAGAAAATAATGCTGTCGCTGCCTCGTGAGTCGCTCTCTGCATTCTTACTCCTTTTTCCTCAAACTGTAAAATGTAAAATTAATGCCGGCCATCCTTTATCTCATTGGACTTCTGCCATTTCAAAGATTTTCTAAAAAGGCAAAAACGCTTTTGCCTGTGTCTGCGCTTTCCCGTGTGCTACATTACATTATCTGTTGCACTTGGAACAACCTCTCTGGGTACCTGATTAGCTAAAAGCATAGATGTGCTCGGAACAACTTCTGTCGCTTTGCAGCTCGCCATTGGTACTTGGCATACGGCAGGGCGCATCCCGGAGCGTGGCACCGCGTGGGGACACAGGGCGATGCTGCACCCCAGAGACCCCGCACTGTGCAGGAGGCATTCCGTGCTGGCCGTGCTGGGAACCGCAGGGTGGCCTGGGACAGCCCACTGCAGCCCAGGGCAGCGCGCCAGCGCATCACATCCCATCCCATTGTATCCCATCCCATCGCATCCCATCCCATTGTATCCCATCCCATCCCATCGCATCCCATTGTATCCCATCCCATCCCATCGCATCGCAGCCACGGTGAACCCACCCGGCATCTCCCCGCACAGCAGCCCCCAAGGCTGGGTGGGAGAGGGGGATGCAGGGGACTATTCCCCAGTGCAAGCTGAAGGAAAACCACAGGAAAGGCTTAGGGTATGAGTTACAAAAAATTATTCAAGACTTATGCCTTGAGAATCTCAGTCTACTCAATTTATCCAAGAGAAAGATGAGTCCAAGATCTACACAGAAGAGGTGTTTCTGAGGATAGGTAGCTTTTAAAATCAAAGCAAAAGGAATAACAAGGCACAGGGGACCAGAAACTAAATAAAACCAGACTAGAAATGGGCACTCACTTTCACCAGGCAGGGGTATGTACCACGGGAACCACTTAAAAGGAACACTACGAGTTTGGATTGCTTTGTATCTTTTTATCGATTCCCTTTAAATTTCTGGCCAAAGACAATCATAGTCTTGATTCAGAAATTCAGGAGAATTTTGTAACTTAATTTGCAAGAGGCCAGATTCGAGGCTTGTAAGGAAGCTCTCCAGCCTCAACACCACCACCCTGAACTTCACAAGCACAGCGTATGTCACTGCAGGAGCAGAAGTCCACACCAAGTGCCTCGACAGCTCGGTAAAGTCCTGCGAATTGCCTCCAGGCAGGCGGACAGGACCTGGACGCTGAGACGAACCCGCACAGCGGAGGATGGGGGTCCTCTGCCTCCCACCACCTGCGTCCCTCTTGCGCCTGCAGAAGTCCTTCACCGCTGGCAGCTACCAGGTCTTCAAAGCCTTGTTAAATGAGTATAACCCCGCACCGATAATGACTTGCTTCACCTGGATCTTCAGTCGCTAAGCTTTGATGGGATTTTTACATAGAAACCTCCTCTTTGGGATAAGACACGGCCTTTCGAGGGGTACTCTGTGTGTACGCTCAAGTGTTCACATCTTCCAAATTATCATAGGTTGTGTTCTTCGCATGAGAAGCCAGGATGAAAAGCAGCGATATAATCTATTACAATGACATTTTCATCAGCATTAAATGTCTTCACCATAAATTACAACATGAACTGATAGAAAATATTTGGGGGCTGTGCTTATGACAGTTACAATTTGTTGCTGGAGAAAACTCTGCATGGACTTAATTTCTCAATGTCCAATTCATCATCTCAGATACATTGTTTTGTGGAGATTAATGTATTCAGAATTATAATAATGAAATTAATTTAGCAGTAACCTCTTCCTCCTCTTGACATTTACAGTGGCCAACTTGAACTAAGAAGGGAGCACGTTGCCAAAGCCTCCAACTGCAGAGGACAGTGCCCGGGTGCGGGCGCACCCCGCAAGGAGGAGCACAACTCGCGCCGGTGGAGGAGCCGTGCCAGGCCCTGCGGTGCCACGGGAGCAGAGGTCCCCCACGTCATGCTTGGAGCTGTGCCCTTAGCTGTTGTCAGCTTCTTGATCCCAACTGCAAAGGATGCGGAAAACGGAGCTGGAGAAATGGCCATGGAGGCACCTCACCATCCCCAGCTCTTCAGCACCAACGCCTTTGAAATCCCCCCCCTTTCGAATAACTTTCACCTTATTCATCACTTTATCTCAGACCAACAAAGCTGGCCTCCGCCAGTCACATCAAACCTGCCCACATAAAGCTGTAATCATAGAATCGTAGAACCACAGAATGGTTTGGGTTGGAAGGGACCTTAAAGCTCATCTCATTCCAGCCCCCCTGCCATGGGCAGGGACACCTCCCACCAGACCAGGTTGCTCCAAGCCCCGTCCAACCTGGCCTTGAACACCTCCAGGGATGGGGCAGCCACAGCTGCTCTGGGCAACCTGGGCCAGGGTCTCACCACCCTCACAGTCAGGAATTTCTTCCTCCTATCTCATCTAAATCTCCCCTCTTGCAGTGTAAAACTGTTCCCCCTCGTCCTCTGGCTCCACTCCCTGATCCAGAGTCCCTCCCCAGCTTTCCTGGAGCCCCTTTAGAGGATCTCCAGACTGATCACTGGAGAAACTACTAAACATGAGGACGCAATGAATAATGAAAGAAAAAGACAAATATTCTGTAATAACATCAAACCAAATCTTCTTTGCTAACATCAACATTAATATTGAAGTGTGGCAGACCACCATCGCCTTGTAATGAGCGAAGTGCTCAGATGAACCTCACAGGTAGGTAAAACTGCACATTAGCTGTTTTCTGTTCAAAAGATTCTGTTTAAAAAATCAAGCCATTGGCTGTTTTCTAGCGTGTAGATTTTAATAAGCCTACAGCAGTGTATTTTATGAAGTGCTGCAAGATAACATTCACAAAACCAGAACTCTGAAAGCAATTTTCACATGAGTTGTGACTTCCAGTCAAAGGCAAGGAAACATCTCTGCTAACCTGAAACTGATTTTGAAACAGAGTAAACTGAAATTTGACAGAAACACCAGTGTCACAACAATAGCAATAATCAAGTCGGTGGGCTGACGGGTATTGTGTGTAAGTAGCGAACTTAAATGTATTCACTGCCGATTCCAGAACCTGCACTATTCTCCCCAGGAAAAATGAGCGCGGTCGAGGACTTTGCAACGTACCTGTTGCTGAAGAGGGGAAATGTTACGCTGCCCCCGTTAGCAACTGCGTGAGCTCGTTACTGCCGCACTGTAAGATAATTACGACCGAAGGCACACCGACAGTTACAAGACCCGAGGAAATGGGCAGCCCGGGCGGGTGAGGGTCTGACGGTCCGGAGGACAGCACCGGCCACCAGAACCGGCAGTGGCCGGAACGTTTTGGGAAGTTTGGGAAGCAGGATTAGTCCCCGTGCCCTGGATCCAGAGAGCGGGAACCACTCCCGCGGTACGAGACACGGCATCTGAAGTCCCGTGGAAGCATCTACGTTGTGCTGCTCTGCGTCAGAACCGAAACCCACCGCAGACACGAACACCGCCGCTTCTTTCACCGGCCGCCGCACGGCGCTCGGCTTTTGCTCGCTTTCAGTATCAGCACCTTTGCTTTCTACCCTAGATGCCCTTCTCCAACTCACAAAAAGCCATTCAAAGCCCGCTACCGGGTTCATTCCTCTGGAATAAGCGGTCACGGAAGTCAATGCACCTGACGGCGTCTATCAGCTGCAGCTGGGAGTTTGACATTCACGGCCTTCGCTGTATTTTACATTTCACTGCTGAGTCTATTCTAAAACTTCAAAGGAAGGCACCGTGACGCCAACAAACCCGCAGCACGCGTGCAGGAGGCGGGAGGGGAGCGGGATGCCCAGCACTGAGCCGTGCTGGGACACGGCACGGAGCTCGGCCCCGCACCGCAGCCGTGCCCGGGGTGGACGGGACCCCCGGGGGGGACATCACCACACACCCGCCTCTTGTTCAAGCAGCTTCTTTTTTTACGAGGTCACTTTTACCACCTTGTTTTATAGTTCGCCAACACTGCCTTGCCACCTGCCTGAGCAATTCAATTCTCCTACAACAGGAAAAACGGAGCCATACCGATTTCCATTACCTTTCTACATTTCCATCCTACACGTGGCCACCTTCACCCCTTGACAAGCGCTGACGGCCGAGGCTGGGACCGGAGCGGAGACCGAGCCGCAAGGCGCCTCTCTTCGCTTCCCCCCCTTGGAGATGTGGGCTTCTCCACCCTGCCCATCCCTGTCTCCAGAGACCCCCGCCGGCAGAGCCACAATTCCGCCTTTCCCTGGGAGCCCAGGGCTTGCCCCTGGAAGAGGAAGGCTGCACGGAGGCTCCACGCCACCCCGCCTCCACCAGCGGGGTTGTCCCTCTGCTCTGGGTGCCCCCAGGAGCTGAGCACAGAGCAGCGGCGGGGACAGGGACAGGGACATGGGACAGACCACGGGGTTTCTCCTCCTGCTCTCATAGAATTATTTCCGTGTTTCTCACTCATTTTTAGCAAAGGGATAGATTAATCCCCATAAAACTATTTTCGTTTTTATTTGCAGGGTATTGTTTGCTCTGCCCTTTATTTCTCTTTGTACTTTCAGTAGCAGTAAAAAAGGAACTAAGAAAAATAAATTACAAGGTCAGCCATTTCGAGAATAAAATTTAAACTTTTCAAAATTCTCTTTATTTAGGGGTTTTGTAGTGTCTATTATTTCCATGACATCACAGTGTTTTATTCTTGAGTAAGCAGTCAGCTTTTAAAACATCAGAAGTATGAAGAAAGTTAATTTTACAGAAATTAAGCATAAATGAAATGTGACATTTTCCAAGCGGAAGTATTTAAAAATGAAATCCATAAATATAAATCTAAGCACTTAGCTTAACCTAACATGGTTTAAAAGACACAAATGAGTGATGCTCCTATTGGCAGTTACAGACCGAGGTCACGCTGGAGTCTTCCCTTCTCTCTTCCCCTTTGCTGTATTTTACACCTTTTACCAAAACGCCTGCTCAATTTTACAACAAAGCGTAAGAATAAAGGTCTAGAATTGGGGAAAAAACCCATATGGTTAAGCCTTACCCGCCCCCTCCCACCATTACCGGGAGAGCGAAGGCCCTGCCGAAGACAAAAGGTGAAAGCCGAGGGAGGTGAATCCCAGCTTTCCAATCTACCAAAGGTTTTTAATCCCAGGTGCCGTCCTGAAGAGCTTTCAGGAAAACTCGCGTGGGAAGGAGGCAGCTGACTCCAGCACATCTCCTGCCCCGTTCCCAACCTCGGCGTTAGGCAGAGCCAGCCCTCGTAGCATCTCCTCACGCTGGGGGTTTCCTCAGAAAGAAGCCATGAACAGGAAGAATAACGCCAATACCAACAGTACTGAATATAAATAAATATTCCACTGGCTATCAAGTTTCAATCTACACCGGTCCCAGCTTCCACCATTAACCATCCAACCCCACAGCCCGGCGCCTTCACTGTATATAAAAATTTATGATAATGTAGAAGTCAATATCTCTTTTAAATGGTTCAGTCACCGGTAAAAAAATTATACCAACTTCCAGTTACTGTTTGTCCTGCTAGCTGTCAGTCAGAGGTGACTTTGCCTGGGTAAGAGGTAATTATTTGAAAATGAAATGCAAGAGTGTTTGTGTAACTTGCATTTTATTCCAGAGGTACAAAGTCTGCCCGTCCCTCCCCATCTGCCATCCCCCGTCCACCAGGGAGCAGCGCGGGACACTGGAGGGATTCGAGGATGCTCGGCCGGCGGGAGGGCGGCATGCCGCACCACGCAAGGGCGGCCTCGCAGGACAGGTAGCGCCCACCAACGTCGACACGTGTGTTCCCCGAGTAAATCCAAACATTGCTATTCGTTTATTGTGGTAGAGTCCAAGATGTGGCAAGAACATTACCGGAGCGGAGGAAGACGAGGTCCCCGTGCGCGTGTGGGGCGGGATGTCGATGCGTGGACGGGTGCGCAGAGGAGCGCTGGCTGGCAGGCGTTCGTCCTGCCGCATTCGATGTCTGAAGCTCCACCTGGTTCATGTCAAACGCAAAAAGAAATCTCGTGGCTTCAGCATTTCAATCAAATAAAACATTTAATTCCACATGAGATCACTTTTTTCCTTCCTTATTTTCGGGTCAGTTAACTGTCACCACGCTCTCACTATAAAAACGTAAGGCAGTATTTAGGAAGAAAAGTGCCACTTCAAAGCATCAAGGCAAGAACTTCCCTGCCGCAAGAGTCAGCACCAAGGGTTTAACATTTTTTAAAAGTTGTTTCCATCAGTCTTGATGGAAACAAATGACTGAAATTCCATTTTTCCTAGCCTTTGTGACTTGCCAAGTTTCATACACCGCTCCTCCCACAGTCGGCAGAGGAAAGACAGCGCTTCAGAGGGTCAAACGGGCTAGGAAGGAAGGATTTGCTGTGGCTCCAGCACGTGCTGAAGCCAGCCCCCCGCGGCGAGCGGGACGGGCGCCGTGCTGTGAGGCGTGCTGCAGGCGAGGGCTGTCCCCGCCGGCACCCCGGCGGCTGCGGACGCTAACCGTGGGGACGCGGTGGTCACGCAGGGGTGTTCTCGCTCTCAAAGCCTCCCCTCTGCAGCTGGGTTTTCCGTCTTGGAGCTGGAGAAACGTCTCCCCGGTTTCCAGCTCATTTTCCTTGGGGAGAGGTGGCCAGCCCACCGCCTCTCCCCATAGCTCGCATCGCCAGAAGTTCAAGCGCGATGTGGGTGTCAGCTACACCCAAAAACGACTGGTTTGGTGGGAAGGGCTGCTCCTGGGGCCGTGGGGATCGGTGGCTGGGTATTCACCCCTTCTGACGCTATCAGAATGTGGCGTTACGTTTTAAAACGCCAGAGCTTCACCTGTTTTCCTCCAAGCTCAATTTTCACCCACGTGAATTCACTGTCTGCAAGAACTGCATTTATAAACTCCCAAATCCAGCTCCTCCCATCACCGTCCCAGCTGGGTTCAGTCCAGAACGCAATGATGTAAAAATAAGATTCCTATTGACTTCGGGGGCTTTGGAGCAGACCTATTGATCAGTTACTTCTCCCTGGGAATGTCCTGTCGACATTAAAAGAGCCAACTGCGCAGTAAAGTTTTATTTCATGTAAATAAGATTGAGAGAATCTAGCCCGGTACCTTAAAGACAACACAGAAGCGTTAACACGACTTGGCTTGTTTGGCCAGAGACGAGACAGCTCCGGGGGAAAATGTTTGCTCTTTGCAAACACGGCAGGGATGAGCCCTGGGACGGGAGAAGAACCCTGTGACAATATTGGCTAAGAACGGGTAAATATAAATTGGCCTTCAGTAGGTTTGGGCTGGAAGCACAGAGATTTCTAACCAACTTGGCTGGGGACAGCCTTTGGGAGCCAAGATGGAAACGTGCACTTGATGAGTGCGTTGAGGGGACGAGGCGGCAGGTCCCGCCGCCGCTCTGCCCCCTCCCCATCCCGGGAGCACACGCTGCCGCGCACAGCCCGGGAACGCTCCTCAGCCCACATCTGCCGTCACCTTTTCCGCCCTCGTGAAGAAAATACAGCGCAGCAACGCGATGGCCGAGGCTCCCGGCACAGCAAGCACGTGCCCTCCCGGCTGCACGCACAGAAACGTCCCCGTTTCGCGCACGCCAGCGGGGCTGTCCCGACGTCCGCGCGTACCGCCCCGGTTCACTTAGGCACGGACATGCGTTCTGTATTGCCTTTATCGGCAAACACACACACAGGCGCAATACAGAAAACGGAATCCGAACATCTGCGCTGCTCTGACACTTTTTCCTCTGCCGCAGTCTGATCCCGCCCCAGAGGGCAGGAATGACGGTCCTTACGCTGCCGTTACGCCCGCTCTGGAGCACGAACCACCGCGGGCTCTCTCCCTCCGGGCCCCGAAGAGTTCGCGCTGAAGGAGGTATCACACCGACACCTCCACCTTCTACAGCACGCCCGAGTTAATTATCTAATATTCCTAAAATACGGGAAGGGAGAAAGGCAAGTGGGAAGGAAGGCGTTTGGAAAAGGTTCCCGGCCGTGCCTGATCACGTCTCCTCGCCGTCCCAGCCCGTGGCCAGGCAGCCCCTCTGTTTACTTGGCCACCGCTTCGCCTCCCAGCGGCATTTCAATATTGACGTCTCCAGGTTTCAGCTGTTCTCCTCTCTCCTGATTCATGTGCAGCAGATGGTGCAAATGACACCCCTTTTATTTTCTGGATGAATTCGTATCACCCTGCCAAGAGGCTAATTTTTGTTGTTAGTCGTCGCACGTTGTGTTACCGGCGATGAAGACCGGCTTTGCTTTGAAATGGAGCAAAACTGCAGCCACAGACAGGTTAAAGTTGTAATGAATTGTTAGTTATAGCAGGTTAAAGTTAATTGGGAGATTTTACTAACTAGCTTTACTTTGATCCCTTGGTTTTTGTTTGTCGTTTGTTGGTTTTGTTTGCGGGCATTTACCCCTGTTTTGATGCTGCACGTTACACACGGCAGCAGGTCTCCCTGAAGCCGATTTACTTACTGCTTTGTAAAATGAATGAATGAATTTGTCACAAACTTTCCAACGGTGGTAGATAAATCTCTCCTTGTCCAGAGCTCTAATAAGCTGAACCGATCAGATAACGGAGGAGCAGAAGACACGTCCCTGTCTCAGCTGTGTTCCCCACGCCGCAGAGCGCAGCCGGGCCGGAGTCGCCCGCGGGCAGCGCAGAGCAGGACGACATCCCGGGTCTCTTCTTCCATGACCCTCTCTCAACGCTCCAGATGGAGCTTCCCTCCTGCGCTTTTTACTCATGCTTGATTTGCCGGCCACTCCACACCCCCAAGTCGTTTTCTGCCTTGGGACCCCACTTAGTCCGTCCCCCCCCGGCACCGCTTCATCCTTCACCGCGTTGCGCTTCAGCCTGGCGCTTTCGGAAACATCTCCTCAGTTTTTCAAATCATTCTTTATTTCAATTCTGTCCTGCAGAGTTCCTATGATCCCTCCCTGCTCCGCGTCGTCTGCAAATTTTGCAAGTTCTCCATCTTACAAATCACTAATTACAATAAAGAACAGACTCAAGAACAAGACAAGTCCTTTGGGACTCTCGCTTGAAACGCTCTCCCAGATTTGCAGGCAAATAACGATAGCTACTGCTTAAAGCAAATTTCTCCAACAGCTGTACGTGCATCTTGCACCTAGCCACGGCTCGCTAGCTCACCTGGAAACGCAAAAGTCAAACATACAAATACGTGACTATTTGTCCCCCTTTTACCCAGCAGGTCAGTTAATTGGACTACTCTGATCCGCTTTTGACAAATCCATGATGGTTGTCTTGTTTCGATTTTAGTCACCTCTTCCAAGTGTTATGGATTGATTTTTTTCATTAATTAATTTCAGAGCCTTTCCAAGAACTCATTAGGCTTTTTAGTCAATAATACACTAGACTGGCTTTTTTTCATTTTATATTTAGGATCCATATTTGCATTTTGATAGTTCTGAGACCTCCTCTGAGCTCCACAAGCCACTAAAAATAATTGCTCCTTGTTCAAAAATAGTTCTGATTAATTCTCTCTAATTCTAGGGAGAATTTTCTCAGATCTTGTGTCCTGACCTATCTAGCAGATCCAAATAAACTCGCCTATTTGTTCTCTGTTCTGGCCCCTTGACTCTGGTCAAAATTAGCCAGGTTATCAGGGCATTTTAGACACTTCTGTAAGCAGCCACTTCTCTGTCAAGTGCTAGATCTGTATCTCCTCTCCTATCTTCTTATTTCTAATGTATTTATAGCACTACTTCCTCCTGCGTTTTATCTCACTTGCTAAATGAAACACATTTTTTGCCTTAGGCTTTTCATTTTACCATTATATGCCTGTGCGACGCCTTCACCTTCATTTCTTGTCAAGAGCCTCTGCTTTACCACTTCTTCAGCTTCTCAAGTCCTAAAGGGATTCTGCCCTAACGGTTTTTACCATATTCCTACCACCCCTGTGCAGGAGGATGCTCGGCTGTGGCGTGTTTATTGGTTCTCTCTCAGAACCAGCCCCTTCTCACCCCTTAGACCACCATCCCAAGGGATCCCACCTCCCAGATCCCTGCGTCCGCTGAGGTCGCCTTCTCCGGAGTTCATCACGCTCAAATTGCTGCCCACGCTTCTTCCTTTCCTACAGGAGTAGCCTCTGTCACTTCATAGTCAGTCTCTCCCAAATTTCCCATCTGCCTTCAATTCTCCACCAGTTCTTCCCCAGCAATCAGAACTACACCGAGGACGGACCCTTTCCTCCCCTCTCTGCCATGAGACACCTCCAGCCAGCCACGGGGAAGGAGCAGGTACAGCGTTATTCCACACACACGCAAGCCCTTAGTAGCCTCAGGCGGAAGGGACGGAAGGTGGTACTCAAATTCACAGGCATTCCCGTCCCACGAATGACGACAAGGGCTTTTTTGCTCCCAAGAGACCTTCTCTTTGCAGCAGAAAGCAGGAGGTCTCTCTGCACGGATCTGCTGGCCTCGGCACTGGCCACAAGCAATGCACCAGACGTCACCAGGCGGCTTACACGGCCGTGGCACGCATCGCCCGCACGAGCTCCACGGCACGGCTGTGTCCCTGGCTCTCCAGAGCTGCTCCAGTGCCCCTTTGCCACCAGCCTCAGGCTCTTTGCTTCATAAAGCCCAACGATTAATCCCTCCAGGCAAGGGCGTCCGGCAGCGCAGAAGCAATCCAATGTGTGTGGAAGGGGGCAAAGTAGGATAAACATACGAGGGGAGATTCTGAAAGCCCCAAAGAGTGGCACAGTATTTATTTCCCATTAAAAGTCAATGACAGGCAGGTACTTAAACGCCCTTCATAGCCTGGAGAATCTCCTTGAGGTTAGATCCCAGTAAATATTTCTGCTCCTTCCCCCTCTGCTGGTACGTTGAGAACAACAACTACAATCGATAAAGATAACTCGAAGCTTTCAGGTACTAATTCTGAATTACAAGCAGTCGGTTTCTTTTCCAAGTCCTACAAATCCTCTAATAAACAAAAGTTAACCTCCCAAACTCAGGGCTCGGAATGATTTGCCGCTGTTACCCTCTCGCACTCTCTGATCGTCTCCCTTCCCTGCACGGGCTATCAAAATCACAAGTGCTTCATTTTCTGAGATAAAGAACAATATACTTGAGAGTGATGAAGCAAGAAGAAAAAGCACCTTGCAATTAAATATTTTAATAGACATTTTGAAGATGGTTTTGAAAGGATTTAAAATTAATGCTAACAATAGCATGCATCAAAGGGCTCAGGCTGAACAATACCTATCACTTCTTCTGCCTAAGAATAAAGCATAAAAATAATACCCTATAATATTTTGTATCAGCATCCCTTTCCACTCTTCTAGGCTAGGCAGACATCTCGGAATAGCTGTGCACTGCAGCTCTACATCCTCCCCCCATACTCCTACGAAGCCACCGGTTTACAAGGGCTTCGGTGAACCCTTGGGAAGCTGCACGCCTGCAGGGAGCTCCCTCCTGGGAAGGTGCCCCGCAGCGGCTCCGCACCACCCGCCTGCCGGTCAGAAGAGACATCGGCCTTTTGCTTCCTCCCGGCGTGGCACTCCCAACTCGTTTTTGATTTAATGAGCTGGCAATTAAGACAGGGAACCAAAGACAAACGGAGGTAGAGCACAAGGATCGAAGGCAATCCATCATTCTCAGCACCTTACGCGCTGCCGCTGGCACGTGACCACGGGGAAGTTTGGATCCATATTGTTGATTTTCATTGGATTTCAAGGGAGAAGAGTTTCAGGAAGGAGCCTGAGGCCCTGCTTTATGAGTGTAAACCCAAAGTTACGGCTCCTTACGCGCAGGTACCCCAGCAGCAGCCCCAGCGAGGCAGCGGGGGTTCATCCTGGGTGCAGATGTACTCGGCGAGCGGCCGAGGTCGGCGGACGTGGTCAGCACAACCGCCGCGGTCTCTCCAACTACCGTTTTGGCCCTCTTTTTGCGGTGCTAATAACCACGGCCAGCCCTTCGCACAGAGGGGAATTTCAATGGGCAGGTGTGGCTAAAAAGTTACAAAAACAGTCTCATAACCAATAATAAACGAGCATTAAACGCGGTCACTCTCGATATTGGTTAGAGATACGAATAACAAATTTTACATCAGTATAAATGAACAGTCCAGTATACAGCCTTGTTTCTGATTTTCCTCCAATTTTGATCTATGGTTTTGCTCAAATTTAGGCAGATATTCGTTATAACTTCTGGGGCAGAGCCGCAGCTTCTGAAAACCCCGCGGCTGGCACAGGCACCGCCTGCCACGACTCTCAAGCTGCGCTGCACCAAACCGCCCGGCTTCCGCGACACGACCTAAAGCAAAACTCGCGCAAGTCCAACAGCTCGGGATACTCTGCTTCAGTGCGGCGTATGGAAGCGGAGCACACGCCACCCCACCGGATCGTTACACCGTATCTGAGACTAAGCAGACTCTGGGTAAGAAAACATTATTTCCATTACATTTGGCTTAAACCCACTTATTTATAATTAAGTTACTGATCCACGCGTTGGTGTAAAATGACTCTACAACATAAGTGCAGCAATAACCTAGAACAAAATCTTTAAATAACAATTGTCAAGTGAGAAGATATATATAGACTGTATCAAAATTAATAGTGTTCATCCATCTTTCAAAACAAGTTGAATGTGCCTGCTTCTTCTGGAAAATCTGTGTTATGCTCATTGAACATTTTATTTTCATTACATTTGAACCTTTCGGCAGAAATAAAATATACAATCGAAGTAGGATGGTTGTTTTAATCAGTTTTCAGACATTTATACATCAGAAGAAAAAGGAAATACATTAAGATTCACACAGACATTCGTACTGTTGACCACCGGGAAGGAAGCAATATAAACTAAGGGTAACGTGTAATCAGAAATGACAGCTCAAGCACAAATCTTATTAAACAGATATCGTAGAGCAGGCTTACAAAGCAAGGAAGAAGTCCTAGCATTTGGGATATTTATACGAAGTTTGGACAGAGAATTATAAAATGGCATGCAGGGAGCAAGCTGTTCAAGCCACATGCCATACGAGAGTAAACACGGCGAAATCCTAAGAGCTGTGACTCATTGCCGAAACGTCACCCGCCGTCTGCACCGAGAGCGGTTGACCTTGAAATCTGAAATATTGCTCTGTAAATAAGCCTTATATGAGTACAGACTACTTTTCCTTAAAACAATCGTAAAACGCCCAACAATAAATTCTGACCTCGCACGCACAGCTGAGAAGAGCTTGATATTTAGCGAAGTTGGGGTGAAACAGATTCTCAATGTCTCACTCCTCTCAAGCTGCAAGTCTGACCCTTTGCACCGAGAACAGCAGCACTCGCATCACTTCAGCTGAACCGAACGCAAGTGATCGCTTCTCTGCAAGGTTATACATGGATACTCCCAAAAATTCCGCGCAAACTCCCGCGGGCCCATTGCCCTGCCGTAACTGTAAAACAGCCCCTTCCTCCGGACTCGCTCAGATGCCAACACAGGCGTTTTGTG
Source organism: Burhinus oedicnemus (assembly GCA_008921705.1). NCBI lineage: Eukaryota > Metazoa > Chordata > Aves > Charadriiformes > Burhinidae > Burhinus > Burhinus oedicnemus. The sequence continues at coordinate 1,083,677 of VFFE01007114.1, read as the reverse complement.
CTTACAGAGGCGGGACAGTCGCCAGTCATTGACGCTGACCGTGCCAGGTATGCTCCGATTTCGACAGCACGGCGCCGGGGAACCGACCGCCCAGGTTAACTCCCCCGTAACACCAACTGAACTCCTCTGCCGTCTGACAGACCAGCCACACTTAAGCGTGTTTTAAACTTTTGCTTCGTTTTTCTAACGAAGCAGCAGCTCTCTAAAAAAACCCCAGCTCCGATTCCTAAGCCAACGATAAGAAATATTGCCCTTTTCTGTATGGGCCGCTCCGAGGGCAGCAAAGCTGCGAAACGAGCCCGGTGCCACCAGCCCGGCAGAGCGGCCCCAGCACGGGACAAGCGCCGGCTGCCATAACGCCGAGCCCCACGAGCGCAGTCCCACAGCACCCGCAGGGGCGCACAGTCAGGCACCAGCAGACCCCGCTACGCAGCGGGGGCTCAGGTCACCCCTGGCCAGGTGACGGGAACATTACTACGTTTCGACGGGAACATTACTCTGTTTCTACCAGGAAAAAAAAAAATGCAACAAATGGGAATAGGAATGATCTTAGTATATAAAACCTGTTTGCTTTAACTCATCGGTATACTACCACCACTCAGCTGCAAATATTCATTCAAACGTCTGTCTGTCCATATTGTCTTCTGTACTTGTGACTCGTTAGACATTTGTTTACAGAGCTTCGATTACCCAGTAAGGAAGAAAAACCAGCCCTTTGGCTCTTCACCAGTATACACCCTTACTGTAACAGACCCTAAGCAGCCAAACTGAAGCCAACACTGACAACCCAAATTCTTCATGGAATTCCTTTAAAATACAGGGAATACATGTGAAGATGACCATTCCATGTGTAACGTACAGATGCTGATCCGCCCGTTGGTGACCTATTTTGAATACGTAGTTCAAGCGACTTACCTGCCTCTCAGGAGCAGCGCAGACTTCGGGTCATCACTGGCAGCAGGAGACCTAAAAGAGGTAAATAGAGTCAGTTGTTGAGGAAAGCACAATAAACACATCTTCCATGAGGAATCCTACAGGAAGCTGAATTGTTCTTTGTCGATGCTTACTGCACACTGCTTGGCGAAATTTTCGAAGTACTATTTTACGCATCCAGTTCAGAATCCTTCTGTGGCGAGACGGGAACATGTAGAGAATCACAGCCATGACAGTTTGAAAAAGCGTTGCTCCTAAAGCAATTCATTATCTTAAACGCTTCCAAGCCTTTGTGAAGAGATCTCACCTCATAAAGAAACCATTACCCTCAAGTTCCTCAACACACTGTATTTTCAAATTCATTGCTGACTCTACTGTATTTCCTTTTGGATCCTTTAAAGACATCTCATTTATCTTTATTGGATTTTCTTTCATTTGGTTTCAAAGTTAAGCCATGCCAGAGAAGTTAAGCCATAGCAGAGAAGAAGTAATCAGTCCATAAAGTCTGAATCTTAAGAAAGTGTCCTGTCTTGCTGAAAATGCAGAATATTAGGAAGAAAGATGTGCTAAAGAGGTTGCTTCAGACAGGGCTATCCATGTAAGCTGCCACAGGTGAAAGAGCTGGAAAAGACTTACTTGCACTTCAGAAATCTGACTCTTCACAAAAACTCATCTGTAAGTTATCAAATGCCCCTGCCCATGGCAGGGGGGTTGGAACTAGATGATCTTTAAGGTCCCTTCCAACCTAAACCATTCTGTGATTCTATGGTTCTAAATTTTGCCAGGCTCCCAGGACTCATACGAATACATAAAGTATAAAATTATGAAAATAGTAGAGTTTTGGTTTTGAAGCATCAGAACTGATAGCTGGTGCAGACACGAACCATGACCACGGTGGTCACCGTTTGGCATCAAAAGACTAGAGGTGAGAGTCAAGGCTGGGAGAGCAAAGACATGGAATCACAACTGGAATTAGGGCCCCAGGTGTTGCCCACACCAGACCCTATTGTATTTAGGTAATACGGAGATTAAAAGAGAAACAGAATTAAAATTATACTTTTTTGACTCCCAGACTATTTCAGTATCTGTCAGCATGGAGAAGATAAAGGCACTGGTCACAGTAACCAGTAAGTACTGGGCACTACAGCGGCTACACTTAAATATTGTTTCCTCCAGCTATACAAAGGTATTGCACTTGACTTCACAGACCTTTCATACTACTTGCCCTCACGGAATTATTTTAGCCTCAAACATCATTAAGCTTCATTCACTGCAGTTATTAAGTTGATAGCTACTTTACATATCCTGCACCCAAATTTACATGGATGTACTTCAAATACTTAACACTTGTCAGACTACAGTATTTACTGTGCTATTTTCTACACTAAAGAGAAGTATGTTAGGTGTTTAACGCTTCATATCATCATTATCATTTTTAGCTGTTCACAGAAAAAGAACCTTCCTCCCCGCCACGTTCCTGCTGCTCGGATGTCACAGGCAAAGACAAAAAGTGAATAATTTTGTTCTGCTGCTCCCAGGTGAGAATAACCCAAAATTGCCACATTCCCAGTGTTATTCCACCCAGGTGAGGATGGAGAAGGTGACCCAAACGGCTGCAAGGCAATGGAGACGGCCAATACGCACCTCTCCGCCGCACTGAGACACGTTCATGGCACGGTAGCAACTTGTGGCCAGGGCTGAATAGGCACAAAGAAGTAACTACCACCCAAAAACCTCAAGACTGAAACACGACGTGACAGGTAACGCGTGCAGACAAGGCACAGGTAAGGGACTGCAAAGGAACACTGAGGTAATCGCAGATGGTCGTGGTGCCCCCTGCACCGGGAGCTGAGTCCAGCCGATGCTGAGGTCCTTGGCTCTGAAAACTGGATAGCTCAGCATTTAAACTGCTCATGGGCTGGGACTGCGCCCAAAAAAACCTTTAAAAAATTGTAATCAGTAGTAGCAGAGCCTGTAACATTGGAATAATACACGTTGCTTTGCAAACTGTAATTTATGCTGCAACTGGCAGCGTGTGAACCTGTGATAACAGAACCACCCTTCAGCATCTGAACAGGAATGAAAACGCTCGTAGCAGCAGCAGCAGCAGCAGCAGACAGTGCTCTTCACCCACCGGCACCAAACGCCCAGAGCCTCGCCGTCTCCAAACGGCCTGAGCATGGACGGAGCTGCCACCACCACCAGCTCGTCCTGCACCTCCTGGGTTTAGTGCCAGCACAAGCAACCGCACCCATCATTTAAAAACACCGCTGTTAACAAACTCCTGGGGTTTTTAAGGAAGATTTTAAAATCCCAAGTTTGTTGTTTGTTTGTTGACTGACTGTCCTCTCCAACTACCCCCTCCCTTAAAGATGTCCTTCCAACCAGCGACTAGTAAAGAGGAGCACAGACACCAGACTTTGGTCCTGCCGTGAGACAGACCTACCGGCTCCAAATTCCCCCGGCAGCACCCAATGTTGACTCCTTCCCTGCCCCGGCCAGGGGATCGTGTGGTGACTCCAGCACTACAGTCAACCATGACCTCATGACACTTGCATCAAGAGTTATCCCTCATTTTATCACCACACAAGAGATCAAAGTCAACCAAAAACCATATTTGTGTCAGATTTTACACTGATTACACAGAATTGAACTGTATCTGAAGAAATAACAACATATAATTCTTTGTTCTTATAAAGCTCTATCATTTATTATTAGCAAATGAACCTGAGCACATTTGGAGACCAAATGAAAAGGTACATCACTAGACTGTGCACTTCACAAACAGAATGTTGTGTTTACATGTTTCAAACATGGAAAAATACACGAGCACATACGTAAGGAGTCATTGTTTAGCTTTCAGAATCACAGCATGCACGCAGACTGATTCGGAATAAACCATGAGTAAAAAAGACAAAGGCAGCCCCCCTCCTCACTGGATAATAAACAAGACATTGCTAGACTCTTAATCAATATTGATAAGCACAAACACATTATTTTGATTAATCATTAGAAAGTTTCCTACTGGGGGGAAAATAATCTAGTCTAGTCATAAATCAGAAAATGAGAAAGATCTAAAAAAAAAAAAGCCCCATCATCAAATGGCTTAATACAATAAAATAAACTACCTAGAAATGTCCAACATAAGGACATCATCTAAACAAAAAGGTAATGTTCAAGTGGTTTTTGATATTATAATGTCTTTTGCAAGATGTTGTATGTCCCCTGATGGTTAGCCAGCTGGTTAATTTGATATCACAGTAAAAGTCACTGATTCACTGAAAATAAAGACAAAATGCAATTGCAGTATGTTCGGTTTTAGTTTTTCTCCGAATGACCTCAGCAGTAGGTCCGCAGGAACCTTGCCAGATTCCCTTCCAGACTTCCCTTCCTGACTACGTTTTACGCTCTGGAATCGATATCCGTATGTTTTCACAGGACAACAGTTCAGAACGCTTGGTCTGACTGACCTGTTTTACGTGGGTCAAACTCCCATGACAAACCTTTGGTCAACAGGCAAGGTCTAAATAAATCTTAGTATGTTGTCCCGACCTCAAAATCTACGTACCTAACACCACTCTCCAAACTTCCATCAGTTACTTGCCCTTTGTTGCGCATACTGTCATCACATCTTCCTTCGGATTTACTCATGCACATGAACACAAGACTTTGATTCAGTCTGAGGTCTACAGAGCTTTGTGGGAGACTCCAAGTGAAGCCAAGTGGGATCAAATGCATAAAAAAAAGCACAAGCCATTTTTTACCATCACTCTTCCCTTCTCATGCTTTTCCTCTGCTCAGTACTGTCTGCCATGTCCTGTAGAATTTTGGACGCGGTCCCACAATAAGATTCATCTCCACCTTTGACTCCCCTTGTAACTCGCCAGAAGTGCTCTCTGCAGATGCTGGCACAAACACCTCACTTCGTCACCTGCAGTAAGTGCAAAAACCAGGTTCATCGAACTCTTTGAACCCTACGAAAAGTCCTTGTATGAATAACACAAACCGACTCAGTCCAAAGAATTTACCACGCACAAAATAAACAGATTTGGTTGTGCTAAATCAAGTATCAGTATTGCCTGCGCATCTCTGCCGTTAGCGCAAATACAGATTTGCGGAGCAGTGAATCAAATGAAGCCGGGGAAATCGCCCATGTTCTGCATTTTGATCTGCAAACGAGCTGTAGCTCACGACTCCGCTCTGCCATTCCCACTGCCGAACCAGATCCATCAAAGGGACAACTGGTAAGTGCTGGTTGCTCCCCCCTCTCCCTCAGTTGTAAATCTCTTCTGTGAATTATGGGAGACTTCACATTTAAAAGAGCCAATTAGAAAATATGGATGTTCAAGGTATACTAGTGCTGTTTACCTAAAATTGATTAAAGACTGGAGCAAATAACTCCTTCATCATCTGTCCCAAGGGTGCAAATATAAACACTGCCAAATGTTTGTTTTTACTTCTACCGCTAGATTGAAATAACACTGCTCATAAACAGCACTTCAGGGAATATGGGTTCAGTTGCAAGGGTGTGAATCTTCCATGATATACGGACATCATTTGAAGTTTATCTTTATTGAGTTTCGAATATGATATGGTAAAAGGAAAAAAAGTGGCAAAACTTCCATTAAGTGAGTTACAGATGCAGCTGCTCTAACACGAGATTGCAAAATTATGCAGTTATTCCACACGCTGCTTTTTAGAGTGCACTTGAACCTGCACTGTGGCACTCCGAGGAAAAAGGAACACGGACCAAAATGCAAGAGGAAAAAATCACCAAAGGAGACACGCCATCATCCCGTATTATAGCGCTTTTTAAGGTATTCTGGTCTCCTTGATGAGTCACACATTTTAGCAGCTCCTTTGATTCCATCGTATTCATTTTAAAAGTCTTCCGATCTCTGTTGTACTTGTAAATCGGAATTGCTAGCATAACGTCACTGCAATTACACTCTAGCCGTACGTAAGCGACTGCGGCTGGAGGAGCTGGCTGTAGGTGTCTCTTCCAATTATTTGGCTAATCTACTACCTGCGATCTCTTGGTGAGCTCTGAACCCTTCCCACACTACACACAACGGCAGGTTGTTATAACCGATACTGGACTTCGTTGTCACAGGTTCAATTTACACTTCGAGATCAGCAAGAAAGAGATCAAGGACGTCTCCTTCCCTGACCAGCATCTCAATTTTCTGGATTATGAAACTGTCTCCATAGAACCAAAGAACTCCCTTGCATTGCCCTGGTTTGAAGTAGAACTGGGCATAAAAAAGATATTTTGGAATCACTGATCATTCTGAGAAGTGTTAAAAAAAAAAAAAAAAAAAAAAAAAGGGAAAAAAAAAGGCCTTACTAAAATAAATGTTAACATACTGATGAATCAAAAAGTTCAAATCTCTGATCTGGGCTAAATATATATTTGTTTTTTCTCTTGGCAATGTTACACCTATCAATGTAACACAATGTTTTCAGCAGAAAATAGCAATTAAAAAAAATTTCTAAACAAGACATCAATAAATCTAAGCAAAATAATACATTTTTAAGGCCACCATCTGCTGTATAACTCAACATGAATGTATTTTCCAAATCGTGCTGGGATTAGATTTATATTTCTCTTGAAAAAGTTTTGTACAAAAATGTTATCCAGTCCCCACTTGAAATATTAGAACAAATACTAACAAAAAATTCTCCTCCGATCCTGGTTTCTAACATCCTCATTTAAATTCATTTTTTCCTTCCTGATATCCTTAAGAATTTCACCCCCCACGCATTTAAATGGCTGAATTGAGGCTCCTTGAATATGGTCTAGATCCAAACTAAAAGTCACGCAGAGGTACAGCTCCCTCCAGGAACTCAGTATTTCGGTTTCAAAACCGTATTTCACTTTTCAGTCAATGTATTTAGGATTGCAATTTTTATCAAGAACCTGGTTTGCCAGCCGGCATATCTCCTGTGGGATGTGAACAGGTTGGTAGGATCTTCCTAAGCCAAAGGGCAGGTAACCCGTGATAGCGTTGTGCTTTAGGTCTACGGCACCAAAAGCCTATGGAAAGAGCACAGGAAATGTTGGAAAACGAGAGAGACGTAAGCCAAGAATGTAGTTATTAGCCAGGCTGGGTGGGGACATCCCAGAGAGACAAGCTGCGGCAAAATAATACTCATTGTGTTTCTCCTTGTTTGGTTTAACCCCGGGGAAATGCAGGAGGTTGCAGGAGCAGGGGGCAAGCGCACGGGCACGGGGCTTGCCGGGGTCTGCTCCTCTTTTGTTCCCGGTGACCTGTTCCCAAAGAAATCAGTATCTGCTCAGTTTACAAAACCAAAGTGAATTGGTTACTCAGGAACAAAGGAAACCCAAATGTGTCCAACGACCGCAGGAAGTACAAACCTGAGAGAAGCTCAAATAAAATGTGTTTGATTCGGTTCTTGCTTGAGTGAAACGGCGAGAAGGCAGCTCTACCGTGCCAGAAAACACACATTCATCCTCCTTGCTGCCGCAAACGCAAATCATTATTAAACAGCTTATGAAATTCATTGGGAACTGGCTGACCTCCCTGGAAAACAAAGGTATTAATTTACACAAGCCAAGACTCCGGTCCCGTAACTCTGCCCTGACTTCTGCAAGAAGAGGGTCAGCTTCTGCAGTCAAGAGTTTTGATTGACGTAAGTTCACCTGGTTCGGGTATCGGGCACAGACTCCAGCCTGCATCTCAGGTATTAGTCCACTGTCTCAAAGCCATTAAAGAACCTGCATTAAAACTGCTTTAAAAATGAAATTTAGCAAGGCCAGAAAGAAAATGCCGATATGTATCTCGGCCACTACTGGGTTAATCTTGGGTTTCAAAGCACCATTTAAACCGTCTGGGGGAAATAATTGAGTAGAAATCTGTTTTAAGTACTGCGCTTTGATTTTATCTAGGAATACAGATAATCAATCTCTGGCTTGAAAGCTGTGGATTACAAAATGTACCAGAGCAAATGGGAATTTTATTGGCTCAGAAATAAACATGAAGGGGCAAGCGTACAGATGACCTTGCAGGGGATGGATGGCACTGAGGGAGGAAAGGCAGTTGGCGCCGTTCTTTAATTATCCAATGCGTCTTCTCAAGGAGGAATCCCAGCTTCCGAAACGCGACCCAGCCATCTCTGGTGCTGGACCCGAGGGGAAGGAGCGGCTGGTGGCCGCTGCCAGGAGACCCCAGCGTACCATCTGGGAAGGGCGTGCGGGAAGGGGTGCGGAGCAGCGGCTCTCCAGCGTAGGAAGGTTTGCTGACACCGTGTTTTCCCACAACGGATAGGGAAATAACGCATTGTCACAGCATTCCAACCAGATTCAGATTCACACAGCTCTGAGCGCTTTTGTGAACAGACTTGCCCAAAGACAGACTTCAGCTCATTACAGCGCTGTTGTGTCCCAAGCAGGGTATGTCTCAACGCTTATAAATGCGTATACGTAATTATATATAAAGCCCTTTCCTCTCCTGCCTGCTCTCACTCCCCCTGCAGACAGTTTCAAGGGTGTCGAGTCGCAGTGAAAACTCCTTGCACCACGTGAGCTGGGCACTCCGATTTCCACTGATGAGCTGATGCTCCATACCTGCTTCCACGCCTCCGACCCTTCCTCAGGCGCCGGCTGCCACCGTCTACCGCAGCCTGCCCAGGAAAGGCTCCCACGCTCCGCGGAGGGCGCGCAGCGAAACCACCACTGCGCCGAGCAGATTTTACTCTATCGCGCATACATGCGTTCCACTTTGCACACGCTGCGGCATGTGATAAACTATCTGTGAACTTTAATATTCAAATCTGTCTAATATTAAAAAGGCTTTTGAAAATCTTTCCCCTCCTCGGAAAATTTCTAAGCCGTGGGTTTTTTTTTTTTGTGTGAAATAGCTTTTTCCTTCCTTTTCAATGTAATACAATATGTTATTCAAGAGCCAAAGAGTTGTCAGTTTTTATGTTATGATAATCTTCTCAAGCATCCAATTTTATTCTGCTTTTTCCCTTCGTGCTGTCACTCACATTCTAGCCTGTCACAAAAGAAAATATCTGAATACATTAATTACAACTTGTTAGACTTCCATACAGTTAATGCTATAGAGGAAATCAAATCACTTGGAAAATAACTAAAGAGAAACAGTTGCTGGTATTGCAGAATTTTTATGCATTGCACTTCAAAGCCAGAGCTTTGCAAGACAACAAAAATGGTTATTATAAAGAATGAGAAAATCAAATACAACTTGATCCTCTACCCTTGGAATGTTTTCTGAATGCATTACAATATATATTTTCTATCCTGGAGAGAGCAGTTGAACTCTTTTCACATATTACCTTCTTTTATGGCGTAATTACAAATGCCAGTTCTGAAATTATAGTATAAAAACTTTCTGAAGCTAGGAAGAGATCCAATTCTAAGTCCCCACTCACACAAACATCACAGTCGACAGTGACGGCTCCATTAACATGAATAAAAGATAATCCTGTGGGGTCTGAGAAGACGAACAAGTTGCCCTGGGCCTGGGAAAGGGAGGTATTCGCCCGGCTACCCTCAGTAAGGTCTGTCAGCCTGGCTCCGACGGCTCTGCGGAGCGGTAGAGCTAGACTTTTAACTGTAAAAAAAAATCACACTTAGAGTTAAGCATACACGTAACTGTTACGCTTATAAACAAAGAACTCATTTTTGTGATCTGAGACCCTGAAATAACAGCAACAATTTGGATCATCGTTCAGCACAAGATACTTAAAGTACTGGCTCCCCATCAGGTTTCCATGGGAGTAAAAACCCGCTAGCGCCAGGTTTGTGTGTGCTCACCTAGGGAGGCAGCTTGGCCGAAAATCCTACAGGAACATTTTTGAAGACTATGTTGCTAATGAAATGTGATTTCACGGAACAAAGAAAATGTTATTAGGATTATGCAAAAGCCTTACACACAGAAGCAGGCAAACGCTTCCCAAATCTAAGCTCTGTTATCTGTCTACCTTAAAGACATTCGATTATTCTTACATTTGAATGACTAGCCACTCTTATATGGATTAAATCCTATCAGTAGTGGGAAAAGACAACAAAATCTTTCTAGCTTTGAAGAAGTTATCTGAACAAGCAAGACAAAAATAAAAACCCCGTTGGATGATGCTGATCACTTTCTCAGAGAGGTCAGGTTTTGATAGTCACCCCTGTTGAAACATCCACCCTAAGAATCTGGAAAAAGAGGTACTCCTGCATTGATATTTTATCAGTATTTCCAACTGTGCCACAGCACCGCTGCTGCCAACAAACTGCAAGTATATTCTAGCGAACATTCTGCTACTGCCTGGTCAAGATTTCAGTTTTCATTGAAATGCCATTGGATGTAAGAAACTCTTAAGTCACGTATAGTCTTCATTAACTCTACAGTTCCGGTACAATCTAAGAATAAGGTTAAAACACAGGTGGCTCCATCCCACCCCTGACAGGTACCGGCAGTGGGAGCGAGCACCCGCAGAGCTGCAGCACGGCGCATCCTCCCCCGGGAGCAGCAGGCTGATGCCGGAGCCTCCCCGTCCGGCGCAGGGGCACCGGCCGCTTGCACGGCGGGGCTCTACCTCCACCAGCCGCGTTCAGGTTTCCACCTGAGAACTGATACGCTGGAAAACAAACCCCGGCGTTCTGTGGCTTCCTTAAATCATGGCCTGAAATTCAGCCCTCAACATTCAGATCTCTCTTGATACTTTACTTCTTGTTTTGAAAAAAATGGGCAAAAGTTGAGTTCATGGGTTTCTTTACGCACGAAGTTTACACACTGCTTGATTCAGAAATAACTGGCCTTCACACACAAAAAAATACTTTTCTTGAGGATCATGTTTGAGTTTCTCTTCAGTAGTATCCCAAGGGGAAGAAAGGAGAACATTTAGGGAAGCGCTCAAGCTCAATTTGCTCTTCGCAGCAAAGTATTTGAGAGGACTTGGGAAGAAATTCCATAAATATTCCTTGCCCTTAGAAGAGAACAACTCGAGACACTGTGGAGTCTCCTGTTTCAACAGCAAGTAAGTGCCTTTAAAATCCACAGAACCAAGTGCCCAGAAAAGCTAAAACCCGCAGATCATTTCTTTTCACGAGTGAGACATAACTCAGGTTTTGGATGTGAACCTGCGCTGGAGCCGGCGCGATCGCTCCCCGTCCGAAGGCTCCAGTAAGTCGTGCTGTGGTGGTCTGAGAGGGCACAGTCCCGAGATGCTCACCCCATCCAAATTCATCTATGGGGTGGCAGAATAGGAGGAGTGGGCACAATTCAAGTTGTGCTATTTGCACAGCAATACCCGGCTGGCAGAGTGCCGTGGCAGAGAGCTGAAATTGCCCCAGCATGAATTGTCACAGCTCATCTGAGCTTTAAGAAACCCACATCTTTCTAAGTGTCTCGAGACTTCGAAAACATCTGCTTCAGGGTGCCCGACCTGGCTGGTGAAGATCTCCAACACCGAGAGCCCTCCGCCGATCCGAGGTTTACACCTCCCTCCTTTTTGCTAGGAGGCAGCAGTGAAGAGCAGCGAGACCCAGGTACGGCACTGAGGCGGGCTGCGGGGTGGATTAACTGGGTGTGCTGTGTCGGTGGGACTGGTGGAGCTGGTGGTAGATGGGTGTGTGGGCTGGTGCTGTGTCCCGAGTGCTCCATGCAGCCGGGGTGAGCCTTGGCCTCGCTCAAGCAGCTTTTTGGGTATTTCCTGCAGACGTATGTTCTCCGAGTGGGCCCTTGAGACCAAACTAACACAAGCAGACACAATCGTAACGTCCTTCCACCAAAGTGCCCTGTAGGTGACAGCTTGTTCTCTCTTCAGCTCTCCCAACCACAGCACTGCTACTTCCCACCTTCTTCCTCACTCCTGTTTCTGTTGAAGCACAGCTACCTCAGGATGGCGAGGAACAGCAGCAGAACGACAATGAAGTGGAGGGCAAACAGTTTCTCAGAATCCTGCTACACCCAGGAGGTCCTTCCACAGTAAATATTATGTAAAGAGCAAAGACACAACTGGCTTCCAAGCTGAAGGTCTTTACTGAATAACTTACGAGCCAAGAACTTGCCAAAAGCCGCCCACCAGGTCAATGACACAACTGGGAGAAGCGCTCAACTCTCTGGTAAGAAAAATTACCTAATGTAAATGTGTAAAAAGGTTAACTGTATCCCTGACCAGATCTATCCAAAACATTAGCAGCAGCAAGAATTAAACAAGGAACCGTATTCTCCATTACTGCTGTCCAATCCTTCACTCCCATCAAGAGCACTGTTAGTCGGGAACTGGGGGGGGGGAAAATTTACTGAGCGAATTGGCACCAAAACGTATTGCCCAATTTAACCGAACAGATGTCAAATAGCCATTAGCATTACAATGATTAGTAAACTGAAATTACGTGTTATGGGTTTAGTGTCTTAGATTAAGCATTAACCTGTCTTAATTAAATTGCATCTCGGTAATTGATTTCACAGTGCTGAACTGTAAATAACAAATTGCAGATTATCTGGCTTTTGATCTAGCAAGATAATGTAAATCAGCCTTCACATGTGGCGTTACCTCCTCGTCTCCACCCCTCTTCACGGGGCTTGCTCACCCTGCTTCTTCCACCTGCACACACAACCCCTCTGACTCCCCGCGCCGTCGCTGCTGCTGCTGCTTTCTTCTCATGAATACAAGGATGCCTCCAAATCATGAGTTTTCACGAGTTTTCTTCTGCCATCTCATCAGTAACACAGATCTCCAGCTGACGGAAGTCATAGCTGGCTATCTGTAAGGCGGGCTCGTCTTTGTATCCGACGTCTTCTCCCCTCTGCAAGTCTCCTTCCATGAGCAGAACCGTTACCATTGGTTCCTCTGCTGAAAGACGCGGCACTGGCGAGCGCGGTGCCACTCACGCAGACGTGGCTTGCACAGCCGCGTGGCTACTGGGCCCGTACAATACGCTGGACTGGGGCAACGAACCAGCCCAAGGCAAAGCAGTGACTACATTATACGGACTTCCCCTAGCTGTTCCTGCACTGTGTAAGCTTGACATCTAGGGATTCTACAATCAATTTTAAGCAATACATCACATTTCAGGTCAGAAGTTAAAAAAAAGGTGAAAAACTGTCAAGCAGCCTTTAAGTCCCTTGTGCAGCTGTTTTCTTGTATCTGCTACTGCTTTTCTGAGGTATCTGCTTTGTCGAGCTGCTGTGTTCGCTGCGGAGCTTCCAGCTGTGGCTCATCACCATGAGGGCCAGGCATCTGCACTCGTAACTGCTTGATCAAACACCATTAAGACAGATTGGACTGATTTGCTCTAATGTGGCTATTAACTCTCCACAACACACGTGTTGTAAAGTGTCACAAACACAATCATTTGACCGTGACTCAGAGGGCTTCGCAGGCACAACCCAAAACTGGCCAGCTGCATCACCGAGAAGGTGATGACCCTGACAAGTAACTTCTGCCTTTAAGAGACGATAGCTGCCGCCCAATTAATCTTCAGTAGGGTTACAGAATCCAAACAGCAGAGTCAGCTTGACCGTCACGGTCCAGCACATCAGCTTCTTTCATTATAGTTGCTTCCATATGTCACCCCGCATTCATGGCAAAAACACCAAACAGCACCGGCCAGTCGTTTAGCTCATACTAAGAAACACTGCGCGGCTCCAGAGGTGGTGCAAAGCTGCTCGGAACCATCTCTGGCGCCAGCCTGACCTTGAGATGAGCTTCATTACACTGGGCGGGGAGGATGAACTCAGAAAAGCGAGGGAGTGATGTCACACCGGCTGCTGGCAGTGCCTGAAGGTGCCTGGCCGTACCTGCTCCGCACTGGGAACGAGGAAACACCAGCCTGACCAAAGGAGCGGGAGCCTGCACGGAGAAGGGATGCAGCTGTGTCAGGAAAGGGAACAAGCAGAGATGCACCAACGTACAGACTCTGGACACAATCTGGCCCATGGTAATTAAGGAAATATAATCAAATACAACAAGGAAACCTTTTGGACCTTCACGTCTAATTAAACTTACCCATTTATGAGGGAAAGGCCAAGAACAGAAACTCTGCTGAAGTCCAGTACAAAACACCCACGGGTGAGGTGGCTCGGACGTCTGAGTACAAGACGGGTACAGAGTCCTTTCCCCATGGACATCCCCGGCCATTCTGCGGGCCCTTGTCTCCAGGCTGCCGTCGGAACCATCCTCCCGCCCCTCGTTCAGGCTGTGTGGCCATTTTTGGATCCTGTCTCACTTTCCGCAGTTTTCTCCCAAAGCTTTTCTGCTCCACTCCCTTTCACTGACCCGTTACCCAGCAAAGGCCCTTAGCCCCACAGAGCACTGCATTCTTTCTTGAGAGTGGGCTGTATTTTGGTGAAGGTTCACCTGATCTTCACGTTTTTCCTCCAGAGAAGCTGTCAGTCCTAGGGCACCTTTATGCAGGCCGTAACAGCTTGAAAAATCAGTTAAAACACATTTTTACACTGTCTGCCTTGGTGTTGTCACCTGACACGAGTCTTGGTGATACCCACTTATGCAGATGAACCCTCCTACCTCTGACCAGACCGCTCTTCAAAAGCAGCTGCCAACGGAAGCGCAAGTCCGAAGATGGGCTGTGGGGAAAACTGGTCTATGTGGGAAATGCATCGTTGCTGGGAGGATTGCAGCATTTTGAAACCATCACATCGGCCTACATTTGGCATGCAACTCATCACTAAGTTTTATTTCTGAAACAGTGTTCCTGTAACGAGCAGTGTCAGGCAACCTCGGCCAGAGGCAACGCTATCAGAGCTGCCCCAATCTCTGTGAGAACAGGCACGCACTGACTGCATCAGCCTAGAATATGAACTTAGAACAACACGCTAATGATCCGTATGCTATTAGCGTTCCTTTTCCCTGCAGCATAAGACTCGAAGTAAGCCTCAGAATCTCATTTCTTCTCCACTTGCAAATAACAGGAGCAGAATCTAGCAAATTATTCCAAAAAGCACCTCTGCGGAAGAGACGGCACACACAAAACTCCATTAGCAGACCTTGAACCACATTCTCCTCATAATACACGAATAGTAAAAAGATCCTGCTGTCACAGACTATTATGGAAAGCAAGGCATCATCTTCTTTTCCTTTTTTCCCTTAAATGATTTACAGCTGCATTATTCCAAATCTTTCCATTGTCTTTACTCTTGAGCTTGTAGTGAATTCCTCACAAGTGTCGTATTTTCCGCAGTTGGCTATCACACACCACCACCACGCTTCGCACTCAGGAGGAGACAAAACACGGCAGCGGAAAGGGGTCGGTCAGAACACTACATGCAGATGCTGCAGGGATCCCACCCCTACAGACCAGAATCCAGCACCAGGTCACGCCGCCTGGGTGCTCCCGCTCTGCTGCCACCTGGACTCCACATCCACATCCAGGTTTTGGTCACACGAGTTACATCACACCGGCAGAGTTTGTCAGCAATTGGATTCCGCATGAATACCGGGGCGGGCAAAAAAACACCTAAAATATCACCACCTTCCCTCTTCTCCCAGTTATGCAATGGAACCCAGAGACTGAGAGTTTCTCCTTTTTTATTTCAGGTTGCTTTTATACCCACCCGGACTTCCAAGGAAGCTGTAGCTTTTCAGAGATTGACTGCCCTTCTGATGTTAAACAGCAGTAAGCGGACTAAATGCATTTTTATTAACAACGATTTTTTTTCTATGTCCATTAAAACGCACTCCTGTCACTACCTGTTATTACGTGTTATCGCCGGTGCGGTGCAGCAGCCCGTGGGCAGCAGAGCGGGAAGGAGAGCAGCTCTCCGAGGCACGGCAGCCGCGGGAAGGAAAGCTGAGGTGGGCAAGGACGGACACGCACCGCGAGGAGCGCACACACCGTTAACACGGCTCAATGCAGCGGGCTGGAGCAGAAGATACCCGACAGGCGACGCCTCTACGAGACTTCTCGAAAATCAGCAGCTGTAGAAAAAGGTGGCTGGTCCCACAGGCACGCAGAAAATTTGCAAGATAAAAGCTAAGCACAGATGTAGGAGATAAGCACTTCCAGATATTCAGAGGTTCTGCAACAAGAGGAAATAAGAGCTGTGCTGCAGGACTGCTTAAAACCAGCAGGCACCGGGACCACGCGCTCCGCTGCCACACGGCTGCAGAGTTTCACTGGCTTCAGCTGCCCAATTTACAGGAGTTGCGGTCCCACATTCTGACCCCTGAAAAACCCAAGCATGCTCTACTAGCTTTAACATAATTGCTCTGGATTTTTCAAACATAAACCCAATTATTTTTTATATTGAATTACCTTAAAGCACAAAGTCTACCCAACCTAAGACAAACCAGTCCTTATTAAATTGTTCCAAGAGTAATGGCCACAGCAGAAGCATAGACTTCCTCTGGCCTCAGAAGTATGATGGGTGCTCTCATCTTGCAAGAAACGAAGATGAACTGAGTAGAAAAAACCCTTTAGGTTATACCAAGCAGGCCACATACTGCATCCCGCACTGCAGCGTGGGGAAGGGGGTGCTGAGGAAACTAGGCAAAGGAAGCAGTGAAGATAGGAAGCAGATTCAAAAGTTGGTCGTTGCTGCTGAGACGTCCTCCATGATCGCTGAAGCACGTTCTGGTGGGACACAGGCAAGCTTGTCCTTGTGGCTGCTCCCGAGCAGTGACTGAAGCAGTGCTCAGTCTATCATTGCCATGCTTCTAAGAAACATCAGGTTTTTTCATGCCCCCTCTTGTGCTCCCCTTTTGTTTCCAGACTATTGGCCAAATGGTGAAGAGGGCTGTTGGAAGACCGTCTCCATGCCAGAGTTGAACCTCTGTGATGGTTTAAGCCCAGCCACTAGGACTGTGCAGCTGCTCGCTTACTCTCCCTCCTGTCACCAGGGTAGGGAGAAGAGGGAGAAAAGGAGTATGGCGGGGAAAAAACTCATGGGTTGAGATAAAGACAGTTTAAGAGAACAGTAACGGAAGAGGAAGATAATAATAATGGTAAAAGAACATAGGAAATAGAGTAATACAACCCGAGTTGCTCTCACCCAGCCCGTCCCGAGCAGCCACCGCGCATCCCTGCCCCCGGCCAACCCCACCTGGACCCTGACCATGAGGTCTGCGGTGTGGAACGTTCCTGCGGCCGCCTGGTCCCGGCTGTGCTCCCGCAGCTTCTGTGGGAAGCTGGAAAAGTCCTTGACTTAACACGAGCATTACTGAGCAACAACTAAACCAATACGTGTTATCAACATTATTCCCATACTAAATGCAAAACACAGCAGCCGCTGGGGAGAAAATTAACTCTATCCCAGCTGAAACCAGGACAATCTCAAACAGAATTCCCCTGCAGAAAACTAAGCAGGCTTTCCAAGCTACTTAATGACCGATTTCTTGCCACTATTGTTTATTCACACACCAGCTTCTTTATACCTCACAGAGATCTTCCATATACAAAGATAGGCCTGAGATCGTTCCCAAAACTAAGCACGCATGGCGAGACATGGGCTGTCTACAGGTGGTAAGGTCAGCGGGAGGCAGGGAGGAGAGCACATCGTGATCTTTGCTCTGCCGACGACGTGCACCGATAGCCTGAATGTGCCCAAGTATACCGCTGCGCTGCCAGCAGGAGCTTCACGCGGCATGTCGGTGAAAAACCCAAGAGGCAGCCACTGAGAAATGGCCTCCTGATCCTACCCTGCCATGAGCTACTCGGCCGCGGGAGTAGCGGGGCTCATCTATTTGCTTACAGCTGTAGAGCGCTGGTTTTGCCTTGTCGTATTACTGTAAGCATGATTAATAACAGTAAAGACTTAGCAAACGGTAATCTACTTAGGATGAAAACACAGATCTTTGATTCTTACTATTATTAGGTTGCTGGACTGTGACAGCTTCTGTCCTGCAAGTTATTTCTAGGACGCTTCTCCGAGATCCTATCCTAAATCCCTTTTATACACTTCTAGTGGAATCAGTCCTCCTACCCCTGGGCCCCAATATGCAAAATGAGTATGTACGCTTCGCTCAGCGATGGCATGTTACTACCAAGAATAACTCCCGTTACACAATGAAGTGACATACAAAGTGATGTGAATTTCTGTTTTAATAGACTTCCATTGTCTAATGCCCACGTTCATACAATATTTAAATGTCACTTTCAGTGCGCTGGTGCTGCAGGAAAACAAAAGGCGTGCACACAAAGGAGATCTCCATGATCTCCATCCAGAGATCTCCATGCCCGCATCCTGTTTCTGCTGATTAAAAACACCGAGCTTACCTTCCCTCATTGGATCATCACCATCCCTTACCTTGGATCATTAAGTGACCATAAATTTCTTGCTTACTTCAAAGAACGTAGTTCTTGGCCCTTGTTCTCAATGGTGAAAATTTAGGAGCTGCTGAGCAGCAGCGAGCGCCCTGCACACGGGCTTCCCTGAGCGCGGATGAAGATTTCATTAGCTCTGAGATGGCAAGGCCTCGTTATTTATACTCTCTGCTTAGTTCCTCTTAGCAATTAGGATTCTTCCCCAGCATAAATGTCTTTATCATTTTGCATTTCCCAACTGAGTACATGCTCATCACACAGCTCTGCGTTGTTTATTGCGCTCTGAACTTTGGTACCACTATATTTTGTCCCACAATACACATTTCTTGTTGTTTCTAATGAGTAAACACGGAATACAGCTTCTTGTAGAACGAACAAGGGCTGATCCTCAGGTGATGTGAGGCTAAATTCACTGCCTACACCCATTTATATCCACTGACAATCTAGCAGATAACGCTGCGATACCTTATTCATCTTGGGTCTGATTCAGAGACCATCAGAGTTGATGGTGAAAGTCTCTAGAGTATTTAAAGGATGCGTATCTACTACTTACAGTTTCAGCAGAAGGCTCAGGAGAGCGGAAAAGTAATTGGGAAGCTGCCTGGGACAGCAGAAAGCTTGATAACATGTCTTGGATTAGACAACATGAGATCCAGGGGACAGTTTAATTGAAAATAAAATTGGCAGGTAACCCGCAGCGCGGCTGGGCTGGGGGACTGCTGTGAGTGTGCAGACGTGCGGTCGTCTCTCCAGCACCCCTCCACCTCCGACCCCATCCCAAGGCAGCGCCAGGGTCCACCAAGCAAGGACAGACGAGCTAGAAAACGCTGGTGACCCTGTAAGGGTGAGGCTCGGTTTGGATTTCAAACTGGGAGCTGAAAATAGAATGTTAATTCCCAAACGCGCACAGTGACAACGCGATGGACTTGCGAGGCCAGGCACGTCGATGGGGGAGGCCGGTGAGCGGCGCTGGCGGCTGACTCCTGGTCCTCCCGCGGGGACAAGGTCACGAGCAGCGGGGCAGGCAGCTGCTGGGAGGAAAGGGGCTGGAGGGGCACGCGAGGGAGTTTCTACCGGCACGTTACGGGTACCTCATCCACGGGGGCACCTGCCAACGGCCCCCCGCCTCTGAAACGCAGTGCTGGAGAAACACGCTCAAAGGAGCGAGAGCCACCCAGCCACCAGTAAGAACACGGTTCCTCACCGAGCATCCTCGTGGGACCAACAGCAGGGACAGTCAGCACACGCAAGGGACAGCAAGAGGTTGGCCGGTGCGAGGAAACCTCCACTGATTAATAGAAACGTGCAAAGAAATGCACTGCCATAACCAAACACCACTCTGGTGAAAAAAATTATCTTTTTCAGACAAAGCCTAATGAAAACCTTGATTCTTTTAGTTTTGGTGGAATCAAGTTGAAAAGCAGAACGCCCGAACAGAGACCCCCGCCCTTGTCCAGCACCACCGAGAGGAGACAAGAGAAGATGCCGAGACGCGTCTCACCCTGAAGCCACGGCACCCTGCTTCTCTCCTTCTTCAGTAACGCCCAGCCTGTCAGCCCCTCCGTCAGCTGTTTTTATTAAATACTGTTTCTATTTTTTAAAAAAAAAATCAAAAAAAGACCTGAGAAGCTTTATTTAACTTGACATACCATAAATACTTATGATGTAAAGATATCAGCACCTGGATACAAGCAATTGAGTTCAAAACTACCAGCTTCTCGCCCCTACAACTGTGCTCTCCAACCAAAGCATGGAACTCACTCCTGCGGTCCATTAAACTCTTCTCTGACGAGGACCAAGTTTTGCCTGCTTCACGTTCGAGCTCAGGGACACACAAACACAACTCTGAGCCCAGTGCTTTTCCCAGGGAGTTTATAATAGAACTTTCACCAGATCCTTCCCACCAGAAGAGTCTGTGTTTCAGGTAGCCATCCACGACCTCTGCATCTCCTCAGAGACTGCAAAGAAGGTGGGCAACAACCCTATCTGCAAGAGCCTCTCTTTCTGTGGAGAACCCAAAAAGTTCATGGAATAAGGGCATAATGGAATAAGGAACTGCGTCAAATTATTTATTTTTGTAAACAGCAGTGAGAAACTCCAGTGCAATCTTGCACTCTGCACCGGTGCCTTTGCAAGGAGAGCAGGCAACTGGAGAGCCTGTTTTTAAAATCACTCAAAAGGCATTTTAAATCATATATCACAGTTGCTTTTGTTTATATTTTCACATCAATCATTTACAATGGGATATTTATCTGCCGTTATATATGCAGATGTGGAGGATTAAGAGCATCAGAAAATTAAACCTCCACAGATTAAACACTTTTGATTGTGAGAGTTTGTATCTCTTGTTTGTTTTTAATTAGGAATCTAGATTGTTAATGCATAATACCCTGTTGATATCCCTCCACAGAATAATAAATACAGTCTTCTTACTATGACTAAGCATGCGAACCACCAGGTAGACTACAACTTGCTATCTGAGCATGCTAAAATCAAATCCGGATGTTCTTACTCTCATCCATTTTACATCATCCGTTATTCAGTCAAACTCCTCCTGCAATCAATAATTGGTTTCACTTAAGGAGTGAAAGAAAACTAATAGTACTGATGTCATCCATTCACGTATTTTCTTTCATCTCAGCAGATCCCGCTAAATTTTCCCATCTTCCCACTACTGTGCTGATGCTCCTGTAGCAATTTACGCCAGTCGGAAGGGGCTGCAAAGCTGATTACAAAGCACGCTCAAACCCAAAGGCTACTACTCCAGCCTGGCTCCGAATCAGTGCAAACGACTACGAAGTTATAAGGTAATTGTCTGCACGGTTTACTGATTTTAGTAAAACTCTGCAGAGCTGACGTCAAACCTCAGCTGCTGCATGCCCAGCTATGGCCCCGTCCACCACCAGCGCCGGGCGCGATGTCTCGTCAGGGCTTCGCGCGGGGGACGAGCCAAACCCGCACCGGCCCTGCCGCACCACGGGCTCTGGGCTCCCGCGCAGCGGAGACCCCACCGCTCTCGGGACGGCTTCGTGGGCACGATGCGGCTCATCCCACCCCAAAGAAATCGTCCAGCTCAAACGGAGACAACGTGACAGTCACAGAGTGAGCAGGCGGGCAAAGCGCTGCGTCCGTCCCACGCCACGTCAGCTCTCCAGCACACGTTCCCAAGGGATGCCCGTCTAAGACATTTCTGCTAGTCCGGCTTCCACCCTCCCCACAGAAGAGATCGCCAGTTTGTGCCAAATCTGCCAGTTCATTCCAACAAACTGATGGCGACCTCAACGGAAAAAAAACCCCAACATTCAACAAAATTGCCAGGATTCACATAACAGGAAAAATGAGATTTGGATTCATGTAACAGGAAAAATGAGATTTGCCTGTAAGAACACGAAGGAAAACACTAATATTAAAAATAATAATAATAATCATCCAATTTATAAATTAAACCGTGTCAGCATGAGGGATTTTATTTATTTATTCAAGTTGTGAACAATTACTGGAAACAAAGTACTTTAGACCTCCTTCAGAAGGTCAGTTTGAGCACACAAATCAGAATTTCCGTGCATTGGAGCTGGATATCTCTGGAAAGAAAGGACAACTGTGTTTTAAGGCAGGAAGGCCCTTCCTCCAGAAGGGGCCGTGCAGGTCTGCAACAACCTGATCACGGCCCACGAGGAGCAGCCCGGCAGGTGGGGTACCAACGCTGGCAGCGTGCCTACGCGTTGGGATAAAAACCCATTTCTGAACCCAGCTGGTTAAATACAGTTTGAGAAATACCATCTGACTAATTATAACTGAATCCTCTCGCAGAAACCCTTTGCTTTCTTCAACACAAGCGGCAGTCTCAGAACGGCACGGCCAGGAGACGCTGTGGTTGACCTCGGACCCATCACGGGCCACCCAGCTTTCTGCCGCCAGGAGACGCTGTGGTTGACCTCGGACCCATCACGGGCCACCCAGCTCTGTGCTGCCAGGAGATGCTGTGGTTGACCTCGGACCCATCACGGGCCACCCAGCTTTCTGCTGCCAGGAGATGCTGTGGTTGACCTCGCTCGTCCTCACCAGCAAGGGCTCGGCACTGCCTGCCGCCCTCCTGTCCCTCCACATGCACCCGACAGGCAGATGACGCCCACGCCCGCAGTGGTTCTTCTTCATCATAATTATTGCTTTGCTCTGGTTCTTCTTTGGCTAATTCCCCCTCAGCTTACTTCCACCTTTTTACTGCTTCCAAAGACTACCTTTCCTGCCCGAAGGTAAAACCCACCACCTCTAGGATGTCCAGACTGGCTAAGACAAGCGGTCCATCTGGACGAGTCCCTTGTGCCCAACAAGGGGCCAATATAAGAAGCTGTAAAATCCATAAGGAGGTAAATCGGGAGGTGCTGGCAGCTGGAGGCACGGACCACAGACCTGCCAGTGCCGGGCTGGCGCGATACACAGCAGTGAATCCGGTGCAGCCAGCGTGCCGGCATCGCAGGTCACCTGGTCCTGTGAACCTGAGTGTCTTTTCAGCATTCAGTATGACAAGGACATCGTACCTCCAGCCCACGGTGACCTCACCACCTGCAAACTGCTCTGCACTCCAGCGTAATTCATAATTAATATTGGGCATTTTTAATTAGCTCTTCTCTGTTTCTAAAGAGAAATTCCTACCGCAAGTAAAAATCTTTATAATTATTGGTGAGTTAAAGAAAGGTAAAAAATAACTCATTGGGAGGTTTTTCTTCTTTTTTTTTTTTTAGTCATTAAATGATTGAGATGATAAAAGAATGAAGAATCTGACAGATTAAACAGTTCTTGAGGAGACATGTCAGCTTCAATAATTTTAAAGCATTAGAACTGTCAAGCTTTCAAAATAGGAAAGATTGTATCTTTAGAAAACAAGCTTCTACTAATTGGCATGCATGAAAATCTAAATTGAGGCTAAAACTCAGTGATTAAAGGCTTTTTCTGATTATGGATATTTGAAAGCAACTCCATCTGTAAAGCTGGGTCTCCCGTTCTGGAAGGCAGTCAGTTCCGGCTGTTCCTCTGACTGCACGGGCACCTACAGCAGCCACACCTGGAGCATTTAGGCCAGGGAAGGCTGAGCTTTTGTGTCTTTTTGACCCAACTGAACGATTCTAGTACCTTATGAGTACCCACTGGCGCCCACGGAGGCGCTCCGCATATTTTCAAGACCTCAAAGACCACGCTTCAAATGAAAGCTGAAAAGATGGTGCCAGCGGCTGGTAAAGTCCCCGTTAGCATTTTGGTGGTGTCCCTTGCTTTGTACACGTTTTTGCGTATGTAAGAGAGAGAAATCTCCTATCAAACTAGTCTGGAGGTTTTAGCAGAGCTTTAAAAGCAGCCACCCGCACTAAAAAAGGGATGCGGGGGTCAGCCGTCTCTCCAGCTCCGACGGCGACGGCAGGCGCGGGCGGGCACGTGTTGCAGAGCTGCAGCAACCCCTCTGATGTCCACAGGGTCACCCAGATAAACCACCGGCACTGCGCGGCTGGGCTCCAAAAGGTGCCGAGTGCTACATGAACACCCGTGACATTTACATATCTCTAATTCTGAGAAGTAATTTATAAATCAGCTTGGAATATGCTAAACATGACAGTTAATCTCTGAATTTATTTCCTTTAATACGGGGTGTCTTTGGAAGTGATACAAGCCTATCGTGCAACCTCACTACTCATTTGAAGAAAGACCGCTAACTTGGGTTCATTTCTAGATCAACACCCAAATTCTTAAAAAACAGCTGAGAAAGAATACAAACTGGATATACTGTGCTTAAAAAACAGCCCACAGGGGAAAATTAATGTACCAAATCTTCAGCCAAGCGTAAGTAATACAGAACCACTGAGGACAACGTAAAGATGATGTTACCTACCCACCAGCTGAGCACGTGTCGTAAGATTTCCTACTTTGTAACATAAGGAAAAGCTTAAGAAAATGCCAATTTAATCGCAAGCGTATATCTTTATTTCCACCTGCTGGATTCATCTGCATGCCAAACAAACAATCTAACAGAAGATTGATCTATCAAATGGCAATATCTGCATGAGTAACTTCACCCAGATGAAGCAGGCGTTAGTGAGAATAGGTCTTTATTTTAGGAGAGAAAGGATGTGCTAGGCATCTGACAACCATCCAAATTTTTTAAGGAGTATTTGAGCTAAGCCAGATTTCAAAGCATTTTGACATACCGTAAACTAATTCCCCTGTATATATAGTAGAGACGAAGGCTCGCTAGAACTGAATATGAGAACCTTCGTTCCTTGCTGTAGCACATCAACAGTTCACAAAATTCAGCACGAGACAGACTAAGCCTACACAGAGTATTCCTGGCCATTTCTCTAAAAAACTGTTATTAGGTAATAGGGAGCTTATAAGAAAAACCGGGTAACCACTAGCTGTAAGCTACAAAGTACTAGTGAAACTACTGGCAAAATTAATTGGTTTTAAGAGCACAGTGACGGAAACACCAGTTTGAACTAAAAATGCCCATGTTCTCCTGCCCGAGATAAAAATATAACAACTAAACCATGTGCAAAAGATCAAATTCTGTTTGTTTGCACCAATGTAATCATTCCAGTAATTCCACCCATTGAATTCCTGACTGGCACTGGCACACTGCAAGCACGCACTACCTTGCCTTTTCCTTAAACAGGCTTCCAACCATAATCTCTACTGTAGAGTCTCATTCCCCAGATTTTCAGTACAACACCACCGTACTAGTTTCATACCACTAACTCACTGCAGTCAGCTTCATAATCCAGAGTATATTAAACCTCAAAGCTGTACATACATAGCTAAACACAAAGTGACTCAGTTGGCTCCAAAATATAAAGACCCGAGTAATAAAAATCCAAAGCGGCTTTCTCCGAGATGCGGTTTCTCCCAGGATAACACTACTAGGTCAACGGAGTGCTGAAAGAGTAACTTCATTTGTCATTTCTGTACTTACCAAACCTGACTTTCATGGAGAAGTGCATTTTACAATGCACGTCAGGCTTTATTAATCTGATTTTCCTGTTCCTCTCCAAAGATATTTAATGCTTTAGTAATGATCAATATACTTGCTCTGATGATAAACAAAGACAAATGAGCCTGTGCAGCCTGGATGGTATTTGTAATTACCACCTCTGTAGACATTCAATTACGTCTGATGAAAGGGTGACAGAGTCGCCTTGTCTGTCTGACAGAGACGCATGTGCAGCGGGTGCTTGGCACGCAGCTGTCGCTGGGCTAATTTCCTCCACCACATGCAGGTCACTATTGCCAGCACAGTCCAGCCTGTCTATATTAAATATAAATGCCATGACATCCCCCCTAATGGAATTTCAGAGGAAATAGTTCAGAGGCCCATCACGCTGCCATCTTGCCTGGCCACCAACCAGAGCTCCATTCAGCCAGCGGAGGTTTGTTGGGAACCGCGTCGGATCAATTCCTCCACGTTCAAAACAGCCGGGCTGTGGCAAAGCAAAGCAGTGCCGGCGGTTTGCTTTATTCCCGACCCCTTCCCTTGGGGCTGGGCAGCCTTCAGGTAGCCAACGCACCAGCTTTGCCCTGTGGTGCCCTTCCTGTTCTGCAGAGGCACCTGGACCTGGCTAGGAAAGGGAAAAATACCACGGTCCTAGGTGTTACTCGGTTCCCTTGCTGCGGATCCACTGGGAGCAGAACAAGACTGGAACGGGGGAGAGGGCAGGACTTGGGAGAAGGCTTCAGTTTCTCCAGGGGAAAATAAGACAGAGCCATGCCTCTGCTGCATTAACGCTATCCGAACGGCAGCGCAGTTACTCCTGTTGCTCACCTTTCCCTTCAGAAATCTCTTACTCTTCTTCTTCCGTTTGCATGGAAGTGCCCTGTCGCTTCTATTCATTGAAGCCAACGGGATTCCAGTTTCATTTGATTTCAATTAGACCTGAATCACACACTTGATTATTTAGATTATGTTTACTCATTTCAAGATGTTAGCTGGGTAACAATGAGTCCCCAAATATCAGCAGACCTAAATAATGCATAATCTTCTTTCATTCAAATTCTCATACAAGTTCATTTTACTCAATTTGTTACTCAGTATTTGCCATCAGTCAAAGGAACAAATACAAAGAGTAAGTTGTCAGAAAAATTTGAGCACAAAGCGACACCACTAGAATTACACTTCTTAGCTCCCAAAGATTCACAGTCACATCTCATGGCTGAACTCAAAAGTCAGATTAAAAAAAAAAAAAAATTAAAAAAGGAAAACTGATCTGAAAAGAGTTTCAGACTGGTAAATCCCTCAAACTGCGTGCTCACGATTATTTCATTTTACACTTAAACATTAAACACAAACTAACGTGTAATATTGATACCATTCCTGCACTTTTTCAACACTGAAGTGTTCCCATACTCTTCCTGATGCAAGTCCGAGATGCAACATATTTGGGAGAAGACGGGAATAAATAGAGGCTACGGCTTCACTGCTGAGAAAAATGCCTTTCTTGGTAAAATACTCATATTTGTCATAGTAAAAAGCCCAGAGAGCCACGCTTGTTTATATACTGTCCTAGTCATGTTCTCAGGCATAAAATGTCACTAATGGGACTGCATGTGTCCTTCCAGCATTAGGGGAAAAAAAAAGTCACACTCCACACACCAAAGTCAACCTTACTCTGTGTTTGCCGAGATAAATGCTTTGTGATTTGTATTCACAGTTCCTTTTTCCTTGCTGTCCGATTTTCAGGTGCAGTCTGCTCTGCACGAGGTGCCAGCCGGGAAACTGAAGTGCCCGTTTTGCTGCCCGGGGGGAGAGCAGGCAGCAGCCAGGGTAACGGCTGCTCCGCACGGACACTGCCGCCTGGCAGCCCCCCGCCTCCCCCGTCGCGCCGCGCACACATCTAATGCTATAGGCGGAACCACAGCAGGAACGGTAACGTCGAGAGATCTCAGGAGACGCGTTATTCTTTTAGGGCCACCGCTCACCCTGTACGTGGTCACAGCTTCTCACCGTCCCGAACGGACTCGGGTCTGGCCAGACCCCTCGAGCGCTGCGTGTAACGGCACTTGGCAATGCTCCTTCTCCACGGAGGAAACTCTGCTCCATAAAAAGCGTACAGCCGTATGACATTTGTTAAAACACAATTTACAGTCTGCTTTCCAGTTCAATATTCTAGTTGATTGGGGCCCTTTGGGAACAATTTTCATTCCATATTACTCAAGCTCATTAAATAAACCCTATAAATTGTACAAAATC
Organism: Burhinus oedicnemus; assembly: GCA_008921705.1. Taxonomy (NCBI): domain Eukaryota; kingdom Metazoa; phylum Chordata; class Aves; order Charadriiformes; family Burhinidae; genus Burhinus; species Burhinus oedicnemus. The sequence continues at coordinate 1,056,258 of VFFE01007114.1, read as the reverse complement.
GTTACAGTCTTGGTTTATGAGTTCAAGTATGACTTACCTTTCACTGCTCTCAGCTGTTCATAAAAATGTAACACAAAACATAAACATATGTGTATCATTTTCCACAGCTCTTCTTGACCGTAGGATACTTACTCAAAAATAACTGAAAAAGGAAACCTGATGTTCAAGACTGAAAGCATACAGTTTTGCTCCAAACTTTTACAGGAAGAATCCACCCTACCTTTTCAAATTTGTCCTGAACATTGCAATAAAATTTACTGCGTATTACTGGGCAATGTCTATAAATACCCACTTTCCTCCGGAGTGCTAAGATTAGTGTTAAAAGGCCTGAACGTATGTTCTTCTCATAGTTTAACCAGCCACCTCTCTTCTACTCCATCATTCCCAGGATGTTTCAGAACCTGATCCAAACCTCCTCATCCAGAATCCCCTCCCACCACCAAAGGCACCTCATGGAAAACACGCGGTGACACGGCTTAGCTGCCCCTTCTTGGCTCAAAATATTTATGGCGTGGTGCCTGGTAAGCCAGCCGAGCCGGACTCCACTGCGGCTCGCCTTGAGCGGCACGTGCTGCCGGGGAAGGCGCCGTGCTCCGAAGCGAACCTGCTCCAAAGGGGCTCCCTCCCGGCTCATCCCACCCGCCATCCCTGCTCGGGGCTGCGAGCACCAACGGCATCCATGCCGTCGCCACGCCGGCCCAGTACTCTAAGCCCACCACGATCAGTAGTGTGCATTTTTGATACCTCCGTTAGAAGTGAAAAATCCCTCTTATTTGCCATCGCTGGGTGATTTCAAGAAAGAGGCCGCTGCTCGCTGTATACACCAATGCACATCGATTATTTCAAGCGCTGCAGAAAACATTACTGAATTTACTGTAGTCATCCGTTAGTACTTTCCCTTTCAGCAAAATACACACAGCACAAATAATCTGGGTTATTACAGTCGGATACTAATGTATAATGCAGACAGTTGAGCTTTCTTTCAGCTACCGTATGCTCACCCATTTGAAGTGTTTTAAGTATATTTGTGTTTTCATTCTACTGATAAAACAAAGAGGAGAGTCTGATGTCTTTTGATGTTGTTTAGGAGTGATCAAAATTCATCATTATTGTTATAAAGAAGAAAACATCAGTATTCGCAGATTTTCACTTAAATTATCATGGTTCTTTATATATGCATACTAGAGAGCAACCTTCAAAGGGATTCCACAAACGTACAGCAGCTAAAGATGCAGACTCAGATTTTTGTTTTATATTTTAAAACACATAGGACAGATAAAAGCTTTACTAACCTTGCGGTGCTCTTCCACACAGTGCCAAAAGCTCACTGACATACATATTAGCCATATCCAGCGCACCAAGAACAAACAGAAGTTGATGCTTTTCTCCCAAATCACATAAAAGAATTTGAAATACACGGTAAGTCCCTGTTTTGAATCTCAGCCTAAAGAAACTCTGCGTTTTTGAACAGCAATAGAAAAAAAAAAAAAAATGTGCATGTTTGAATAGCAGAAGCTGAGATACTTCCCTAACGTCAAATCTTGCCTGGGTTGGCTAAGGAAAGGTTAATACTGGCAGACGTGCCAATATATTGAAACGAGAGCTATTATTCTCTGTTGCTATGCAAGATTCTTAAGCGTGAGTACTGAACCACAAATCCAGGCCAGAAGGAGAAGGTGCTGGCCATGGGACGAGGCAACCAGGAATACAACCGTCAGATGGATTGCTGCGCTTTCATGCCACAAAGATGCCGCATTGCCCCTGAAAAAAGGCCCACCCTAGGAGCCCAGTTATGCTCCACGAGACAGCTATTTCCATCATACCTTAAAAGCATTCTGATATTTGTGCTTCAGCGAGCTGCTCTGAGGTTAGCTCGTGAGCTTTCTGCTGTGCACCCACAAGAGGTGTGCCATTTGGGGGTTATGATTAAATCCGCACACTGAACATACAGAACTGAAAACCGGAGGGAACTTCTGCCACCCTGAATGCAGAAGACTGACACAGCTGTAGCAAGGGGGGCTGGATGTCCTCTCCTCCACCCCCAGGCCGGTCAGGGCATACCTTCGTCAACGCTGACGGACGCTGTCCTGATCTGCGCTCAAGGAGCTCTAGCGCTGGAGACTGAGAAATGCCTTCACTCAGCCTAGTCCTCTCTTTCCCGTGGTCTCCTGTGAAGCGGGCTACTCCTCGTCCTGCTCACCAGGGGTGTGGACAGGTTGTGGCTTTCCTTCTTGAAGTATTTAGGCATCTGATCACCTTCCTCGCATTGCTCAGACTCGTCTTCACTTATCATAAAGAACTTGAGTTTGTTTAATCTTCTTCACAGCTCATTCTTCCTACGCTTATGCTCCTTCCCGTTGCTTTTCTTTTGGTGCCCAAAACAATGGAAAAACCAGAGTGCCCATTCAGTTGCGGATTCAGGTGTGTGTCTCCTCCTCTGCCGGTTTCCCGAGGCGGTGCTACCCTGTGCGCCTGACTTTGAGCAGCGCTTCCCCGCTGGTTTCCCGCACGGCTAGGCAGCAATCCGTCCCTCTCCCGGCCCCAAGGTGTGCTGCCCGGGCCACGCCGGCTCTGTTCCGGCTGCAGCTCCTCATGCCCCGCTTTCACAACCCCACAGTGAGGACCCCTCACAAACACAACGTGCCGGGCTACACGCTCCCGTCTTCAAAATTCCCCTGGATGCTCTGTCGATGGTTTAGCCTGAACTGTACCCGTGGGGCTGGCGGGGAAGGAAACCGGTGGTGATCCTCCGTCTGTTCCCTAAGGCAGGAGGGGCGGATGGCATGCTGTGAGCCAGGCGGGCTTGGAGAAACCACTGGCTGAGCTATACACTAAATCTTGTCCCCGAGGCTGCGGCTTTCATGTCCAAACTACATCCCTGCAAAGGACTGACACACGGCGCATACAGACACAAGCAAAGAAAAGAGTATCTCCCCAGAGAAAGAGAGATTTCACAGCAACTTTGTATTTATAAAGCCACAGGATAGAGACAGAGCCTTGGAAAAGGCAAGGAGCTTTTGCAAAGACATGTATTTTCTCCTCTTGAACAGAAAGAGAGCAGCAGATTTGTTGCTTTGTCTAGGGAGAAACAGCAAACACGAACAGCTCAATAAAGATCAGGTTTTATGTTTTTGTGCACATTGAGAATTGGCTGCTACTGATCGGAAAATGTCGGGCCTCACACCCATGTTGGGCTGCCATGGTCTGCAGCATGATGGATTGCTTTGAACCACTTCCCAAAAAACACTGGGTGTGGGATTCATCTGACCAGATGGACGTTTCTCCAGCAGTCACCCCAATGGTAAAGCCGGACTCCTTTCATGGGAGGTGACCCTGCTCTGGCAGGGGGTTGGACTAGATGATCTCCAGAGGTCCCTGCCAACCCCTGTGATTCCGAGGTCATCGCTGCGTTGGTTTTGGCTAGGACAGAGCTGAACTGTGCCGCTTTCTATGTACACACCTGGAGATGTATACAGGGATGTGAGATGATTTCCATGCTGGAAACAGCAGCCCATGAGCAGCAGCTTGCTTAAAACGGCTCTGCAGGAAGATACGGTCTTACTCATCCCAGGGAAGAGCTCATGAAAGGATGTGAATAGAGCAAGGCAAATATTTTCAGCTCCCTTTTATTTTCAGTGCAGAAAATATAAAGCAAATGTTTCCCATACTAGCACCGCATTTGTGAATGTTGTCTAACTCCACTCTTCAAGTGGAATTGTTAAGCAGTTCCTATTTTTAGGAAAAGATACCTTTGAGCACTTCTGCAGTCAGGGCAGGTTTGACTACAGAAAGCCCCATAGGTCTGCCACAAGGCAGGGGCACTGCAGCGCAAGCGAAACCTGCTCTAACTGCGAACTAGCGCACGTTTCCTCGTTCCAGGTGGAAAGCAGCCCTTTTCCCGTTACCAGACAGACAATACCGTTTCTAATGCATTTCCTCACGATGCACCTCACTTCACGTAAGGGCAGACTCCATTCGGCTCCGAGTTTCAGCAGGTCCCATACCGCACAGACCTTTCCGAATTACCTATTCTGTCTAACGGAGAAGGCATCCCACAGATTTATTACTGCTGTCCTGCCAGGATTGCCAAGGGACCCACGCACGGCGTGGGCTGCCCCGTGGAGGCCGTTACAGGACAACAGGCAGGACACAACCGCTACTGAGATCAGTGGGAGGCTCCCAGAGATTTCAGCGGGTCCCATTTTTGACTTGCCAAACCAAATGTAGCCCCTGATCAACACAACCCACAACCATCACACTGCCTTAACCGCTGTCGCACACAATGGCTCTCAAGAGGCTCCGGCGCTCCTTCCTGCACACCTCACCCTGCTGTCAACTGCTCCTTCTAAGCCTCAACCATAAGCTCCTGAAAATTTCTGCATACCTGCTGGCGTGTATACTGCACTTTCAGTTTTGTTAATTCAAAACATGCTAAAAAATCCAGTATTTCCAAGTAAATTTAATGCATTTCCTGAGGAAAAAATTAAGAGATGAAATTGAGGTAATTATTCAATTATTCAATTAACAATTGTTATGTATACAAGAGAATCTGATTTATGGGCAGCTCTTTACACAGGCAAGTGCTTTAATTTGACAGTGTGCTCCTGGCTTCTCCCCAGACTTTGCTGTTTAATTAAAGTTAAACAGGTCAATACTAATTTAGCCTACCAGTATATGGAGAATTTAACTAATACTGAAGAGGGAGGAGAACTCTATTCATTTTTAATTGTACTGTAATAACATAAAGGAGGTCACTGAAGTGCAAAACTGCAAGGTGAACCGGATTCAACGCTAATAATATCCCTGAGATCTCAAAAATATGGTAGCATCAACTCTGCTCCCACAAATTGTGTCCAACCATCTCCCTTCCTTCTACGCTCAGCCATGAGATCGCCCTCCGTCTCCCGACAGCTTATTTCTTCTTTTAGGTGACAAACGTTGCCTTTACTCGCCCTCTAGTTGTAGGGTCTGTAGGGAATACTCAGAATCTGTCTTAAAGCTTTTCCTTGTTAATGTAAGGATTAGCAACTTACTCTTCCCCTCCCTCAAACGAAAGCTGAGATTCACACGTAATGATTTCAGCACGCGGGTTCTGGGAAAGGGACTGGCGTTGAGAGGTGGGTGAGAAGCCACACAGCCGGCAGCAAGACAGAGCACCAGTCCACCTCTGGGAGAGTCGGGGGCTGGACCCTCTAGAGGTATGGTGAGGACTGCTGCTCCGCGCAGGAGACCCTGCAGGATGCTGACCGCCACCGTACGACACGGCAGGAAGCCCTTCCCAGGGCAGGGCAGAAGATACAGGAAGGAAATACATCAAAACAGCATTAAAGGTGGAAACATTTGTGCAAACCTTGTGAGATCGGGGTTTGCAAGGCTTGTCTAACGCCATCCAGAGAATCAATGGCAGGCCCACTCAACAACCTACTGAAAAGAGAAAAAGATCGGCGCTCCGAGCAAACCGTATATTCTATAGCACACCGTCAGCAAGGCCTAAACGGGGAACCACCGCTTCTGCCTAGCGGATCATAAACAATTAAACTGTGACTGGCTTTCTCGACAAAACGATCCCAATGTCGCAAAACGGTGTTTCTGAGACAGCTGCACGCGAGTGCCTGGAAGATCTGACAGCGTGTAATGAAAATATTTACCAGGTGGAGGCAATTTTGGCCAGAAGTGAAAGCTATTACATTTTGTAGAAACAGTCATTTGGAATTAATTCTTTGTACTAAGCCAACTTTAAAAAAAAAAAAAAAAGGAAAGAAGAGAAAAATACAGGGGGGGAAAAAAGCATCTGCCGTTGTGAACGGAGGGTGAAGTCCTGAACGCCTGCACGGCCTACGGCCATCATGGCCTACGGCCATCACACCTACGGCCATGATGGCCTACGGCCATCACACCTACGGCCATGATGGCCTACGGCCCGCTCTCACAGCGTCTGGCATTTCTGCCAGCGGCCTCTGCAAGCTATCCCCTTTGCCGAGAACAACAGGGAAAACAAAACCTTCTGGCGATCCAAGAGCAGCTCTCCCGCACGGAGCCGACAGCCGCAGCTCCGCTGCCGAGGCCCACAGCCTTCCTCAGCCAAAGGGCTGGGTACAGGCTCCATTGCCTGCATCGCACGGAGCTTTGGGAGGCGATACCCAGGGCAGTACCAGGAACCGCAGCCACGCTGGGGGCAGCGACGCTGGCACGACAGGGGCTTTGTGTACAGAGGGCGCCGGCTCCCTTGGATCCCAGGATCAACCCCGCTCGCTATTCCTGCAAGCTGGAGAAACTGGAGAGCAAGTGAAGCACGGTGCGCTCTGGGACCTGCACGCTGCTGGGCCGCCTCTCCAGCTGCAGCGTAGGCTAGAGGGACCCCACGCTGCGCTTACAAACTGCCAACCACGTGCCTGCAGTGCCCGCAGCCTTGCGCAAACCCCGTCCGAAGCAGCTGCAGGAACGAGCACTCAGGCCTCCGGCATGGCCGCCAGGCATCCCTTCTCCGTCGCCAGCACGGCCGCCAGGCATCCCTTGTCCCTTGCCAGCACGGCCACCAGGCATCCCTTCTCCCTCGCCAGCATGGCTGCCAGGCATCCCTTGTCCCTCGCCAGCACGGCCGCCAGGCATCCCTTGTCCCTCGCCAGCACGGCCGCCAGGCATCCCTTGTCCCTCGCCAGCACGGCCGCCAGGCATCCCTTGTCCCTCGCCAGCACGGCCGCCAGGCATCCCTTGTCCCTCGCCGGTAAGGGGCTGCACAAGGAACGGAACGACGGCATCAGATCGTATCCGGGGGCTGACGCTGTAGACGGAGGGCAGCCCTGCTCCTAAGCGCAGGCTCAGACTTGGGTGGTTTGCAATGCAGACGCGACCAATAGCTCAGAGACCGCATTAGGAGATCGTCTTCCAGATTCCTCCCAGAGGTTTGCTTGTTCTGAGCCTCTTTCAGCGTTGGGATTTTCCCCTGCAAATAAAGGTGGAATCAATTTCTGCGCAGCAGCTGACAACAAACAACCAAACGGAAAAGTATTTTAAAACCCTTTCTAATCATCCACCTATCCCAAATACCTTTCCGAGTCTGACGTAGCACTAATGTAGAACGACCGCCTGAGCTGCTCTCCTCAGTAGCATCAAGCCCACCTTTCTGTACTGAGAACAAACTCCCTCCCGCAGGTTTCAGAGCGGTTACGGAACTCGTGAGGCCATGCTCTCCTCGTGCGATTCGCTCTGCCGCATCCACTTGCACGACACACTCCCACAGAGCCGAGCACTTGAATCACCCTGTTCCTACAGGAAACCTACAGAAACATGGAAGAAGCTGAAACAGCTCCTGGTAACCTAATCCAAAGTACGCCACAACTATGGCTATGGCTCTCCACATCCAAAGTGATATATTCAATAAAATTAATGAAAACAAAAAGGACACACACAAGAGCTTAACTACATGCAAGTACACAAATCACTGATTTTTAGTATCAGTACACCTAGGTGTAAAATTGTGTCTGCAGTTTTACAGACCAAGGGAATATGTCACCCATCCTCAGTTTTGACTTACCTAAAGTAATTTCTTTTGCATTTGACATATTCAGGAAAACTAGTGAGCCTTGTTTTATGCCACTCTCTTCTAGTTTTATGAAGGCCTTATTATTTGCAAAACATCAAGAGGGGATGGATCCGTCTGGCAAACAAAGAGATGGCAGTGGACAGCCTTTCTCTTTTGGTGGTGAACATCCATTCATCCATGATATAAACCAAATTCTCTTCTTCCCCTCTTAATTCTGAACCTGGTTGTGTCACTGGTATTCATTCCCACAGAGAGACGTCGTGAACTTACAATTTCCAGAAACAAGAAAGGGGAAAATTAAGAGGAAAAAACTCACCAATGGGCGTCGAGATATGACAAGGTCAAAGTCCCAGCAGAACCAAGGATTAAATCCAGACCCCCCGGTTTTCAACACACAACGGTAACTGCACAAGTGGTCTCTATATACTACTCCTGATAAGAACAAAAGTATTCTGAAGTTACGCTGCAGAGAATAAAAATTAATTCTGGTTCCATTTTTACAAAGTAGGGTAAGTGTGATTATCTCTGCCGCACAGATCAAGGTGCAAGTCGAAGCGTTAAGCACTGAAGCGACTTGTTCAAGGTCAGACAGCAGGTCTGCAGTCGCTCTCTTCCATCTACTCTTCAATCCGTTGGGACGCTTTTGAACCCAACTCTCATTTGAAATTCAAAGCGCACAGGGTAGCGTTTAATAATCCCACAAAGCGTTTTGTTTCAACTGAGAACAAAGGTTTCAAAGGTACTTGCATTTGCTATGAATAAATTCTTAATGTCAAATTTCTTAAATAAATATCATCTTAACTAATATTCTTAGTAAGTGAAAATTAAACCTGACACTCAGTTCAAATACTCTGGTTTTAAATTTCCCTATTGCTAAATCTTCAAAAAAGGGAACATTCTGTTTGAATTTCTAAATGATTTGTGTCCAATGTATGATTAACTATCATGAGATTTATTTACTTTGAATTATGTGTGACAGACACTAGACCAGCAGACTCACTGGGTCATGCAGCTAAGATATAAATAAAAGCAAATTTTATCTCATGACAATGGAGCCAGGATGTGAGCCTGCGGTGCTTCTGCGGAAAATGAAGATAATATGTCAGTGACAATGGGTAGGTCTGTAAGTAAGGGCTTCATTCTGGCCATGCTCCAAACGCTCCGAACAAGCCAGTGCAGATCCTGAAACTACACAGCCACGTTACCATAGCGCTCTGCTTGACCTAATAGGTCCTGCTGAGAAATGGAGATTATTACCTGCAAAGAAGGAAGGCAGCACTGCTTCTTCATGGCAGCGCGGATCACGTTGGCCTACCTGGAGTTTAGAAAAAGAGGTTGCATGTGACTGCGCTATATGGATGTATCTTATATTTCTAAGTACAGTACAACAGGAGCCCTGTGGCATCTCAAGATAAGCACTAACAATATTTCTCAAAAAAAAAAAAAAAAATCAGTTTCAACTGAGTTGAAAGAATAATCTGAAAAAATAAAGTGAAAAAAATAAAACTGAATTGAAAAAATAATCAGAGTTTCACATAGTTAAACTAAAGGATCCCAAGGGTGATCCATCTTCAAACTGAGGTAGCATCATTGCAGCTGCACCAACTTACACCAGTTTAGGATCCTATCTGGAGAACCAGGGTCGGAACGACAAGAGTGCGTATCGGTACGGGATCAAGTCTTGAGCCCTGGAACCTACAAACAATCCGCATCCAGGGGCTTCTCAGCCAGGAGGCAGAAGGCTCAACACGAGGTGGGTCAGTCTTACTGCACAAGCACTGCAGAACTAGCGGCACGTGTCCACAGCCTTGCAACCCCTTAAAAAAGCCTGGCTTCCTACTCAGACAAGCGTATCAACAGTAACGACCAGGCTACTGCACTTGAAACAACCTAAAAGCGCAGTCGGGCTTGGGAAGGAGAGATGAGGGATGGTGTCAGAGCTGCTGAGACAGCTGGAGAAAGCTGACGTGCTTTAAGGCTTACAGTCCCATCACACCTAAGCCTGAAAGTGCATCTGTTTTTCCAACTATGTTGGTTCCACCTAATTAAAGACACTACCTTTTCCTGCAGCTCTGCCTAGCATTAAAATAAGCAAAACTAAACAGCTATTTGCTAAAAGGAAGCTGACTTCTTAGCTAGGGTCAAGCGCAATGGCACAAAGTAAATCTACGGGCAAACCTTTGCAGTTATTTATTGGTTCAAGTACTGAAAGAACAATCGTTTCCAGAGGCGTAGCTCAAATGGGCAAACATGACAGAGCTGAGTGGTAACACAGGGCAAAGGAATCATCAAAGATTTACTCTACTGATATATGAGAAACTCAACCATTAGAAATCTTCCATCTTGGCGCTTTCACGTGCAACTGCGCATTAAGCACAGAAAAAAAAAAAAAAAAAGAAAGAAGAAACAGATGACAAAGGAAAGAGAATGCCTAAGACTTATTTTCCTCTCTCAAGTACCACCTTATTTTAAAAGACGCTTTTGCACAAAATGATGCTTTTGTTTGAACAGGAAGGGACCTCAGCTCAGGGGGTACCCTCAGCTGCTATTTCTACATCTAGAAATGTATCATTTGTTATACGGATGATTCAGAATTGACTAATTCTACTTTATTATCTTAAATCTCACTAGGGTTATACATGTCTGAACACAGTTTTCTAGGCTGTTCCTCTAGCGTTACAGTGAGAGAGTTTCACTGTTACCTTCAACGGACACAGGATGAGGGTGGTACCAACACTAAAAGCATCTACACACTTAACAGCGGCACAAGACCAAGATACAAGGCTGCAACGTTTTGTTCTGGCATCTTATGATGTCTAATTCATAATTACTTTTTTTTTACCTCCATTCTATGCCATTTTGAGATCAATCTTCCAAATCTTGAACATGCTCAGTGCCCAGAGGTTATAGTACCGATCACAAAAGACTTTCAGTATTTTAAAAGATCTGATGTTGGCTTCTGAAACATTTAGTATCAAGGGATTATTTTTAAGCTCTTTCAATACTGACTTATTTACAGAAACTAGATCCATTTATACTTACCCATAGCAAGTAAATTCACTCTTCTATTTTAAATTACTTTGCTCCCGCTAAGTCAAAAAGACTCAATCTTGCCAATTCCATTCCAGAAGTAAAAAATGCTTTTTCTTCTCTGCAATTAAGCATCTGTACATATCTTAAGCTTTTTAGAAACAATATTTTAATGGCAAATCCGATATTTAATTCTGCTAATCTCCGTATTTCACATATGACATCAAAATCCTAACCAACTAGCTACAGAGTCGATTTTCAGAAGGCCCAATTGCCATTTATAATAGTTTCAATGATGATAACCCACAAGTTATCTAGGAAAAAAAAATTTGCAGTGATCTAAGTTACAGACATATGGGAAGTATAGAGGGAATTTACCCTATAGATCTCAACTTGACCATCTTCTTCCCTTCTGTTAACTCCCCATAGCCAGAGCTGTCTATGCAAAGGCAGCCCTCCTGCCGCCGAGTTTGTCTCACGTTAATGAGCACAACGTCAGGAGAAACATGAGAGTTTAGGTTATGTATCAGTATCTCAAGGAACAAATCATAGAACAGCTCACATTGGAAGGGACCCATAAGGGTCATCAAGCCCAGCTCTCAGTAAATGGTTAAACAAAGGATCCCAAGGGTGATCCATCCTCAAGAAATCCTGAGATTTAACTGTTTGCAGAATTGCTCCTCCAAGTTCTTCTGTCAGGTGCCCTGTCCAGGAAGCTCACGGATAAGAAGTGCAATGACAGAAAGTGAACTTTCTCGCCTACTGCTTTCTCACACATCAGTATTTATGAAACATTTTATTCAACGTGACACAAAACTGTTTGTCTTCTCTTTCAAGGTGAAAGAACGTAAAAAGGTTTGAATTCAGCTCCATTTGAACATCTTCTGCTGAACTCTGCTCTCCAGCAGCTGAAGCAAGAGACCATGTACACCACCTTAGTGACAGGTCGCAGGGACGCCAACCCACTTGGGCTCATTTATGGCACCCTGGAAACAGCAGCATCCCCTAGGTCCCAAACACTGCTGCTCCGGGGGCAGAATCTCTTGTAACTGAGGAAACAGGTTAACCTCAGCGACCCGTTCAAACCTGCCCTGTCGTCTTCACTGATCCTCCGATGCTCCAGACAGGAACTCCTTTGCCTGTTTCCCATGGAAATGCAGGTGATGCCAGCTCTCTGCACGCACGTATGCCCGCAGGCATCCTTGGCTTTTCTGCCTATTTGCAGGCCAATTTCTGTCAGACAGCAGAGGTTGCGTCATTACAGTCTGTTATTTATAGCAAAACTGCCCAAATGTAGCATCAGCCAGCTGGGAGAAGGAGCCTGAAGGCCACCCTGCAGGGCTCCCCATTAGGTACCTGAGGCTCCGCTTAGGCAATGCCCCAAACACAGAGTAAGTCCCACAACTTAAAAACTACCCCAAATCTGACCATGAAGGAAGGCAGGCAGGACTGGCCTGTTCCACTCACATTTTGATATAGTGAAAATGGGAGAATTACGCGAGGAAAATGAAAAAGAAGTGATTTTTTCCTCTGTATATAAAGTTTATGTCACACCTGATGGCTTCTGTGAACAACAAATGTTCATAATATTGTGAGTCTGAGAAGAAATTTCTTTTTAGCTACCTGCAAATGAGGTCAATTTCTTTCTTATGTGGTTTTTGACAGGCTAATATTCATGCTCAGCTTATGGGAAAGCTCGGGATGTATAGCTTGTCAAGAGCCCCGATTTTTCAGGTTTGGCACAAGCTAGACTGAAGCCCCGGGAAGGCACCCTCCCTTCCTCCCCAGCCTGTCCCCGGCCCCTGCCCCGGCACGCTCAGTTACGCAGGGAAGCGAACAGAGCGTCCGTCTCCTGTCTGGCCAGTTCCAGCTGTGGTGCTGGTGTGGGAAATACCCTAATTTGTGTCAAAGGCAACTTTCTGCCTCCGCACCAGAGAGGGATCGGGGTCGAGATGCACGCGAGCGGTGAACACGCGCCTGCCCTGCCTCTCAGCGAAACGGCTCTGACACACCACTGAAAAGAACCGATTTCTCCCTGCTCTGCGCATACAGCAGATATTGTATTTTATTTCTAGACGCATCCCTCTGTAGTCAACGCCGAGGTCACATCAGCACGTCTCGTTTGCTTCCGCAGCTTGAGATTCAAGTTTGTTTACAGCAATTCATCTTTCGCCTTTTCCAGCTCTTCCAACACCATCGAAACTTCATTTACATTTTCTTTTCTTTATTTCCATGAAGGAAGAGACAGACAAGTACGCAAACCTGCCGGTGTCAACAATTATGACTACTGTAAACACTTATGGTTTGTTTGGCACAATAGCCTCAACAAACATTGTACAGTTTATAAATCCCTGTTCGCTGATTCTCTGAAGTTTTGTCAACACAAACTGAGAAGTCAGCTTGCAGGTTTTGGGGTTTTTTTTGGGTTGGGGTTGGTTTTTTTGTTGGGTTTTTTTGGATTTTTTTTTTTTAAACCTTACATTTTCCCTTTTCTCCAGATTATATTTCCTCTCTTCTGTCCTAATAGAAACATAATAGAACTTTATAAAATACTTGCTGAATGCTATTTAATATTACAGATAATAGGTACAAAGCAAGTTATCCCCTGCTATGCTTTTTAGTGTAATACTTAATTCTGTACACAGTGACGATACTGGTTTGTGCACTACCGTTGCAATTAAATTGGAAATTGATAATCAAACTCTTACCAGCATTCTCTCAGATTTGTATGGCTACCTGTATCAAACCTCCTTGAAAATTATCGCCTAAATAAGTTCTGACAATTTTTTCCTTCCTTTATGAGCGGTAACTGCTATCCGAAGGGTCGCAAAAGGTTTTCCAGCAAAGACAACACGGATTCTAGACACGCTCTCAGTTTTCCCAATAGGTACAGAACACGACTAGAGACTGTTGTGGAGCACACAGAAATCCTTTCTGACAGCTCAGCCTCCAGGGAGTATTTCTGCTGTAAAAACCTTATTTTAATCAGGCAGTAAAAGAGACAATAGATTCCCCGGCTGCTCAGCTGAGCTTCCTCTCCCACCACCTTCCACAACCTGCACAAAAGCTCTGTCTCTTCTGTTGCTAAATTCTTGCTCGGCAGCAAAAGCCCCGCACAGCGCAGCGGCACGCACTGCCCGCCGCCCCGGTGACAGAGGCAGCGCGGGGTGTTGTCCTGCACCAACGCGCTTCTGCTTCCGCACCCGCGGCGCTGCCGCTCTCCCACCCACCGCCAAACCAGCATCATCCGGCGAAGGCTCCGAGACCAGGCACTGCGGCAAGAACACTTCACAAATAGTCAGGTTCCGGGCTTTTAAGTACAACAGTGTTACTTTCCATTAACCCACGCGTCACAAGTAAGTTTTGAAAAAGCAGTTTCCAGCGGTAATATAAACAGAGGAATCTGCTTAGAGAGGAAAGACAGAAGGGCTCTGCAAGATAAAGGGACATCCCTTTGGTGTAACACTTGACCTACCATGCCTGTATTGCTCAAAAAACCTACATTACTTTCACATCAAAGCTCCAAAGCTACTAAACACGTCAAGAATATTACTAGCTCTTCCAGCTCGGGTACCTTAGATCATCTGGTTGCTTTTACTCCTTGATATTGTCACACATGAACAATACACAAATTTCTTTTGTAGCGTTAATAAATTATCATTCTTCTATGCCACCCTCTTCCAAACAGTATATGTGTGTTCTATATGCTGGAGACATAAAAAGGTCCCTAAGGCAGCCAGAGACTATTTTGATGTCTCTGAGCATTATGGATGGGGCCCAGTGGGAGGCTTACTGCAGACAAGAGGAATAAGATGCCAACCAAGCAATGACACCCCCGAGATGGCCAGGTCTCAGCTGCTGCAGGAGGTAATGATGACGATGATGACAATATTGATGCTTGTCAGCTACAGTCTGCAAACTTGTACAACATAAAAACATGCCAACAGGAAAATGATGTATTGAGGAAAAAAGCCTGTTACTCTTCCAGTGCAGTGTGCCAAACCAGCAGAGACTTTTACTGCCAATTACACAAGAACTTTACCAATCACTTTGCCAGGTGCCTTTTGCTTCTGCTTCATCTAAGGAGACACCCCATTAATTTTGCTTTTTCCTAGTTTAGTGCACCTCTTCAATGATAGGAGCTTCGAAGACCTGTAGTTTTAAGGAATTAAGGTCATCTCTTAGTCTATGGAAGAGGAAGATACAACCAGCTGCATTTCATAAAAAGCTGAGTATTTTGAATTTAATTGCATGCTGCCTTTTTTATTATTATTCAAGGGTATGTTTCAAAAGCTTCAGATAGTGTGTTCCTTTTATCAAGATGCCAAAAAATTGCAGTGCTTTTCTGTGAACTTCTACCTTTCCAATCAAAATGCATCTCACCATTTGGGGGGGGGGGATCAAATCAAGTTCCCACTTCTATTTAAAATAATAAAATGCAGGGAGTTGGATTTCAGCTAAGCTCTGCCTCACTGATGGAAATGAAGCTCCACCACCTGAGAACACAGGCCACTAATCATAACTTCACTTATTTACATTTATTTGCTATATATTGTTAGATTTCTATGGCAGAAAACCCAGTTTTCTGGCAACAATTGAGTACTCCAGATGTAGCAGCCTCAGCACACCAGCGAAGCAGGACTTGGATGAACTCGGAAAGAACTGACGTCCCCTGTGCATGGCAGCCTCATCGAGTTGTAGACCCTGTGCGCATCCCCACGGCAGGCCTTAGGGAGGAGGACCCTAATAAATATTGAAGCTCTACCCATACTGAACTAACAAGCCGTCTTGCCCTTCACCTTACAAAACAGGATTTAATGCTCAGTCTCCCAGCTTGCAGCATTTTCAAGGAGCCCAACAGACCAAACGAACAACCCAGAGAGCTGAAAACCGATTCTTACGGTCGGGTTGAAAGAAAATCTTCCACAGCATCCCCTCACGACCCACCCGATTCCCACCCCTGGGCTTTTCCAGCAAGGGAAGAGGTCTGACCTCCCCTATCACACTCATGTTGTGGAAGTAAACAGATCCTCCTCCTGCTTCCCAGCCGGGAGGTTGCGATAGAAGCAGAGTTGGATGCTGTCTTGTTGCAGAGTGGCTTTATGAAAATGGTCACGGATCCACAGAACACTTGTACAAGCAATCTCCGTGTTAGCGTAAGGGCCTGACTACAGTGAGCCAGGTGCTGACAAGGAATTTATGAAGGTCACGCTGACCTCGGAATTTAGTGGTAAACAACTTTGAGAAAGTATGGACTGTGGAGACAAGGAAGAACCCTTGGCTTGAAACCGCAAGTAGGAGGACCAGGTAAATGTAATCTTTAGAGCTCAGCCAATTAAGTCTTGATAAGTATGCATAATTATAATGAAACACATAAAAGAGCTGTATTATCGTAATAAAGTAGAAGCTTGCTTTATCACTCATATTGAGTCGGCTGCTTGTCTGCCCTCGCCGTCGCGCTGTGCCGGAGGAGGCGCAGCAGCCCAGGCGTGCAGCCAGCGCGCGCTGGCAGGTCACCGCAACACAGCCGCTCGCACGGCGCGCAAAGCTGGAACCGGCCGCATCTCAACTGCTCTTCCCGCCTCGGCTTAGCCAGCGCGCTCCGCTTTGCAGTTCCGCTGTGCCAACCGGGCGCCCGGGGCCAGCCACCCCAAACGGCAACGCACCAAACCGTGTGCTGCGCTGCAACTGATCACGGGCTCCTGCCCATCATCGTCTGTTGGCGGCGAAGGGAGCAGCGCCGCAAAATAAACCAGGCTCTCTTACATAGAAGAGCTGCTGCTGGAAAAAAGGGGGAAAGAGGAGTTTGTTAGGAGGCTTTTTGCAGTGCCCTGATCCCTAGGAAAAACTCCTTAGTCTGAACCACAGGAGGACTTCCAGAACCTGTCCTGTTCCCACCTGCTGTGCCCAACATCAGGTGTTCACACACGCTGCATCCAACATTAGAGAAAAAGATACTTTCATGCTATTATACCTGGCAGAATGCACATTTCTCTGGCAAATACACGTCCAAATTACCATAATAATAAAATAACAGTTTTAATCTCACAAGTTTATAGCTCCTAAAAATTTTCCAGTTGGATACGAGCTCCCATAGGTGTATCCCTCTTAGCTATTTTCTGCAGATAGCCCAGAGCTGAACGCCAGGATCCCAAGGGGCTGTGCACGTGCAACACACGGAGGCTGCGCTCCCAACGCACAACTAACTCACGTCTTTCACTTCTGCCCTCAGAAACCATGTCCATTCCGGCACCCAGCAGCTCCTGTCCTTACCCAGTGAGCGGAACTCTGCTACCTTCTCTCTGACACTGAACTGGCACCAACCGCAGCAGGCATCAGAAATTAATGTTAAATAAATCACATCTTCAGAAGGAAAGTAAAAATCAAGCAGCTGTTGCATTTTTAAACTTGACACAATCAAAACTAAATATTTCGGTTAATGAATGTGTCTGTGATAACTAAAAGATGCCAGGTTGTTAGGAAATATGTATCTATTTTTAAAGATTACAATTTATAACTGTTTCAGCTTTGTACTTCTCTCTGTTCTCCCAAGCAACTAGTTTTGAAAGATACATTTTCCTACTGTTCCTTTCTACTAAAAAAAAAAAAAATCCAT
Organism: Burhinus oedicnemus; assembly: GCA_008921705.1. Classification (NCBI taxonomy): domain Eukaryota; kingdom Metazoa; phylum Chordata; class Aves; order Charadriiformes; family Burhinidae; genus Burhinus; species Burhinus oedicnemus. The sequence continues at coordinate 1,039,069 of VFFE01007114.1, read as the reverse complement.
TTCACAAATATAATTCTACAATGTTTTGATGTAGCTTTTGTGATTCTTTCTTCTCACTTCACAATTTTAATTTGCCATGAAGACAAGAAACTAAGACACTCCCAAATTGAACATGCATATATATGTGTGTGTGTTTGTTTAACTTTGCATAATCTCATCCTCCCATCATCTTCCTTTTGCTCTGACTAAAACAAACTACTTATCCACTTTCCATCCCAAGAAAACGTGAGCTCATTAGTGAGGATACAGCTCTCGCGACGGAACACAGCCCCAAGCACCAGTGGGCAAGAAACAGACCCGTCTTTTAGAAGAAGGAAACGAGCAGACTTCAGGAACATTCCCACAGCGTTTACAAATGCGTAACTCTTCCTGCTGCAACTGCTGTTAACTCACAGCCCGCTGTATGGAACGCCTCTAAAATCAGAGGATTCAGTGTCACAATTTCTTCTCGCTACAAGAAAATGCATTGAAGAAAATGATTGCTATTATCATAACACTACGAAGCCCAATAAAAATGCATGTATCTAATATTATTGGAAACATTTATATCCTTACCAAATATTCTCCCCATTTTTATTTGACCTTATTTTATATTAATGCATAAAGGGAAAGATTCTTCAGTTCTTAGGGATATTAAAGCCTGGTGAGGATATACGGGCGCTGCACCGTTTTGCTCATCTCCTCTGTTACGTATGGGCATACAAGGAAAAGGAAGACACGACCTGCCTGAAAGAAAACAAACATGTAAAGCGAAACTGAGAATATGTTTTGCTGTTCCTAGCAGGGAATCCACTAGATCGTGCTGTACTATTGGTCATATGTTCTGCCTCTGATTTCTCCAAGTAAACACACACCAGAGGACACAAGTGTAAATATTAGGAGCCACCTATTAACATCTAACCATGCAGTACCTCTAACACCTCCCTTAAGCAAGGAGAAACAGTCTTTCCTGTTGCGAGAGTATCTGTTTACATCAGTTTAGCTGAGGAAAAGTGTTTTACTGCCGGTTATCAAAGCAAACTGCCAGGGAATGGAGGCTGCAAACACGCCCAAGTGCACATTGACTTTTGTTTCAGAAGCGTTGATTCTTCTCCCTCTTTCTCCTGCCAGTCAGGATCACAGAATCATAGAACAGTTTGGGTTGGAAGGGACCTTAAAGATCATCTCGTTCCAACCCCCTGCCCTGGGCAGGGACACCTCCCACCAGACCAGGTTGCTCCAAGCCCCGTCCAACCTGGCCTTGAACACCTCCAGGGATGGGGCAGCCACAGCTTCTCTGGGCAACCTGGGCCAGGGTCTCACCACCCTCACAGTCAAGAATTTCTTCCTCATATCTCATCTAAATCTCCCCTCTTCCAGTTTAAAACCATTCCCCCTTGTCCTATGGCTCCAGTCCCTGATCAAGAGTCCCTCCCCAGCTTTCCTGTAGGCACTCTTTAGGGACTGGAAGTCTCCTATAAGGTCTCCCCGGAGCCTTCTCTTTTATCACTGACACACCTGTAGAAGCTTTTCTTGTTGCCCTTGACATCCCTGCCAGATTTAACTCTACCTGGGCTTTAGCTTTCCTAACCTGACCCCTGGCTGCTTTGACAATTTCTCTGTATTCCTCCCAGACTACCCGTCCTTGCTTCCGCCCTCTGTAAGCTTCATTTTTCTGCTTGAGTTTGTCCAGGAGCTCCTTGTTCATCCATGCAGGCCCCCTGGTGTTTTTGCCCGGCTTCCTCTTTGTTGGGATGCATTTCCACCCTCCACTCACGAAGAGTGTATTTGCTGTTCCCAGAGCAATAATGACAATTTCTATGCAGTGAGGCAGAGTCTAAAGAGAACTCCAAATAAGCCCAGACGGGAGAACCAAATTCTGCTCTGCTCCGCTCCAATGGAGGATCCACCTCCACTGCTGTCAGCTAGAAAAGGCTTCCTATGTGGTTTACGGAGGTTGAAAGTAACAGCCTCAGTAAAACGTGCCAGTGGGCACAAGCACGATAACGAGAAGAAAAAGAAAGGAGTAAGACCTCTCTCTAGTTCACACTAATGCCACGGGTCTGAAATCCCCCATGCAGAAGTTGCAAAGGAAAAAGAAAAAAGCCCAGGCTGAGAGTCATCTTTAACACAAGCTAGGAAATTTGAGTCATCTGTTTGCATCACATTTCATCACACCAATAAAGCCACCCAGGTTATAGGATCTGCTACAGGCTGAAGATGTTCCTACCGTTTCCCAAGAGAACCGAAGGCACCCAAATCCTTTCGGAGAGTACATCTATCGAGAGACAGAAAGCATGCCACGAACAAAGCAAATTCCTTATTATTCAAACACCATTGTTTTTATTCTAATGAAATAAATAGTTCACTAATTAGCTATTAAAAGTCTGCCGCATGTCGCAGTTCTCACAATTTGCCTCTAGCCTCAGCTTCTGTTTGTACTACTCCTGATTACTCCTACTATCGCTTACATTTAAAGCTTCCAATAGTCCATAAACATGCAAAGCTCTTTAGAAGAAAAATACCGTGTTTTCAAAGGCATGCCGAAGTATGTTACAGGGGAAAAGAAATTCAGGGGTAGAAAACTAAGCACGTGCTTGGTTTATAGCAATTCATTCCAGAACCCATTGCCACAGACAAGACCAAGACCAACGTCCCATCAGTGAAAGGCCCCCGGGCGCTCGGTGAAGGGTACAGCCCTACGCCGGTGCTGACACACAACCGCTGGCTCGGAGACTGCCTCACTCCTTTCCCAGAACCTGGCGCAGAGAACCTCACCGCTGTACAAACCATCTCCAGCCAGTTAATTATCACACTTTACAGAGAGTCTTACAACTATTCAGCACTTCAGGTGCTCAGAGTAATTCAAAACAACCTCCAGGATCTTTCCTGCCACAACGTGACCCTTCTCTATTCAATTTTGTAGCTTCCCTGTTGAGAAACCACCTATCTTAGCATGTTACCACATGCACCTTGGAAGGTTTACGTTCTCTGTTCCAACCTATTCCCTCATAGCTCTACTCAGCCGCATCTGAAAGTTTTAATGCACCAGTAACGACGCTCTGCACCAAGCTGCCCCTCTCCCACCCCCTCACAGCTTAAACGGGCATAGGGAAAGGAAGAATTATCCCTGCTTTGCAGATGCCAGACTGAAAGTCTTATATTTTAAGAAACGAGGGTGAATGGTTAGGAAAGGGATAGGAAACTCGCTTTCCTTTACTGAGGTATCTGCATGCTCCATGGCAAACCGGAGACCTGGAAACAAAAGCGAAGCCGAGAACGCCAACCCCACGGAGCTCCAGCCGCTCGCTGACAACCCCAGGCAGCAGCCCTGGGGCAGGGGGTCCACAGCACGTTCACTGAGCTGGGAAACACAGGCAAGCACCGGCCTGAAATACGGTTAACGTAACATCAGGAGGAAACGTAAGATGTCTGTCACAGCATTACAAGCCTGGCATTAATTTAAATACGACGTGGAAGTGAAAAGGCTAAGGAAACTTAAAAGAGGTCTTTGAACAGAAGAGTTATCAAGTCTCTACAACATATTTCCAGGTCCACACCTGGAATACTGGAAAAGCTCTTTGCTACGTATGACACCAAAGATCACAGTCATTTCAGACACCAGCAACACAAATCATAGACCTGAGAGAGAGAACTACAGTGACAGCCGAGAACTCAATTCAGGAAAAATCTGTAGAAGGATATAAAGAAATTAACAGAGAATATGGAGGAAAAGAAGGGAGTAGTGAGATTAAGAGCTAGAAAATGTTTGCTGACATCATGACAAGACCTGTAATTTAAAACACAACTAGGCAAAACACTAGCAAATGTACTGTAATTAAATAATTGGCTAAGAAATAGACACTGATTGATCAAATACATCTTTCTATGCTTTGTGATTTCTAAGGGCCAATTTCATCCCAAATATTTCCTTTCAATCAAGTTGTACCAAGGATTAATTTGTCTCTGTAATTCCATATGAGGCTAGTGATTACCTTCTTTCTGGGAAAAGATGAAACATTACTGAGAATTTGTGAACCATTGGAAAAACTGTGCCTCCTGGCACAGTCCGTGAGCAGAGGGGAGAGCTTGCTCAGTGGGTATCCTGGGACATGACGGAGCAAATATATTAAAACCAACCTTTTCTGAAAGCACCTAGAACTCTGGGCCACTTCATTTGACTTTAAAACTTGAGGGTCCAAGGCCCAGGAGTTACTGTTTGGGAACAGCATGCAACAGCATTAAAAACCTTCACACTACACATACAATGCATTTTTTGCGGGCGGCACATTTGTGGGAAAAGGCACGCTGTGCCTCACCTCGCCGTGCCATCGTAAACGAGAGCGAGATGGGGAGCTGCCCTTGGGCGGCCGCCCAGTGACACGGGAGGGAACGAGGTCTCCGTCTCCGTCCTGCCGCCTGGGAAGGAGCCGGTGGGAACTGCAGCTCCGACGCTCAAGACGAGCAGCGGCTCAGACAGTTCCACCAGGAGGGCTGGAGAGACCCTGGGGGGAAGACCCCGGGTGGCCAGGACTCCTTGCAGGGGCAGGGGGATTACAGCTGCCCATCCCGGTGCGGAACAGCATGGCAGCGGCGCAGAGGAAGCCCAACATCTGCAGCGGGAGCAGAGGCTGTAGCACAGGAGCCTCCTTCTTCCCGGCAGCAGGCTCTGCCGAAGCTACGCAGCTCCCCCTGTTGAAATCCAAGCTTACTCACTGGGATTCGTTTTTCACGTCAAAGTTCCAAACTGGCTACTCTTGATTGCAGTATAGGAAACAGTGCATAATTAATGCAGCGGTTCTCAAATTATGGCCTGTAAATTGCTCTGATGACATCTTTTCCAGATGACCAACAGAGCTGCTACTACCATAAAGGTGGAATTTATCCAGCCTGAATGCAGGGTTTTAAGTAACAGAGCTGATGCCCAACCCAGTACTTGCTATGGAGATGCTCAGCAGCTTCTTCTAAACAGATAAATAAAGCAGGAACTTGTCTTTAAAACAACACAATCCATTTCTTTTTGAAGAAAATTTCTGCTTTCCTTCAATCATTTTTCTTATTTCAAAGCTGTTGTCCATTTTTGTGTGTTTTGGCAAAGAAATTAAATAGCTCAGTATTTCTCAGAAAATAACTATTTTTAAAAGATAGTTTTCAGCAACTTTCAACAGCATTTTTGATCCACAACAGTCACTGATCTTGGCTGGTGGAGGTGGGGGGTGAGGCATTAAGATGAAACATTTTGTCTGACGTGTCCATAGGAACAATTTATATCCCACCTAGCTGTAAGCAGTATGAACTTGGTTGGGTCTTATCCGTAACACAGGCTCCACAAATTCAGTTCCTGCCGTAAATGTACTAATTCTGATTGAATTTGGTCAAGCATTTGCTAGAGGGGGCAACAAGGAAGGGAGGAAAGACAAAAATTCCAACTAAATGGGATTTTAAAGTTGCCAATGATGAAGTTAGGACAAAATCCTCATAAACCGCCCCTGTGGTTATTGATCATTACTACAGTTTCAGCCGCAAGAGATTCTGAATCAGAAGTCACTAAGTTCAGCCTCTGTGGGCCGGAGTTTCGCAGGGGAGTGACGACTGTTTCTGACTGACTAGAGAAATCCTGTTCTCACCGAGAGATACACACACACCGTTACCAAGTTGTCCCGTACCTTCTCTGATAAACTGTATGGATTAGACTCCTTGAGTCTCCCAGTATACTACATTTTCCATTTTTTAAATAATTTGTGTAATTATTCTCTAAATACACTTTTTCATGACTGTTTCTCCAGGAAAGAGACACAGATATGTCATTCCTGCTCCAGACTCATGAGGATCGAATATACAATTTTCACATGTATCGTGCCACTACTTGATATATGCTTATTTCAAATTTAAAGGCAGTTTCAGCCACAATGTCACACTGAGAGCCCATGCTGACTCTCGCAACCACTTTGTTAAGTTCTTCTCTACAAGCGTGGCCTCTGTCTTCCATTCCCAGCTATGTAATTTTGCAGTGAAAGATGCATCCAGCTATACTCTTCTTCATAATTTAGATAATTTGTTGCGTATTAGTCATATCTTCTTCGCTGTAACTACTCTTCTATTGCTA